>JARWLC010000005.1:127850228-128450228 GCA_033318265.1 Phyllotis vaccarum | reverse complement strand
CCAATGCTGACGCTCATGGGCCCGAGGTGGGATCCTCAGGCCTCTCCAGTCCGCGGAGGGTGCACCACCAGCCCATCTTGCCCGCCACACCTGGAAGGTGGAGCACGAGCCCAAAAGATGGTGAACTATGCCTGGGCAGGGCGAAGCCAGAGGAAACTCTGGTGGAGGTCCATAGCGGTCCTGATGTGCAAATCGGTCGTCTGACCTGGGTATAGGGATGAAAAACTAATCGAACCATCTAGTAGCTGGTTCCCTCTGAAGTTTCCCTCAGGATAGCTGGCCTCGAACTCGTGATCCTCCTGCCTCTGCCTCCTTTAGCAAATCCTACCGGTGTGCACCACCACAAACAGTGAACAAAAGAGAGAGAGAATGGGACCCCAAGATCCTTTTATCAATGCGGTTGGCTACACCCCCTCCAGGAGCTCGGGACCCTGGATAAGCGTCTTCAGACCTTATCAGCTGACACCTGAATCCCACAACATAGATGTATTTCTATTCTTTTTTTTGTGGGGGTGAAGGCAGAATATTCACTCTGATTTTCATATTAGCTATACCAGTGTGCACTCCAATTTGCAGTGAATAATTGTTCTTTTTTCCACACATTTAATTTTGTGTCCTTAAAAACATTCAAGTACAAATTGTGTTGCCAATATATTATTTCTCCTGTCATATGGTTGATTGGGAATGCCTTTCTGTATGCTGTGAATATCAATCTTTAAATAAAGGAACCGTTTTGGCCCTTGGTGAGCACTGTAGAAGAAGTAGGTGGGGAATAAGAATAGGTAGGAAAAGAAGGGCAGAGTCAGAGACAGATCGAGCCAGACACCCAAGAAGAAACATGTAAGGAACATAGGTGAGCCATGGGCTATGTGAAAGACAGATTAATGAGAATGGGTTGAGTTAAGATAAAGGAGCTAGCTAGCAAAGTGCCTAAGCCATAGGCCAAACAGCATGGAATGAATATAAGTGTCTGAGTCATTTTGGGGGGCAGCTAAGTGGTCTGGTGTAGCAGGTCTGTGGGTCTGGACCTCTAGCCAGTTGGGGTCAGAAACCTCATTGTAACATATGATGTGTCTTCCAGGGGCTATACCCTTTAAGAAAACTGATTCTCTTTTTCTTGACAGCTATCAATTGACAATTGTTCCCAGACAAGGGTGAAACTTATTGCTTACTTCCCTTCTGTGGGAAAATTTAGTGTGGCTTTTGCATGCTAACACACTGCTGAGAGTTCATATATACAAGTACTTTGTTGTGTTCAGAAAACATTTTTCTCTGTAGTCATCTCTGTCTCTGATTATTCTTTGTTGTTGTTTACTTGTTTGTTTTAGGATTTTTGATTTTTTTGTTTGTTTTTCAAGACAGGGTTTCTATTTATAATATCCATGCCTATCCTAGAACTCACTTTGTAGACTAGGCTGGCATCCAACTCATGAGATCTGCCTGCCTCTGCCTGCCGAGTGCTGGGATTAAAGGCATGCATCACCATGCCAAGTATCTGGCTCTGATTCTTTTACCATGAGCCCTGAGGCTTGAGAAAAGAGGTGTGATACAGACAGCATATTTAGATTGAATATTCATAGTCTCTATTTTCACATGCTTTGACTAGTTGTGTGTCTCCATATTAATTATTGTCTACCACAAAAAAGAAATTTCTCTAATGAAGGCTGAGATGTGCAATGATCTATGGGTATAACAAGTGGGTTCATCATCACACCTGACTTCTAATTCAAATATTCTGAAAAATGTATGTGACATACACTGAATGAATAAATAAATTATGCATCCCTTGAAGGCCAAAATATACTGTTTAAATCATTTTATGTTATTTTGCCTATAACAATGGGTGACATAAAATGGACACTTACTTTTTAAAAGAGCATAGGCAATTCTCTTTTAAATAATCTTCTAAATACATCTGCAATGTATTTAGAAAATGCTGCCTATCTTATAAATGTTGGAAGTCCTGTGGATGCATGTCAGAAGACTACTTCAAAACAGAACTATAAAACAAGAGCTAGGTTTTTCTATTTGTGTGAGGACTTCCACCATATCAACACTGATGAACTATTCAGACAGGCCACTTTATTGTCTTCAGCTATGTGTGTGAAAAAAAAATAGTTATAAAGTACAAAAACAGCAAAGTTAAGCAAAGATGTGCTACAGACCAAAGATAAAGAAAGAAACTGTTTGAAATTATTGATGTACCATAGAAAAACATACATCTTTCCAACTATGTAACTCAAACATTTGGAAAAAACTTAGTACCATAGCCCAGGTGACTTAATATTTTAAATTTTTGATTTTGGAATTTGTATTACAAAATTTTATTTAAAGAAAGACATTTAAAAAAGAAACAGCATTCTGCTATTAACTACTCTATTTTTGGTTTCTGATATCAAGGACTTTGTAAAGAGGGTATGTGAATGTACATTGCAATATCCATGTATTATGCTTCATACTATTTGAATTCAAAGTCCTCAGTCAACATTAATTAGGAGGTATTATGTTGTAATTTCTGAATATGTGCACAATGGGTAATCTTCTAAATTGTGCTTAATTTTCCTTTTCCTTTGAATTTTGACATGATGCTTTGACTAATATATATATATCATATATATATATATCAAATTGAGAGGAGTTAATTTTACATTCAGGACATTCAAACATTAGATTATTCTTCATATTTTCATGTATTATTTGCAAAGTTGTGTCTTTATGGAAAACTTAATCTTTATCATTCTTTTCCTTGCATGCACTCTGAGGGCCTTTAGTAACAAGCTTAAAACTGTTCATCTTGGTTTTATTCATTTCTCAGGAATTCTAAACCACATTTAATTACACCTGACAAAAAAGCTTTGTGTGCTAGTGTTCTTCTGGTTGACCCACCATGAATTCTTGCTAAAATTTTAATAAGCTTTGTAGACAATTCTCTAGTGTATTCCCCAGAGCGTTTCCTGGACACCAGTGATGCAAGAGTATGCCATCCTATTGATGGTTGTCCCAGAGCACCCCAGGATGAACACTATGGTTCACTGAGAGCTGTGCATGGACCATGATGCTACTATAAATGGCTGAAATGTGATGCAGCTTCCCTTGCAACTTCCTCCAACTCAGCCTAATGGAGATTAAGGTCCATTAAGAGCTCTTTGCTGTATGTGCAATTTCTATCGATCAGATTGACTCATTTTGTTTTAGCCAACGATCCTATTACAAAAGCTGCTTGCTTCCAGTGTTTTACCGGCACAGAGAAGCCTGCAAATTCTCTGTACTGTAATGGACAATCTAGGGAAGGATATCACTGGAGCTGTGGTTTTTAGTCCCTGCTGAATATCAGCTGACACATATAATTCTTAAAAAGTTTTCATGAGTTATCACTCATGCTCTTACTTAGTATATAGATATAGGTTAATTCTTTGTGACTCAAATTGAGAGGAGTTAATTTCACATTCAGGACATTCAAACATTAGATTATTCTTCATATTTTCATGTATTATTTGCAAAGTTGTGTCTTTATGGAAAACTTAATCTTTATCATTCTTTTCCTTGCATGCACTCTGAGGGCCTTTAGTAACAAGCTTAAAACTGTTCATCTTGGTTTTCATTTCTCAGGAATTCTAAACCATTTTAAAAATAGACATTTGCTATAAAAAGGTGTTAACTGTGATGTAGATTTAGATAGAGTGCAACATTAACACTACAGATTAAAAATGAGGTTTCTATGACTTGGAAATCTATGAAAGAGTCATCTGGAGAACAGAATATTTGATTATAATTATAACAGATTGTGATAAGTAATAATAATCCTAGTAAAAATGAGTCATGAAGTAAATATAGATTTACTTCTCTGGCGATCAAATGGCAAGTGAAATAATGGCTTGAGGGAAGAAGTGGACCCCTAGAAAGAATTGATAGAAAAGATGGGAAGGAAGAAGAAAGGATAAGAGCAGAGAAAATAAAAGTGGACTTTACAGCACAGGGCCTATTCCCTGAGAGATTCTCGTCACATTGCATAAATATTGGGCATGGTATAAATTACTTGAATTTGAAAAACATATCATATTTGTAAAGCACCTTTGTGCACATACACAAAAACAAAAACATAAAACAAACAAACAAAAACATGAGCGGATTCCTAAGACACAGACTTAACCAGCTCTGTTGGACCAAGAGGTGAGTAATTGTTCTCCTAGCTGGTCACCTTAGGCCCTAAGGCACACCACCATCCATTGCAGTCCCAGTTGCATGCCAGCAGGCAAGACTCCTATGAGCAGGCCTTCCCACCCTCCCCCACCAAATCCTGTAATCTGTAATTCCCACCCCATCCCTCAAACCCACCCATTCTCAGAGACCCTGGCAGCTCTCTGAGACATTAAACACCCCCTGCACCAATTGGAGGAAGAGATGTGTAGATGACAGTGCAAAAACACATATAACATAAAGAGCAATATGGCACCACCAGAACTGAGAGGTTCTACAACAGCAAGACCTGAATATCCCAATGGAGAAGTAGCAGAAAAAAATGACCTTAAAATAATTTTTAAATAGGAAAGAAAAGATTCCCTTAAAGAAGTCAAAGAAGAGTCAAACAAAAATTTGGAAGAAATTAATAAACTCCTTAAAGAAAGCCAAGAAAAAGCAATCAGACAGGTGAAGCAAACAGTGCAGACTTGAAAATTGAAATAGAGTCAATAAAGAAGACACAAACTGAGGGGATGCTGGAAATAGAAAGTCTGAATAAATGAACAATAACTACAGATACAAATAGAACCAACAGAATGCAAGAGATGGAAGACAGAATCTCTGGAGTCGAAGACACACTACAGGAAATAGATTCATCAATCAAAGAAAACATTAAGTCAAAAAAAGTCATAGCACAAAATGTCCTAGAAATCTGGGACACCATGAAAAGACCAACCCTAAGAATAACAGGGATAGAAGATGTAGAAAAATACCAGCTCAGAGGCACAGAAAATATATTCACAAAATCCTGAATGATATAAAAATTTAGCTGCAATTTACTTAAAACCTATATGATACTAGACTTTAACATTTTATAACATGGAATACTTTTTAACAATTCTGAAAATTTTATTAAAACTTTTTAACAATCCTGGAAATATCACTACTACTTCTAGCTTTGGACAAAGATATAAGACAGAGAAGTCAAATGTCTTGGCTAACCTCTTTATTCCAATATGGAACAGTGTGTTTTCAACTCAAGTCTGATTACTTACGAAGGCACTTTCTCCCTTTCTTCCTCTGCCCACCTCCTTCATCCTTCTGTCAGAAAGTCACTCCATATGTCCGGAGTTATTCTATAGCTTGAATCATTGGTGAGATATCATGTTGACTCAAGAGCTACTATCTAGTTATAAATAAAGTAAGTAGGTGACCTCATCTTTAGGATCAGAACCCAGGTGGCCTGATAAACCATAATACCATCTTGCGCTATGCCTACAATCAGGATTCAAAATAGAGCCACAGTGTGCTTATCATTCTTTTCATGCCATTCAGAAATGATGAAAGAGTCATTTAGACCTACACTTACTGCCTGTTACTGGAAATCTGTCTTTTATAGTATCTTTTCTTCAGTGTTGTCTAATACCCTGACTCTTTGCTACAACGGGTGTGATGTTTTTCTGCTTTCATAATGATGTAGATGGAGAAAAGCCTAAATTAAACATACAACATAGTGAAAACATTTTGTGGTTATAGTTTTGTTTTTTTTTAAAGACTATAAAAGTTTGTTGACATATTTTTCAGGTCTAGACAATCCTTATATTTAGTTGTAGTGAGCTATGAAGGTGGTATTTGTGTGTCCTGTGACTCCAAATCTCACATTCAACTTGAGAACAAAAGAAAAAAAAATATTGAATATTGTACTAAATTTGAAGGCAAGTTTCACTGGACTATTTTAGAAGCCCAATCAACTATTTTTACATTGGAAATTGAGTTATTACAGTTTTATATGGTGAGATGAGCATATATTATGTTTTGTACCAGTGTGCCTTAATTTAGTTGTAAATTTAAAAAATTGGTACTTTCTATCAAAGTTGACTGATTAAACCAAATTAAAAGCAGCAGAAGCAACAGAAAAATAATGACACACAATACTCTCAAGTATGAAATAGTGTTGTAATATTTGGATTTCAAGAAATTCTTACTGTAAAATGTTTAGGTTTACCTACATCCTGACTGGCCCTCGCCCTACTCATTTGTGGTGGTACCGATGATATTTTACATAAGGCACAAGGAGAGTAAAGTCTCACTCCACATATTTGAAAAGTTTAAATTTTATTTCTGGCAGATGTGTTATGGTAGTAATAATGAATTGCTAACAGAAACAAATGAAAATTTGGGTTGGGAAATGAGTCAATATTACCTGTGCATTTTCCTTAGAAACAATAGTTGACTAATCTGTACTATTAAGTTTTATAAGAGCTTTAAAAATATGTGCCATTTACATTTATTGACTATAAATAGAACATATTTTTTATTTCCTTATGTCTGTATAATATTTCAAAATAGTTCTTGAAAAGCTTTTATGACACTGTAGTTTGGGTTTTGAGAATTCTAAATGATCATGTCTTATTTCTCTTAAATGATATTTTTAAAGAACTTTTTTTTTACTTTATATATATTGGATAGTAACAAAAGCTCAAGATCTCAACATGCTATGACATGAGTAGATTTATAGATAGGAATGGTACATTAAGACATAACAAAAATTTGGAGTAAAATTAACAGACTAGTTTCTTCCTTGCCCCTGGATAAATTTCTGTGTAGGTCCATTAACAGCTAGGAATTTATTAAGATATTCAAAAGTCTTCAGGTTATTCTATGTATAAAAGAAGTCATGTAGTTCCACCATTGCCTTGCCCATTGCAACAATGATAACTCAGGACTTTACTGAAGGTTAGAGCTGCTTTATCTCTAGATAAAGGTGCTACAGATGGGAAGCTGCAGGGGTGTGGGGGATGGGGGTGGGGGCAGTGAGGTCTGGCTGACTTCTTCCCCGTCTGGCACTTCTCTGTGTCCTACTGTGCAGTGCTTCTCAGGACTGGTTGGTTCTTCCTGGGTTAGAGCCAGAGACAGCAGGCAAGGTGAAGTCCCCAGAAGGCCTTGTATAACCTGCACAGTTGTCATCTGGAGCAAAGGTCCTTATAGCTTTTGAGTGTTTAACTGTGAAATGGATGGCAAGCACACTTTCTCACAGAAACAGCCTGATAGCTTATGGGATGGTAAGAACTACTTTTACTGCCATAGGCAGTTCTTGGTTTTGAAGCTCAAAACCCATAAGAGGACTCTGCACAGGAGTACAATGAGGAGGGGTTGTGGAAGGAGGCTTGATACTGTCTTTACAAGTTCAGAATACTAATCAAGTGCCAATTCCAATCCAAGGAATTTTGTTGTTATTTTGTTTTGCTTCGCTTTTGAGCATTTTTCATCTGAAAGAGACACAAAACTCGCTCAGTCGCTTGGTTCAAAAGAGAGAACCAGAAGAAATCATCCTTGCATTCAGCCTTTCCTTCTTCTCATGAATAAATGACCAACTACTTCACCCAGATTTTAAAGAAGGGGCCATGTTGAAAGAAGTCACTTAACCTTCTCAAGACCCAACAGCTAGTGAGAGAGGATTTAGGGCCACGGCATTGGTAGAAACGAAGTATCTTCTATAAATGTACAATCTGGGGTCTCACTGGGAGGACTTGCCATCTGATTTTCCGAGTCCTGCAGAAGATGGTGATGCTCAGAGTTCAGGATTGTGGAGTCAAAGAAAAATGATTCCTTTCTCTGCTTGGGCATTGCTTATGTACTAATATTCACAGGTCTTGTCTCTAGGTAGCTTGCTGTTACTGAGAACAGATTAATTTGAAAAGTACTTGTTTTTAACCAATCAGCAAAACTGTCTTTTGGAAAGACAAGTTAAGCCTGTTCTAATGAACTGAATATATTTGTGTCTATACTGAAATGACAACGTAAACTAATTGGACTTTAAGCTCAAAATAACCCTAAAGCTTCAACCTACTGGTAAGACTTGTTAGGCAAGAAAAAGATTGATGGAGGTTTTGCTAAAGAAATCATTAATTTGTCCTTTTATGTACATTAAAATTTATTCTATGCTTAAGCAAAGCATCACATCAGCCTGCACGCTTATAAATATACTTTTCCTTAATTGGGTTTTAGTGTCCTATCAGTGGCCAACATCGAAGAACCTACAAATGCTGTAAAATGTGCTGTGTCTACCATGAGAACTGTGTTGAAGAAATTGCTTACACTGTTTGTATAAATTAAATTTCTCATACTACTCATGTAAATATAAATTGCTTATACTACTCTAAGAGTCAGAATGGAATATTTTTTCTAATCCTCTGAGGTAGAATAAACTTTTTTAAAAAAGTTTTTATCAGATGAAAACAAAAAGCCATCAGCTAAGTCTATTTCTGGCTTTATGTTTCAGACTACATTATATATCCTGTCCTGAAACTTTTATGATGGAGCCTTAACACAACATATATGTGATGCTAACTTTTTTTGGAAAATTAGGTTTTTAAAATGGGTAAATAGGTTACCATGAGGTCTGTTATTAGAACAGGTCTTAATGTAATGAAACTGGCCTCCTTATAACAGATCTTGAGACAGATAGATCCATAGAGAGGATTATGAGACTCAGGAAGGAGATAGTCATCCCAAAGGTAAAGAGAGAGACTCAGAACAAGTCATGGTAGTACACACATGTATTTAGAACCAGGAAAGCTGCAACAGGAGTATTCCCAAATTTAAGACCAGCATGAACAACATGGCGAGTTACTGATCGTCCTAGGCTACCTAAAAAAAACTGTCTTGGGGCTGGGCAATGGTTCAATAAGTCAAGTAAAATGTGTTTTACTGCATTTTCAATCTGTCGATCTGCTGACAGACATCTAGACTGGTTCCATACCCTGGCCGTTGTGAGCAGTACAGCTGCTTGGTCTGGAAGAAGCTTTCATATTTTGCAGGAGAATAAAGGACACACAAACAAATAAATCATCTTGACTGTTCCACACTAACCAAGCAGTTTAACTGTTAAGAAAAAATGTTGTTGAATGGGCAGCAGAGCAGTCAGTCTGGACAGTAGGTTGTTTTTCTGTGACCATTACAAAATGATATGCAAATGCATGTTTGTTTAACTAAGAGAGGAGAATGTAGGCTGGACAGCTGTAAACATGCAAACATGGCCAACTCAGTACGGTTTCTCTTTTGTTCCCTCAAAATGAATTTCTATAAATGTTCTAAGTTAAGGTTTCTCAGGTTCCCAGCAGGGTGTTCTCTACCTTAGATGTATTTCATTAAATAGCCAACATTATATTCAATGTCAGGTAACTGAGAACATTTAGATGCCTGGGCTTCTGCTCTGAGGCAATGCTGTGAGTGCTCTCTCTCTCTCTCTCTTTCTCTCTGTGTGTGTGTGTGTGTTTCCTTCTTTCCTTCCTTTCTTCCTTCCCTTTCTCTCTCCCTCCCTTCTTCCCTCCTTCTTTCTCTTCCCCTCCCTCCTTTCTTTCCTCCCTCTTCCTTCCCTCCCTCCTTTTCTCATATGACGGATGAATTCCTATCGGTCTCCCCTCCCTCCAGTCCTCCTAGTTCTCCTCTCTGACTGTGAATCCCATCCTTCTTTGTTTCACTGAAGGTGTACAGTGGGCACAAAGCTGAGTGATGCTAATTGAGAACAGATGTTTTCTTACACTAGAAAGCTGCCATAGGCTTGCTCACTGCACTTAACTTACTGGGCTACCCACGTATGTGGTTATGTCTTTCAGCTCATCACTTTGGCTTCCTTTGTGCCATGTTTTTTAAAAACTCTCATTTCATCTTTTCTGTCTTTGAAATTCATTTCAAGAAGTGTATTTTCCCCACCTCTTTCATGTGTGATCCTCCCAAAACACAGATTGTCTTCTTAGATCCTTGTTTCTCTATGCTTTCTCATGTTCTCCAGGATTCCTCAAGGCATAGCCTAAGGGTTGAGAGTCCTGTGACCCTACTGAGGACAGCAGTAGAGGGGCTGTTGGAGCATCTCCACATGGCACAAAATGCTGAGATCAGTGTGTTTGAAGAGAAGGAAAAATTGCTTGGAATCATTTTTACTCAGTGTAAATTTTATATTTCTACCATGGTCACCAGAACAAATGTAAATTTTGGTGTTGGATTGATTTCTGAACATGAAAAACAATTTATCTATAAAATTAGATTGCAATTTTTTTTTAGTTACTAGACTAAACATTGTTGATCAAGGAGCTGTCAGGAATTAAATATGGGTCAACATTTCAGACAGTCTGGAAGATAAGTAAATTTGTTTGACTTAGTTGAACTATTATATTTGAACATACACCAGGATTCTGAATTTTTGCATTCAACCAACCACTGATGAAAACATATGAAAAAAAATGTTTGTATTGAACATGCATAGATATATTTTTGACATTCTTTAACACTACAGTGTAACCACTATTCATATAATGCATACATTATATTAAGCATTATAAGCTATCTAAAGATGATTTGACACATGTGGGCAGATATGTGTAGGTTCTATGTAGTAGTGTGAAATTTTATAGTTAAGTGACTTGGGGATGCATACCTAAATGGCTTGGTATCTTTAGAATTCCAATACTGGGGGGTGGGGGCATACTATACAATACCAGGATGAGTTCTTCACAGAATACCATAGACTACTTCAGCTGAATTCAAAATTAAAACGTGACAAGGTTCTCCCTAGCTTTTAGCATGGAAACAATATAGAAGCCTAAAATGTGGTCCTCATCTGATCTGGTACAAATGATTCCTGCCCTTTAGACTCTGTCGTATCATAGAACCAGAGCATCAGCAAAGATTCCAATGTTTTAGTCTATGAGTAAGCTATACTAATATGAGGTCTTTAAGTAGTGGAGATTTCATAAACAAAACTGATAATTTCTTGAGCGTCCTGATTTCTTAGCAATGAGGTGGTGGTGCTGTAATAGAAAATTTGAGGCTTACCTTTTTATCCTAATTTGTAAAATAAAGTAGAGTTCAATGAAAACAGAAATTTCTATGGATGCTCAAACATGTGCAAATAAAGCAAGTATTTATTAAAATCATTCACTTTGGTATATTTGTCAGAATGAGAAATGTCTTTTTTCCTCTGTGTTCTATTAAAACAGTTGAAGCAAAATACTAGAAAACAGGCTAGAAACAGTTGTTTGCTATCAAAAACAAGTTTAGTGTACATCCTCTGATCAAAACTAAATCAAACCAAACTCTCATTATATTCTACTTGACAGTAAATGCTGATATTCTAGAGTGTCATTACATTCAATAACTACATAATCTTCAAACACAAAAATTATTATATGTATGTATAGTATTCATAAAGAGATGGGAAAATGAACTGTAGTCTGTTGCATTAAGGTTTCTTGCTCTGGTCTGCCAGTCCAGACCCACAGACCTGCAGCCCCAGACCCCTTAGCCACCTGCCACTGCTCAAGCCCCCAAAATGATTCAGACGCTTATATTAACTTCATGCTGTTTGGCCTATGGCTCAGGCACATTGCTAGTTAGATCTTACATCTTAGCTCAACCCATTTTCATTAATCTGTCTGCCACATGGTCCGTGGCTCACTTGTGTTCCTTACATGTTTCTCCTTTGGCAGCTGGCCCATTCTGTTCTGACTCTGCCCTTCCTTTCTTATCTATTCTGATTCCCCAACCTACTTTTTCTATGGTGCCTGTCATGGGCCAAAATAGCTCCTTTATTTAAAGATTGATATTCACAGCATACAGAAAGACATTCCCATATCAGTAGTCCAAATCAGAAAAATTTGATAAGCCAAAGATTGAAAGTCCTTGCCATATAACACTTGTAGAAAATGTCTTTTAGTTGTGAAATTTTATACTATGAACGTGACAATGAAGAAACTTAAAAATATCCTAAGTATCACATCATACACATGTGTACTGCTACACTCACATATCTATAGTATATGTCAGGAATGTGCATGAATTATGTCAAATACACATGATATATGCACAAATATTATAGAAATGCCTATAAATAGACTGTTTCAGCAGACTTGAGACATTACATGGATAAATTTTTATATTATAAAAAATCACCAGAAATATGATGCTCATTTTTGCTTACAGTTTGAGAGACTCCAGCCTTTCTATTCTAGTCCTAATTACTTTTGGGTCTCTGGAAATGTGGTATAAGTAGGAAGCAAGGCACGGAAGAGATGGGATTTTTCTTTTCTTTTAAGTCCTACTGCCATTTTCTATCCTTCCTCTCCACCAGTCCCTTTCCCACACCCCCTTTGTTCCCAACCTCCAACCCACTCTTCCTCTGTTTCTGTTCAGAAAAGGGTCAGTTTTCTGGGGATGTCCACAAAACATGGCATATCAAATTTCAATAGGATTAAGCACTTCTCCACCTATTAAGGCTGGGGAAGGTGACTTGTGTGAGGAGTAGGGTCCTAAATGCCCATAGTCAGAGACAGTCCCTGTTTCTACTATACAGAGTTCCACAGGAGGGTCAAGCAATGCTGTAACATATTTGCAGAGTGCCTAGGTCAATCTCATGTAGGCTCTTGGCTGTTGGTTCAGTCTTTGTGAGCTTCTGGGAACCCAGGTCAGTTGATTCTGTGGGTTTTCTTATGGTGTCCTTGACTCCTCTGCCTCCTATAATCTTTTCTCCCTCTCTCCTGCATGATTCCCTGAGCTCTGCCCAATGTTTGTTAGGTCTGCATCTGTTTTCATCAGTTGTAGAATGGAGCCTCTCTGATGACTGTTGGGCTAGGCATCAATCTATGAGTATATATGATGTGGGCTATGAATATCAATATTGAAATAAAGGAGCTGTTTTGGCCCATGACAGGCACCATAGAAAAAGTAGGAGCAGAAATTAGAGCATAGGCAGAAGAAGTAGGGCAGAGTCAGTGAGACAGAGCCAGAAGCCCAAAGGAACAGCATGTAAAGAACACAGGTGAGCCACGGGCCACGTGGCAGACAGATTAATGAAAATGGGTTGAGTTAAGATGTAAGAGCTAGCTAGCAATGTGCCTGAGCCATAGGCCAAACAGCATGAAGTTAATATAAGCGTTTGAATCATTTTGGGGGGCCTAAACAGCAGCGGGCGGCTAAGGGGTCTGGGGCTGCAGGTCTGTGGGTATGGGCCTATGGCTTCCCCAGGACCAAGAAACCTTATTGTAACAGATATAGAGTATTATTAAGCATCATTACATTGAGTTTGATTTTCACCTGGGTCTCCGAGTCATTTAGCCTATAAGTCTGGTGCTCTAGGCTGTGTCAGAAGTGGTTTTTCGCTCCTGGCATGGATTCCAGGATAAACCAGTCATTCACTAGTTGGCTATTTCCTCAATCTGTAGTCCACTCTTACCTCACCACATCCCAAAGGCAGGAGCAGATTGTGGATTGAAAGTTATGTGCATGGGTCCACTCCCTCTATTTGAAGTCTTGCCCGGTCACAGGAGATGGCCAATGAGACTGGGGTCTTATAATTTTCAGGTGCATACCCCTAATGACACAAAGAACTCCTATTAAGTCCTGCCTCTTAAAGGAGCTATTATCTTCCTGAAACCACTTCAGAGATAAAAACTTTAAAATATTTCCTTTAGGTAACACTCAAGATGCACACTGTAGCAGATGATATGTATACATTACTTAGGCATGAGTAATATAAGCCAGCTCTGTCAACCATTTTGCCTTTTAAGTTAGATATGCCAATGGCAGACAATATTAACTGACTTAAGAAAAACATTATGACTCACTCTATTGGGTACTATGCTAGCTGTTGGAATCTCAGTCATGGGCCAACCCAGTCTGGTGGTCATGGATACAGTTTGTCAAGTCCAGCATAAATTCTGCATCTGAGGTCATCTCATCGTAAACATGCTCTATCTCCCAGGCTGTGTTTGGTTTTATATTTTTATATAAAGGGTCACTGAAAAATGTTCATGTACAAGATAACTAGGGACATTGATAAATGTTCACATTGAAATCTCAGAAAACAAAAGTTATTTCTCTATGTGGCTTCTGAAAATTGGTAATATACAACAATTTCAGAAAGATGACAAGCAAAAAAGTGCCTGTTGTGAAATTTCATTCACAAACATGTTAGAATTATGGGTATAAAGACATTTAGTATTTGAGTATGTGGATCCTTGAGGAATGACTGCAAATGTTATCTCTATTTACAAATCCAGAGATGAGGGCTTGAAAGACAGCAGGGTATGTTATTTAACTAAAGAAATGAGTCAAATTCCACTAAGAGTTCCTCTGCCTCAACACCATCCTTTTCATAGGTTTTGCTGGTTTAGTATCCCACCATAAGCTCTGGAGATTTCATTTTCTAAATTATCCTATCAAAGTCATGTGTACTGATTTGACAGTCTTAAGAACTGAAGCTGATGATTCCAGAAACAAAGACCTAAGTGAGATTCTGAAAAAATATACTGAGTTATTGGAAATTTTTGTACTTAGATCCAAACTAATTCCAAGGTCCCGAGTAGTTTCATTCATTGCAACACAGGTGGCAGATTTTATGAGAATGAAAGGTAAATTGTCAATATTAATATCCTGTCATGAGGGGGGACAAAAAGGGGAGGTGGGAAGAAATCATGGGAGAAGGAGATAGTTGAGTGGGAGGAGCAACAGAGAGAGAGAGAGAGAGAGAGAGAGAGAGAGAAAGAGAGAGAGAGAGAGAGAGAGAGCAAAGAAATGGATATCTTCATAGAGGGAACCATTGAGAGGTTAGAAAGAAACCTGGTGCCAAGGAAACCTCCAAGAATCTAAAAGTTGTCCCTGGCTAGGACTCCAAGCAGTAGTCTAGAGGTTACCTAAACAGGACATCTCCTATCATCAAATGAATGGCCACCCTCATTGTCATTATAGAACCTTCATCCAGCACTGGATAGAGGCAGAAGCAGAGATCCATAGCTAAGCACCAGGTCAAACTCCTGGTCCAGCTGAAGAGAGAGAGAAAGGGGAGTATATGAGCAAAGGAATCAGGGTCACGAGGAGGAGACCCACAGAGATGGCTGACTTGAGCTGTTGGAAGCTCACTGACTCTGAAACGATGGCTGAGGAACCTTCAGGGAAAGGAACTAAACCCTCCAAAGGTAGATGACTGTCAAATGCTGTGGGCAGTTTGTTGAGCCTCTTGCAGTAGGATCAGACTATGTTCCTGGTACATGAACTGACATCTTGGAGCCCATTCCCTATAGAGGAACACCTAACTCACCCTTAATACTAAAACGAATGGCTCAGACCTACCTTAACTGAATATGCCAGACTGAACTGACCCACCTTGGGACTCTTTGCCCCCAATTGGGAAATGGGTGGGGGGATGAGGTAGGGAGAGACTGTGGGAGGATGGGGGAAGGGGGGACTGGGAGGAGGAGAGGGAGGGGGGCAATGGTAGATATGGAAAAGAACTTTTTAGATAAATAATAGTAACTGCAAAAATTATTGCTATCCTGGATACATTCCAAAGTCAACAATTAAACAATGTCTATTTTTTCGAAGTAGACAAAATCAATTCTTCTAAAAAATATCAATCAATACCCAAATAGTACTTTACCTAGATCTCAGAAAAGTTAGATTGATCCCTCCATTCATCTGGTGGGAAGACTTTCATTAGCACATATGAAATTCCATATGAAATTCCAATTAGAAACTTGGTCAAAGCTATTGTTTGACAAGAAAAGTTGGCCAGTAGCAGCAGCTCTGAAGCGCACAGGTATATGAGGGTGCACATGGACACACAGAGCTTGGATTTCTAAACACTCTCAAGAATAAGGGTCTATACTATAATTTCTCCAGGAGGATTTCTTTCATTCAAATAGAATCATGTGGAAGCTTGTGAATGTATGACTTACCTATCTTTAACCTAGAATACAGAATACAGGTAAGCTGATAATTTATGAAGTTCTTCTTTCAGGTGAGTCGAAAATTGGAGTTTAGAAAAATAGAACTTTCAGATTATAAGGTTTCACTGTCCCTGAAGTTCCTCCCTCCCTCCCTCCCTCCCTCCCTCCCTCCCTCCCTCCCTCCCTCCCTCCCTCCCTCCCTCCCTCCCTCCCTCTCTACCTCCCTCCCTCCCTCCCTCCTTCCCTCCCTCCCTCCCTCCTTTTCTTCCTTCCTTCCTTTCTTACTACAGAGATCCATTTGAAGCAAATGACAAGAGAATTGTTTTCATGGCTGTTGCTTTGGGGCAAGTACTTAATATTCCATTTCTGGCTTTTCTGAAAGCCCCTCTCTGCAAATTTTCATATTTTGACTTGTTCTTTTTCCAGAAAAATACAGTGTATTTGGGAGGACATAATGTTTTTCATTTGTAAGAAGACAGTTAAACTTGGAAAAGATAAAAACAGATCTATTGCAAAAAGCTACTAAAATTTAGGTCTTCTTCAAGTTCATTTTGTTTTTCAAATCTTTGCAGGCCTTACTGCTCTTAGAGCAGTCCCCTTCAGTTCACATTAGGTTCAGCTACTTCAAGCTGGCAGAGCAGATTAAATTGCCACTGGGAAAGCCAAGAGCTGCAAAGAGGAAGCAAGAGGATGTGACAACTGTGACCTCAACATTAATTATGCATCAAGTGGTAAACAGCAGGCCAAGGCAGAGCCACAGGCATTCACATACGATGTGGATCTCATTGTGATAGCTGACCTATAGTCTTGGTAGGCGTAACCCTACCTACAAATTATTCTCAGAAGAGTCTGGTTCCCACTTTGACCCCTCCAGGAAGATGGGGGTCTTTTTAACTTTCTAAAGACTGATCTAGAATATTTTGTTTGGTGATCGTTACTTTAACCTGGCAAAAGAAACTTGATGGTTCGATTTGGTCACTGTAAGTCAAACTACCTGGGGGGACTTGGCTCAAGATCCCTAGGAAAGTTGTTCCAGTTCACACACATCTGACACCTTGATACACCATTCTCATTATGATTCTGTTTGTTTTTCCATTCAACTGTGAGTTGGGGCAAAGATATTTCAATCCAGACTGCACAAGCAAGCATGTATAAAGTGTACTGAATTATATTAACTCTGATATTCCCTTTACCAATCTATTTGTGTATTCAGAGCCAAAGAAGACATTATGGAAAAGCAAAACCCCAATGAGTCAAGAGATTTACTTCAGTGGTCTCCTTATGCCAGGAAGGAAAAAAAAAAAAAAAAAAAAAAAGGTATTTTGAACCAGAGGTAAAGACCAAAGCAAAGCAAATAAACAAGTCCATAATGTCACAAAAACCTTGCTTGCTCTCTGTCACGAAAAACACATGCTTAGACTTTAGACTAACCTTAGGAAATGATGCTTTGTATTTTTCAACTTTCAGAGATGGTAAAAACATTGTAAGAATCCCTCTTGCTCAAAATGTAGAATTTTTATTTCATCTTTAGGGATTCCACTTTTGTTTGAATTGTATCCAGTAATTTGTTTTACTTGTTTTAATTTGCTCTCAACCAACATGCCACTTTTGTGCAGTATGTGGATAATGTCTGTATCACATGTAATATATGCTAAAGAGTAAAACATATTTATAGATTTAAATGTTTGCCATTTTATAAAGCAAGTAAACAAAGAAATCTTCCAAGATTATCCTTCTAGATTTTTCAAATTGACTGGAAATAGATCTTTTAATATTTTTCTCCAACTGGGAGTCATGTGATTCATGTTATTTATATTTTAGATAGTGCTGCCCCTTGGCTGGTTCTGGACATCTCACCCCCAAATGTAATCATATACCAGACATTGTTGATTTTCTTTGGGGGATGAATTTTTAACCTCTCTCTTTCTTGCTACTGAGATTCAAGGTTCCTCTCATCTTTGGAATGTTTCCAGTACTTTCCTTCTTTCTGATTTCATTCTCAGATTTCTCAACTCGTAAACACATCACATTGCCTTTCTGGTTGTACTCTTAGGTTTCCCAACTCTAGAGCATCTCATATTGCTGCTAAGCTTTCCTTTTCAGAGACAAATATGTCATGCTGCATCTCAATGAAAGCTCTCTTGAATCTCTTCGAGCTTCTGTGGATGCTGAAACTTCTTGAATCATGACAACAATAACAGAATTAACAAGAGTTCCTTACAATCATCTAACAGATTGCTAAGTGTTTATCTGCCATGATAGTAGGCACACAGTAGCACCGAATTTGAAAAATTAATTTGATTCCCAAATGACTTGTGATACTAGTATTGATAATATTTTTGTGTGTCTTTGCCATTCATATTATCACATCTTTGGTAAAATATTTATTCAGGTCATTGGATGACCCTCTTTTAGCTGATATACAACATATTACATATAATATTAAAGTTATCTCTAAAATTAGGAACAAGAAAATTTGTTCGTTGTTTCCAGTTTTATTGAAGACCAAATGATACAGTACTGGCTATATGCATAGATCCTGGAATTGTCACTGTGCTATCTAAGAAGAGAAACATGGGTCACTTCATAAACACTCTGAGATAATAAGATTTCCTTTCAGAGGGAAAATGCTTGGGTTCTTTGATCATACAACATATTATAATCATTTCTAGATAGCTAAAATTTTTACTTTCAAAGGTTAGACTCTCAAAATTAGGAGAAAACATCAGCGACTAACCTTAAGGCTTTGGACAGAGAAATATTTTAGAAGCAGCTCACATAATACTAACTTCAAAAGAAAGAAGGCCAGCATACTTATTAAACTAAAATCCAATATTGGTTCATTAACATTGACTATAAAAGGGTGAGGCAGATGGCCTCATAGGTAAAGTGTCTGCTGTGAAAGCACAAGAACTCCTATTAAATCCCTAGAACCCATGTTAACAAACTGGAGCTTCTGGCATGTGCCTGCAGTCCCACAGCTGAGAGGTAGTGACAGGTGCTTTCCTAGGGCTTTCTGGGTAGCAAACCTATCCTAATAAATGAGATCTAGGCCAAGGAAAGACTCTTTTCAAGGGAACAAGGAGAGTGTCATCTTAGAAGTGACATCTGAGGCTGACCTCACATATATACTTGCACACACATGCACATCTATGTACACACACAGAGAGATGAGGAAAAAAATCCAACATCAGTAAAATGCTCTCATCTGGCAAAGAAAATTGGCAAAATGGAAATAAAAAATATCAGCTTTTTAAATAAATATTGATGTAAAACTATGTGGTAAAATATTAGCACTTTAAATTCCACACCATGCTAGAAGACAAATGTCCCCCATTACAGCTCTCAAAATATTTGTATAAAGTTCTGGTCAGCATACAATTTGAAGAGGAAGAAGAACCTGAGGTTAAAAGCTAAAAACGAAGTAGAGAAATACTTAAAGATGATAGTATTGTAATTTTAGAAAGCCTGAGTTAATCATTTAAAATTCAATTAGAAGTAACAGGAATGGTATGAATGTGCTAGCTAATGCTTTAACATAAAAACAATAGCTTTCCAGAGCACAATCCTGGTTGAGGCGGTCTGAGGAAGGTAGTCTACTTATAATGTCAGACACAATGATAAAATGCTTAGTTCAAGCTTAGCAGGGGAAAATCATTTCTAAAAACTCTATTTGGACACACAAATGAGAACTTGAATAAATGAAAAGCTATAATTGTTTTTCAATGAGAACTCTCAGCAAAGATGTATTTTTTCTTAAATTCATTTATAAAATTCATAAACTACCTCATTACTTTTGATATTTTTGGAATGAGGTAGAACAAGTTTAAAATGTTATGAAAAGAAGAAGCTAGGCTGTTTTAATGTTTATTTTTCTTCATTATTTTATCTATTTTTAATCAGTTTCTACTAAAACAAACTCTAGAGGAATTAAAATAAAATGCCTAATATTTATTTTCTATTTAAAAAAACAGAATTTTTGTTTTTTTGTTTTGTGTGTGTGTGTGTGTGTGTGTGTGGGGTTCAAGTAGCAAAACTGAGAAAAGTATGAGATCTCCCACATATTCCTAGATGGGCAGCCTCCTGAACTGTCAACAGCCTAGTGTAGCACTCTCCGAAGCAGTATGTGAGGTGGTACCGATGTAGCTGGTGTCTGAACTCAGCCTTGTTGTCAGGCATTCTAGAGGTTTAGCTGTATGTAATACTAAAACTCTCCACTATTACACTGAACTGACTATATTCAGTGCCCTGAAAATTCTCTTCTCTATAGGAATGTAAAGGTAAAATAATGGGCATGTGCTAAGTCTTCCTTACATGAGATTGTAAATAGTTCCTGTACTAATAATCTAAATAGGCAGATCCATAAGACTGTATTGAAATCAGAACAAATAGACATAATTTAAAATCTGATATGATGAAACATAAGACAGCTACCACTGATAGATATTCTGTGGCAGACTTTGTCTGAGGAGTTGCAGCACACTTGGCTACTCATTCAGGGAAGGCAGCCTAAGATGGAAAAAGTAAAGACTGCCTGAAAGTCCAGCCTGGTCAAACAATGAGCTTTTAGTCGTATTTACTAACAGGAAAATGGATAAAGTTTATGTATGTGAACAGTAAAGAGTCAAACGCAGCTGCATCAGAAATCCCACCCAAACACAAGTGCTAGCTCACGAAAGCTGCAACCCCAAGTTCTGTACAACTTGCAGGCATGCAACAGGTCTGGGAATCTCCTGTCTGCAGCTTGGCTCCTCAGAGTTTCCAGACCCAGCCAGCAGTTGTTGGATTTTTCTCAAAGCTGGAGAGGGCTCCCTTCTGGGCAGAATGTTTTAATTTGGAGGAAACTCTTATAAAACAATGGGAAGGGAAGATACCCATATTCTAATTCATTCTTATTCTTAAAATAAATTTCAAGTTTGTTGATAATTTCAATATTAAAATAAAACCTGTTTTCCAAACCACATTTTTTTTCCCACCAAGTTAAGAATCACAGGAGAAATTCAGTTTCAGCTTTCTCTTAAGATTTATTAAAGTCAAAATAAACAGAGAGACAGACTTCCCACAAGGTGAAGGTATCCAGAGCTGAATTTCATCAGTCTTTTTTCTTCCTCAGCTCCAGCTTGCACTTTTAGATCCTTTTAGGGAGGGTGCATAGCCGGCACCGGTCCACCTTTCTATCTTTTGATTAGATGAACAGAATATCTTTGCTAATTGGGCAATTTGCGTTAAGCGGGATCTGATTGGGTGTGGCAGAACTGCCAAGTTTCCTGGTGACTCTGCTGACTAAAAGATTTGTATTTGGAGAAGAAATTGGAAGCTTGTGAAAGCAAAAGTGCCTGGAGGCTCTCCTGGACACTTCAGTCCTATTATCTATATTTTGCTTAGTTCTCTCCTTTCCTTCTTCAGTTCCTTAAGACTAACTTGCTTCATATGCAAAGAATTCCTTGAAATCAATCACAGATGACTTAATTTGAAATGGACGGGAAATGGCGTATAGAGAGTAAAGATTATGGCTTGCCTACAAATACCATACAAATATCTTCACCCCAATGAAGATAAATTACAGAGGTACCTTTCTGCTTCAGTTGTGTGGATACAAAACATTTTGTATACTGAAATGACAAAGGGCAGGGTGGCATTCACTTTCACAGGAGCATGAATGGCAAAGAAAAATTAGTTGTTTCATGGGCAATTTGAAACTATTCAATTTTGTATGTGTTGATTTTTGGCAAGACAACTACACTAAATATTATTCTATAGATATTTTCATAGTTGTTACACTGTGTATTTTGAGTTAGGAATCATTTTGCAACAACAAAAGAATGAGTACGGCATAAACACTGATAAATTACTGACTAAATATGTAGAAACTATTTACTTCTGTGAAACAAGACAACAGACCCATGTGCACTTATCAAGGAAAATCTCCAAGATACTTTAAATGAATAAAATGATATTCATACAATTTACAAAATATAACTCATATAAATACTGCTGTGTGAATTCAGATTTCTCCTTTGTATTTGTTCTTTTCAGAAATGTACACAAAAATCTAGAGCTAGTGATTAAATCTGCAGAAAGGAAAAGAAAAGTAAAAATGAGGCTATGGCTCTCACTTTTGACTTTAGCAGTCAGAGGTCTGAGAAATCCATAAAATGTACCATTACATTTTTTAGGTTAAATGTGAAATATTTTTAAAGATATAAAAATAAGAATAAAGATACACACAGCTGTTTGATGGCAGGTCTGACACGTATTCTCAATGTCTCTGCATATCTACTCCAAATGTGAACTGGCCACAACATGGGAGTTCCCCGTTTCTGTGTATCTCATGTCTACCCATAAGACAGTATCTTATATCATCTACCTCCCTTTGCTGATTGGAACTTTCCATCTTCTTTCGACGGTCCTTGCCTCTCCTGTTATCTCCTCCTTTGCCCCAAGCTTCTTGGTTATTTTGGAACTTTACAAACCTGCTGCTGTAGTTGGATGTATCCACAAGGCCCATATGTTGAAAATTTAACCCCTATAGATCATTTCTTTAGTTGTATTTAGATGCGGAGGATCTTGGTGGAGGTTATTAGAATTAGATGAGGTCATGGGTATGTCCTTTGTGGTGGCATTAGTGACTATGAAAAAGAAGGGACCCTAGGGTGAACAAGTTTGCTTATGCTTTCTGCTATATTTTGGTGCGGTCTTAAACTTCCCCAGACACTGAACAGATTGTTTATGTTTACTATATATTACTGTGTTAAAACCATGACCAGAAGTAACTCCTGGGGAAAGGCTTTCATTTAACTTTACTCTTGTATGTCTCAGTTCATCACTGAAGGAAGTCAGGATAGGAATTCAAACAGGAACCTGGAGGCATAAACTAAGGCATGGAGGAATTCTACTTGTTGGCTTTCCCGTGATGGCTTGTCCATCCTTTCTTATAAAGCTCAGGACCACTTGCCCCAGGGTGCCATCACTGATAGTGAGCTGGATCCTCTCACATCAACAGTCAGTTAAGAACATACTCCAGATCTTGCCTATTGGCCAGACTGATGGAGGCAATCCATTAATTAAAGTTTTCTCTTCTCAGATGACTCTGACCCAGGTCAAGTTGACAAAACACTATCCATCACACAGATGCTAGTACCACACCATTGGCCTTAGCCTCTAGAACAATAAGCCAAACACACTTTCCTTTTCTTATGACTTAACCCTATTTCAAGTATTTTGCTGAGTTCATAGAGCATACAACCTGTGTCCTGTTCATGCTTCCTTGATAGTGGACTGCTTCCCTGTGCTGACTTTCTTGCTGGCATTGGTTCTTCAGCAATAATATGTCTTTCTTTCGTTTGTTGGTGTTTATAGGCATTCCTTGACCTGAGAATAATTAAAAGAAACTTTGGTTACTAGGATCTCACTAAGAGTTATCTATGGTTCTTGAGGCAGACCCTGATCTCCCTTGAGAGAATTCAGATGAGCTATATTGACTATATTGTAGAAGCTAAGCAGTGTTTACTTCAGAGTAAAGCAAAGCGTGCTCTCAAGGGGTTTGTGTAGGCAATGACAAGGGACCACCATGCCATCTACATTTTAGGTGGGCTTTATACTATTTGTAAAACCTTGATCAAGCAAAGTAAAACTTCTGGAATCATGCCTAGACAGTTATCTTTTAATGATCTTTCTGGAAATCTTGCTATTTATGACACCTTTCAGGGCCAAAGACATAATTTAGGTCTCATTCCTTTGACCAATAATTGAAATTCCACCATTTTGGTCCTTTGATTTAAAGGTTGTTAATTATGAGGGGGAGGTTTTGCCCAAATTTCCTTAAAATTAAATAAAAATTTTATGAGGGTCAGAAGAATTAACCATGAAGAGGTAAGAATCAAAACTCGGTTCATTAGCTGACTGATCTGCATCAGACTTTGGGAGTCTGACACCAGGCAGTTTATTAGTAACTGTTTTAACCAAGAACAACTTGGGAAAAAATGGAGGCAACAGTCATTCCAATTCCAGGTGCACAAATAGGCTTAAAGGGCAAATATGTAGAAATTCCTTTGCAAAGTACGTGTGACCATAAAGATGAACACAGAATCTGGTGTGTTCTCTGACAGAGATAGCTGATGTGGGAATGTCTTTCTTTATGCTGTGAAATAAAGAGACTATTTTGGCCTATGGCAGGCATCTTAGAAGTAGGCTGGAAATCAAAACATGATAGGGGAAGGACAGTGGAGTCAGAGAGAGGCACGATCCAGCCACCCATGATGCAAGATGTATCCAATAAGTAAACCACAGGCCATGTGGCAGGACAGATTAATGGAAATGGGTTGAATTAAGATGAAGGAGCTAGCTAGCAATATGCCTGAAGTATAGGCCAAATGGCATGAAATTAATATAAGCGGCTGTGTATTTCTTTGGGATTTTGGGATTGTTGGTCCAGATAAGCAACAGTAGCAGGTCCAAACCATAGGGCTAGTCTGGGCCAGAAACCTCATACTATAGATAGCATACAAGTCAGAAAGCCATGAGGTACATGTGACATCTTCCCATGTGACTTATGACCCTTCCTTAAGGATGTGTTTTATTAGCTGAGAGCTAAAAATAAAAGCCTCAGGAAGAATTGTCTGGGATAGATATTCTAGAGGATTTAGGTGACACATGGCTCTACAGATAGGAAACATTACCAGGTCAATAATAACATCCAATCCCAGATTTCTGGGTGGAAAACAGGTATTTGTTTTTTCTATTAAGGAAACAGCCCTGTGTGGTTCACATTCCTGGTTTTTCCAGTGTTATCTGTGAAAACAAGGACATTGAGCCCTCTACAAAATATCACCAGATGCTTAAGACTTGGATGCAAGGTGATTTTTAATGTGCCATATGAGAATTGCTTAAAAATGGAGGAGAAGGCATATTCATCAGGAAGTGGAGCGTTTTTGTTTTTAAATCTACATCAGGACCATTGGAGGGACAGCTTTGCTCTATGTATCTTGCACGCGACTGAGAGAATAGAAAGATGCACTGAAGCTCTATGGCATGGATAAAAGAATCACTAAAGCTTGGGGGAAAGGAGGGGTCAAAACCAGGATCTCTGTGTGTGGAAAGTATAAACCTGTATATCAGGACCCAAACAAGAGGCATTCTGAAAAAGGAGAGGCTAAGTTTTGCTGGGGAACATTCAAAGATGAGAGAAGTGGCTGCCTGCCCCTCAGGAATCACCATAAAGACAAAGTCTCAGCTGTTAACTCTCATTCATTCTCCCAAAAATATAATATCCTTGGTCTGGATTTTATTAGGATTTATCTTTGAGAACAGGAGATTCATGCTCTATGCTCTTCCACACTGTTCACAGCATACTACTCTAGGCTGTGAAGTGAGTTCTAAAGGGAACATGTGAAGGGTGGCACAGTCGTTGGTACAACTTTTTCTACACTAAATCAGATGATAGTTAAGGAGAACTGCTAAGCTTTACTTGAAGCCTGTGCTCCAGAAGATGTGCTTTTATGGAACAAAAGATCATTTGAAAAATATCTCATATTACTCAACAATGGAAAACAACACATTTGAAAGAAGACAAGGAGAACTTACAAGACGCAAACAATCATATGTTCAACATCAGCAATTATTATGACAACAGAAATCAATAATGGTGAAATATCTCCTCACGTTTATTAGGAATGGCACTATCAAGAAACAGGAAGGTTACACATGATGAGGCTATCAGAAGCATGGAGTTGATGGAAGCCTTCTTGATTGAACTAGTAACTCTGGCTTTCCTTCAGGAAGATAGTTGATTTAGCCAGAATTCTCCACAGCCCTGCTTCTTTCTCTGTAGTTTTTTCCCAGTCTCTGTTTTTCTTTAATGGGACTCTCATGCACTGTTTGTGAGAACAGAAAACGGTATAACCAGTATGCAAACAGTAAGACCTACTCAAAATGCCAAACAGGGTTTAAAGTGTGACCAAATGATTTTCTTGAAAGAATTGAAACTGGCTTTAATGCTTTGTGTGCTTGTATTTATAGCAGCATGATTGACAATAGCCAAAAAATAGATGTAAAGTTTAAGTGTCTGTGGATAAATGTATAAATAAAGTGAAATATACTTGTTTTGTGCAGTCCTAAAGTTTTATTTCTAATATGGCATGCATGAATCTTGGTAGTGTGCTGAATGAAATAATCTGATTTCAGAATGGCAAAGAGTATGTGACTCCAGTTTGATGATGAATTTAGAGTCTTGTAATTAATAGAGACTAAAGGTAAGACCACTGCCTGCTAGGCAGCAGGAGGTTCTTAGAAGATCCAGATTGAGTTTAGCAAGGTGGAAGAACTCTAAAAAGTTCAGTGCAGAGCACTGTGTATATATCCAGCACTAATGAATACATAGAAGTTATGAGGATTTTTAATTTTATTAGTAATATTAACTAAATTAAAGATTAGAAAACAAAAGAAAATTCTTATCTTTTTTTGTCCTGAGCCTTGCTGCAAAGGCTAACTTTCCATATGTGACTTGATGGACAAGGAAAGCCTACCTTGTTTTCCTACACAGCCTGAACATAGCCCCTCCAAATTTGCATTCTTTTCCCATAAATGAATTGAAGTACTTTATTTAACCAAGCTTGTCTGACATCCCTATGGCCCCAGACCTTGACTTTCTCTTGAACTTAAGTATAGGGACATCCCTCTATGGTGGCCATCTCTAAAAAGACTGCCCACCAAAGCAATCACTTTCCTGTCACCTCTCCCTTCACGCCATTTGTCCACACTTCCCCACACCTAGCTTTGCTTTCTTCTGCTTGACTTTGAGAAGCCTGCAGGTACTACTGTTACAGACTGTCTCATCACAATACACATTTGATGTCTATTTAAATCCAGATTTGTTTAACTTTAAGGTTTGCAAATTGTGAGATTAACATTTGCCCTACTTAGCATATGGAGTACAGTGAAATCCTAGTGATCCTTTCATTGTTTATATGCAGTAGGTAGCACACATAATTTGAAAATAAAAATCTCCTATAGTACACATGTATATATACTTAGATGTGTTAGATAGACTATATTATATTGCTTTTCTAGGGTAGTACAAGTTTTATTTATAAATATTTCATTTTGAAAATTACTCTGGTTATATTGTGTCAGACAATATTTTTAACTGGAGATTTAATTCATAAAAATATTGTGTTGAAGACTCAACTGTAGAAGGAGATAAAAAAAAGGCCCTTTGCTTTGATTTTCTATAAGGCATGTTATCTCTCAAGTTTTTACATGTTAATTTCAACTCTATGTGTTGTACAAGGTTTCTGGCCTGGAATTTCCTGTCTTGCCTTGTGACCCGGACTTTCAGTCAAGCAATCCTGCAGTCCCGCAGTCTCACAGTCCTGTAGAGACATACAGACACATTAATTTTAGGCTGATCAGCCTAGGGCACAGGCATATATCTTGCTAACTCTTTACTGTTAAACTAACCTATGAGTCTTATCTTGTTCAGCCGTGAGGCTTAGTACCTTTTCCCAGAGCAGTATTTCAACTTCTTTCCTCTACATCTGCTGGCATCTCATCGTTGTGTCTCTGTGGCATCTCTGCTCTGTTCTTCCTGTTCCCAGAGTTTTCTTAGTCTGATAGCCCTGCCCACACTTCCTGTCTGCCTTCAGTCAATCAGCTTTTTTATTAAACTAGTAGGCAGGACAATTATTTACAATGTAACAACAACATAATCTCACTACATCTATGAAATTATGATTGCAGTATGGGAAAATGATGTGTGAATACGTTTATTTATGCTGTGAATCTCAATCTTTAAATAAAGGAGCTGTTTTGGGCCATGGCAGGCACCATAGAAGAAGTAAGAGGAGAAATCAGAGCATAGGTAGGAGAAGCAGGGTGGAGTCAGCCAAATCGAGCTGAAGCCCAGAGGAGCAACATGTAGGAACACAGGTGAGCCATGGGCCACGTGGCAGGCAGATTACTAGAAATGGGTTGATTCAAGATGTAAGAGCAAGCTAGCAATGTGCCTGAGCCATAGGCCAAACAGCATAAAGTTAATATAAAAGTCTGAGTCATTTCTGGGGCCTGAGCAGAGAGGCAGCGGCTGGGCGGCTAAGCGGTCTCGGGTGGCAGGTCTGTGGGTCTAGGACCTCTGGCCGCAGGGGACCGAGAACCCCCACTACTACAGGAAAAGGTGCCCTTTGCTGTAAAACTTAGACACTAATAAGTAATAGTTAAGATGAAAATGTAATAATTTTAGCACAAGCATTACTACTTAATTGACAATGGTTTTGTTTGTCTTAGATTTTGTTTTTGGAAAAAGGATAGCCAAGGCATTAACCTCAAGCTTGCTTCAGCCTCCTGAGTTCTAGAGTTATTGGCTTGTAATGCCACCATGTCTGGAATTCTCCACGATGTTTTATAATAATCCCCTCTATTTTAGTTATAGTTTTAGGCTGGAGATGGTTCAGTAGTAAAGAATGCTTGTTGTTCTTACACAGGACCAGGGTTCAATTCCCAGCACTCACATGATAGCTCACAACAGTCAATAACTCCAGTTCCAGGGAATCTGAACCCTTCTTCTGACTTCCATGGATACCAGGTATGCATTCACTGCACATACATACATTCAGGTGAAACATATCCATAATTTTTTTTCAAAATCTAAAAAGTTAAGTTACAGTTACATGTGATCATTCTGTCCTAATTCCACAAAGGGAAATTATGATAAATCTATAGTGACAATAATTAACAGAGCCAACATTATTACCAGGAGCACAACACCAATCTAGCTGAGAGGGTTATTAAAATAGCAACAAAATTTCAAGGGCAAATCTAATTTTTATATTAGGGAAGGACCCATTCTGAACTATTCCTCTTTGTCTTTTTAAATATTATAGTAATTTAGCTAATCATTTTAAAGAAAACTATTAGGCTGTGCTATTTCTAAATGTGGTATCTAAAAAAAAAGTTTTTTTTATATAAGGTCTGTAATTCTTATTTTTATTTCATCTTGTTTTTTAGTACATTTGTGTACATGAATGCTTGTATGTATGTAAATAAGTGCAAGGGTATGTGCACATGTGTGGAGCCTGGAGGATACACTCTTATATCATTCTGGTGTTTTTGAGAAGAAACACCAGTTTTTTTCCCATGAGTTTTTGAGAGAAAACTGCTCATTGGCTTGGAACTCATTAAATAGGTTAAGATGGCTTACCCATGTGTCCCAGGGGCTGACTTGATTCTGCCTCCTCAGGGTAAGAATTACAAAGTCATGCCCCTATGGCTGGCTTTTTCTTTTTAACATTGGTTCAGGAATTGACTTCTGGTTCTCATGCTTGGCAAGGAAAACACATTACCAACAGAAACACTTCCTCCATCCTGGCCTTACTATTTTTAATCTTAAAAGAACTATAGGTTCATTTACTCATTTTTTGTGCCCTATTGACAGATAGTAAGGACTACAAGATGGGTGTGCTTAGAATAGTTTTCATAATCATTTCTTCTTCCTTCTTCTACTTAGTTCTGTCAGCAGAAATGTGCCAACTGAACAATCCTCTCCTCTGTGCATGCTATTAATTGGTTTATGTCTGTTATCTCCCTGGTGATTTTACACTCTAAATCTGTGATGTGCATGAACCTCTGGGTGGCAAGTCATCTTCTCCCTCACTATAGTTTATACATTCCTAAGTCCTATCTTATCGAAATTTGTCTTATCTTCAGAAAGAATTGATGGTACCTCTGGGAAGGTTAGTAAATATTTTTTTCCTGCTATGCACTTAAGCTTCCTTAGGTAAAACATAACTAATGATTCCTGACAGTATCATTTTTAACCTTTTATTTCTCAGCAGAGGATATTAGTCAAAGGAAGTTTAGTCACATCATCTGAGTGACAAGCAAAGGGTTAGATCGTCACAGGTCTCCATGGTTTTATTGCTTCAGATTTTAACCGGACCAAAGCCAGGTGCCTTTTGTAAAAAATAGATAATCCTTTTAAGTTGCACATGATACAGAGGAACAGACTGAACTACTGAGATCTCTTGACAGTTTCAGATTTGGATACTACTATACAGTAGCAGGTTATGGTTATTATGTAGATAACACCTTAGCACAAGTAGACTGACTATAGAGACTTTTCCCCAGATCTGATAATTCTATCATTTACCAGTATGTGTTTTCTTCCTAATGACCTGGGCCATGTTGATTCCAGTGTATTAAGTTGAAGCAAAGTATTATAATTGGCTATCATTCCTTCAGCAATTTCATGATGTCTATCAGTCAGGATGCAATGGGAGAGATACTTTCAAAATTATGAAGAATGATTGTGAGCAAGTGTTACTGACTCCTGTTACAGGGGTCTACTTTGCAGGTGGGCATCATTTTTCTTTAATTTTATGTGAATATAATTATAGATATATAAATAGAATCCCAGTTTTCTTTGTAAATTAAAATTTGCATGATGAAAGAAGCTATAAGAAATTATAACTCTAGAAAGTCTGGTCTCATTTGTACATTCTAGAGGCTGATAAAGGGTTTGAGGAGCTGACTCATAATTTGTCACATTTACATAAAATAATGACTGGATATGCTTAAGTTTCTGAAAAAGACCTGTGAATTATTTCCACAACTGTTTGGCAAAACAATTAAATTTCTCCCCTAATTTTTGCCCATGCCTGGGAAATTCAAAACAGCATTATATTCTTATTTAAAAATAGTTATTTCCCCCTTGAAATCTGTAAAGATAAACAGAGAAACCCAAGAAAACATCTTTTTTTTTGGATAATGGTTGTTGCCTCAAGTGTAGCAGACAGAGTCCAGCTGCTTCATTGAAGGCCATCTCTGGGGCTTGTGAAATCTATTTGTTCATGCCTCTCAGAGACCCTTTCTGATCCTGTATCTATCACAGTGTGTTGTGATAAATAATGCTGTGCCCGCCCTACAGTTTCCTCAGCCATACTAGAGGCACATTTAAAAAGAGAACAAACAGACACAGCAATGGGAATTAACCCCAGGCCTGCCAGCCTCCGTCAGGGATAATGGCGTCACATCATTCCAGGGTTAAATGAGAAGTAGGCGCCTTTATACTGAGTTCGGCTCTTTGTCCTTGCCTTAGTATGTCATTGTAGCAACTGTCATGTAAGGTTAATGACAGCCCCTCATTACCCTTGTCAAATATGTAATGATGTGGCCCAACAGCGGGTCTGAATGGCTTCTGCTTGTCAGACCCCTATGTTTTGCCTAGCAGATGGCCACTGTGTTTGGAGAGGCCCTTGCTCAGATCCATCACACTGATATCCCGAACACGTGTGTGCGGGAAGCATTTTCCCCTGATGGGACAGTGTGTGGCTAGAATACTAATTGAGAGCAGCAAGATGACTGCAAACTACCCCGCCTCCTCCCCCAGCCCCCTTGGTTTTCTGTTAAGCTGTAGGGTGACTGAGAGAGATAGGCCTCTCTCGCCTCTCCTCCTATTATTTCCGGCAATACACAACACTTCTCAGCTGTGATATGCCTCCAATTCGAAACCCTTTATTTGGATCACTTAAGATGCAGCACCCATGAAATTTAGACACATTCTATTTTCAGAGATGTGGAAACAAAGGAGGGAAGGGCCCAGCGGAGAAAGTGGCAGGGGGCAGGGTTTACTGGAAGAGAACTACAGTCAGCTTGGCAGGAAACAGAAGCCTGGACTCGACCTTGAGCAAAGTCACTTCCTCCCACCTCAGATGTCAGCCTCCTCCTCCTACCAGAGGGGTGGCTGGCAGGAGGAGACAGGTACTTAAAGCTCTACTCAAGGACTGTCCACCACGCCCACGCCTGGGGGAATTCTGCGGTAAGGCTTTGACTTTATCACCTTCAGTACTTCGTCATTTTCTTGATTTGCTTTTTTATGGCTCTCTAAAAATCAGTTCAAACTCTAATATCTGCCTCCAGAATTTGCTGCAATATAGTACTTATATTATTATATAGTATATACGAGCCTTATGAGTCCGTTCCACTGAGTTTTCAGGATGCACATCCTTCTGGCACCAATTGGCCAACTGGCTTTGTGTTTGCTTCATCCGTTCAGACCTTCTTTAAGCACTAGCCTGGAACCTAAAGCTCTCTCTTTTCTCCAGGAAACTTAGTTTTTCTCCAAAAACATTTCTGTTTTTAAAGATCTTATAGAGTTGTGTTTATTTTCTATTTTGAGGTGTGAAGCGCATATACTATTGTGTGCATCATCAGAGGAAAACTTTCACAAGTCGTCTGTCTGTTCTTCCACAAGTGGGTCCTGGTGATCAAACTCACATCATAAAGATTTGGTTCGAAAAGCCTTTGCCCACTGAGCCATCTCACTGGTCCTACAAAAATATTTCTATAAAGATTATTTGTTTTATTTTTCTCAAGATAATAATAAAATTACACTCTCCCTTCCCCTTTTTCCCTACCTACCCTTCCACATAGCCCTCTTTGCTCCTTTCACATTCAGAGCCTCCTTTACCTCTTAAGTTTTTACCAACATGACTCCCTAAACATGAGCTGAACAGGGCCAATGCCAAGAGACAAGTCGACATGGACAGGATGAGAAGCGGGGTCCAAGGAGGCCGCAATTCTACACAAAGACATTTCTTCGGGGCCTTTTTGAGTATGACTTTTCTACTCACCCAACTTGGTTCTGACAGCATCTGATTCTCTGAGTGTGTCTAGTAAAAAAGAAATTGCTTCTTTAATTAGTATACCTTCAAAAATAACAAACCTTTGGATTTATTCCATATAACCCGCTTGATTTATACATAAAAATGCATGTGTTTTGATGAAGACCACATCAAAGACCATCACCTAGAGCTTTTGGTTTGGGATTTAGTGCTGTTTTCCCCACTGTAGCGGATAATCACTTTATACTTCGTCCATTGAAAAGGATATTCATATATCATATACATTCATATATATTGTATGTGTTCATATCCTCTTCCCCCAAAAGTTATGTTTGATAGACATGCATGGATTTGAGGGAACAGTCATTTAATGCAGTACCCATGGGTGCCCTGCACAGCATTGAGGTCAGTTCCCTAATCTCCATGATATTCTAAAGTCATGCCTTTAACAGGTGACATGATATTTTTGTTGCTTTTAATCTTGTACTTGATTCGTCTTGAATCCAATGAGGCATTGTGAATTCACAGTGTAGCTCTCTAATCCCAGGGGCATAATATTGGAGTGGGACTTGGGAGATCAGCGAAGTCTCTGATGGGCAGGTAAAAATGGTCAGACCCCATTGGTGGTGGAGGATGTGCGTTTACACACACACACCTGCTGATGATCAGGAGAGTGCTGTTCAGTTGAAGGAATATTAGCCACCTGCCCATCTGGAAAAGTAAATGGATTCTCAGGCCTTTTATGGGCAAAGGTGAGCAAGGCATCCCTCTGTTGCATGAATAAAGGAAACTCAGAGCCAGATCTCAGGGAAAGGCTGAGATATCAAAGAGAAGAAACACCACAGTTAAATCTCACCCAGCTGTCTTCCAGCTTCCTCAGCCTTGCTCCTCATGGTTTCTACTGTCTCTATCTATCTTCCTTTTACAGCCTTAAATACCTCTTCACCCAGTTGTTTCACATCCAGGTTAAGATTAAAGGTGTGGGCTGCTGCTATTTGGTAGTTAGCCTTGAACTCACAGAAACACAGAAAGATCTGTCTCTGGAGTTAAGGGATTAAAGGCCTGGCACCACCACTGCCTGCCTGGGAGCTTGGAACTCCCTCTGTAAACCAAGATGGCCTGAAACTCAGAAATGTTGGGATTAAGGGCATAGGTCACCACTCCCAGTCAGGCATAGGTCACCATGCCCCGGATATTCTCTGTGCTGGGACTAAAGACGTAAAATCCCACTCTCTGATCCTCCTGGATTGACTGTGGGTAGATATCCCTGATATTCCAGACTGTTTTTATTAAATATGAAACATATCACCAAATTCCACTTATAGGGAATGGGCTCCAAAAAGTCAGTTCATGTACTAGGGATAAATCCTGGTCCCACTGCCCCACAACTGCTCAAGCCACACAACTGTCATCCATATTCAGAGGTCCCATGTAGGTTCTTCAGCTGTTAGTCGAAAGTCAGTGAGTTCCCAGTAGCTCAGGTCAGCTGCCTCTGTGAGTTTCCTCATCATAAGCTTGACTCTTTTGCTCATATAATCTCTCCTTTCTCTTTTGACTGATCTGGGAGCTTGGCCTAGTGCTTAGCTGTGGATCTCTGCATCTGCTCCCATCAGCTACTGAATGGAGGTTCTATGATAATAATTAGAATGGTCATCAATTTGATTATGGGGAAGGCCAGTTCAGACACCCTCTTCACTAGGAGTCTTAGTTGGGGTCATCCTTGTGGATTCCTGGGAGTTTTCCTAGTACCATGTTTTTCTCTAGCTCTCAAATGGTTTCCTCTGACAAAATATCTATTTTATTGTTTTCCCTCTCCATCCCTTCCCCAACTCTAATATCCTGTTCCCTCATGTTCTCATCTCACCTCCCCTCACCCCACAATGCTCCCAATTTTCTAGGAGATTTTATCTATATCCCCTTCCCTGGGGGATCCATGGATGTCTCTCTTAGGTCTTCTTTGTTACCTAGCTTCTCTGGGGTTGTGGATTGTACCCTGGTTATTCTTTGCTTTACACATAATATTTACTTATGAGTGAGTAAATACCATGTCATCTGGGTCTGGGTTATCTCACTCGGGATATTTTTTTTTCTTTTTCCATTCCCCTTGCTCCACATCCCCTCCAGGATAGGCTGTCATCAGTGTTTTTGATCTTAGCAATTCGGACAGGTGTAAGATGGTATCTTAGCATGTTTTGACTTGGATTTCCCTGGTGGCAAAGGATGTTAAGTAATTCTTTAAGTTTGAGATTCTTCTGGGAATTCTCTTAATTCTTTAATTAGCACCTTGATTCTCCATAAATTCATTGTTTTATAAGATTATTTTCTCATGTCACAGTAATTGTGGAGTGACGTGCTAGTCAGTGTCTTTCATCTCATTGCCAACTCCTGTTAAGCATCTATTTCTTTAAAAAGTTTATTTAGTGTGTGTGTGTGTGTGTGTGTGTGTGTGTGTGTGTGTGTGTGTGTGTGTGTGTGTGCAGGCTTGAGCTTGAATGTATGTGTATGTGCCAGAAGATAGCATCAGGTATCTGGAGATAGAGTGACAGGTGGTTGTGAGCCATCTAGCCTGGGTACTGAGAACTGAACTTAGGTCATATAGAAGAACATCAAGTGACCCTACCCACTTGGTCATCTCTCCAGCCCCTAGAATCTAGGGCCTAGATCATCATTTATTATCCACCTGATTTAAAAAAAAATTATCCAATTCTATCCTATTCCATCTTCTTTTATTCCTTCTGGTAAAAGCACCTATCTCTTTCCATTGCTTCATTTGCTATGCACTTGGTAACTAATTTCTCTTAATTAAGAATTTTGAACCACACACAGTTTTGAAGCCATAGTGGGTGACTACCACACTGGCTGAACTATTAAGGGAGTTACTTTCTTTATGAGCCACAATATGAATCTTACCACAGTTAAGAGCCAATCTGATTTTTAAGTAATGTAGCAAAATAAATTTCCTTCCACTCCCTTCTTCCTACTTTACTACTGAAATCCTCTGAAGTTTCTTACCATTCATTTTTTATCCCATTTTCTCCCAGCTTTATTTGCTTCTTTTTCAGTGAGGATCTAGTTATGAGTTATTATGGTCACTCCCTTACAAAGCCCTCAGTTGCTTTTATCTGTTTTTATCCAAAAATATTTTATCTACAGTATTTCTTGACAAAACCTTAAACCAGGATAAATTCAACCATTTGTCTCCCATGTGGCTATCTCAGTAGTTGATTGTGGTTGGTGGAAATTGTAAACTGGACAAACAGGTTTTTCTTCAAGTGTATCAGCACCACTTCAAATGGATTTAGCTTGGCCTAAAAATTCTATCTTTTTCTGGTAGACTGGTCCCCAATCTCTTTTCTTCATCTTATCCCTCCCTTACCATGGAAAGTTCTTACTCAATATCTTTTCTTCTTTTGGACATTTATTATTTGTTGTTCACACTTCATACGAAGTTAGTTTGCAAAACTGTAAGATGGCTTATTCTTGTCCCTTAGTGAAGTCAGTAAAGTGATGTTCCATTGTCTTGGAACAGAGAGCAAGCCCATCTCAGCCTGAGTGTGTCTGCTGTTCTTTTAGCCAGCTGTTCTCTGGACAGATTTCCTGGTGTTTAGACTCCCAACTCTGCCTCCTCGGCTTACCCTTACTGCTGTCCTGTTGGCATCAGCTTCAAAATCACTTTCTCAAAGACCATTCTCTGAATCTTTCATTTCAAATTGTATACTTCTCTGGAAATATGAATATTTCCTAATACTCTATTAAAACTCATGGTTTATAGTGACTCCTTGCTTAATTTTTTTCTGGCTTTCATTGGTAGTATGAAAGAAGTTTATTATTCTATAGCTGTATACTTAGCATACAATAACATTATTGGCATGTAGTGGTTAATAGTATTTGTTAAATAGATGAAAAGTACAATGAAAGAAATACTATTCAAAGAAGAATTGAGTGGAGAAAATTAATGGGAAACTCTCAGCAGAGATTATCAGTTGAAAACAAACTATGGGGTTATTTGAGAAAGACAGAAGAAACAGGATTGTGGGTTCAGGAGACATCTTTCCAGCACCCGCTAAGTCCACACTATAATCCTCGAACCTGAGAGTATATGATATATGGTGGGAGACGATGAAGGTGGCAGGTGAAATAAGCTTGCCAGTCAGGATGGAAGCAGACAGCATCTAGAATTTTCCAGGTGGACCCAATGTCATGTCAGGGAAGGCAGGGGTAGAAAAGCAGATAGAAAAATCTCCAGAGTGACTTGATGTGAGAGATTCCACTGTTTCTGATGTTCAGCACATAGAAGGAAGCCAGGAACCAAGAAGAAGGCAGAAGAAGCGAAGACGTGGGATGTCCTCAGAGCCTGCAGCGCCCCAAGAAGACCACGGTGTAGAGCTCAGTGAATACATCTCAGATATCTGAACTTCAGAACAAACAGCAATATGATAATTGTGTGCTCTTGTAAATCATTGGGTCCCCTCTAACTTCTAACAGCTGCAGTATGACACCAATAAAGAAATGAGGCTACAGATGAAAACTGGAAACAGATGGTGAAGGTACTTGTCACAGAGCTTTGTGAAGGGAGGCAATGAGATCTTTTAAGATATGGATGCATCATAGTGACCTTCTTCAGTGGGACTGTAACTTTATCTGTTCAGATACCACATTGCAGATACGTGAGGAGGGTTACAGTGGCCCTGTTCTGGAGGCTGCCAAAATGAACATGTAAGTGGTCAGGAGAGTCTAAAACAAAGTCCTAGACACAACTTTCTAAACCTAATTTTTGATTGACTTGCACTTTCATAAATGTTTTATTTCTCAACCTAAATGAAGAGTTATTAAAAAACCAACAAACAAAAAAAACAGTGGCTTGAAAACACTCTGCCTTGTGCCTTCCTAGATTCCTAACTGGTCGAAGGGCCTGTGACCATAGAGATTTTCTTCTGTGCATCCATGCAAATTTTTTAGACAAAATAGAAGAGTTCAGGGGACAGTGTAAGGAATATCATCAATCATTCTTCCATTGCTGACTGGCTGTCTTCGGAGACCATAGCATCCCAGGTGGCACAGGAGGCATTATAGTCATTTCAACTTTCTACATTTCAAAACTAAATGAGACAAACTTGAAAAGAGCATTGATTATCGGGAGAGGCATCCCTCATCCTGAGACTCTCAATTCGAAGCGGAACCCTCAAAGCACCATTGATCATACATCTGCCTATCTAACGGGCGCAACTGAAATCACAGCGACCTCCATTTCATTGGCTTTTGGAGAGAGTGTGAGAGAAGATTATGAAAAGCTGTCAGGGTTTAGTTTGTGTCTGCTTTCTTTTTCTTGTCTAAACTCTTTGGAGGAAGAGAAGGACAGCTGTGGAAGGAGCCAGTTCAGCAGTTTGTTTCTTGTTCATCTTCCTGCACTACCGTCTGTCCTCCTCTGGGAAGAAATCCCGGGGAATAGATGGTAGGAAATTACAAACCACCTCTTGAGCGACTTGGGGAGTGAGGACAGCCAGGCAAAGCCTGCTGCGAACTATAAAAGGCAGTAGTGGAGACAGTTACTCCCTTGGGGCCCATGTTAGGAAGCTGTCCTCCCTTCCTGGGGAACTGAGGCATGTGAAATTGTACCATTTTATACAAATTGCCCAAAATGAAAGAAATAACATGCTCTAATGCAACAAGCACAAGCCCTCCTTTAGGAAGGTGAACTCAAGATACACTGCTTCTCTGTTGGAGGCATCAAGCAGAATCAGTGAGAATGCAATCTCATGAAGCAGTATCTCCATGCCTGCAGTATCTCAGGTCATAGCACTTCTTGGCTAGGGCGTTTGCCCCTGAGTGCTGCAGGATTGGGCACACTATCCTAACGATATGAGCAACTGGGTGAGCTATAACATCCCGTTCATTCTGGGAAATGCTCCTCTGGGAGGAAGCAGATACTTGCTCCATCTTGTCTTGAGCAGAAGGCCTCAGCTTTTCAAATGCAGAGCAGTGTGTCATCCACACAGCTGCTCCAAAATTTTCCAATAACACAGCATCTCAGCATCTTTCCATAGAGGAAACTGCGTGCTTTAGAGCCATGTTTCATGGCTTTAGCTCCCTTCTGCCTTGTCACCTGTCACTTGTCTTTGCATACCTGCCCCTTTGTTCTTGTTTATTGACAGACAGAAGCTGTTATTCCACTTTTCGGTGGCACAGAGCTTAAGGGACCTGTGTACTGTAGGGTATACTCCTCTGGATCCTGGGTTAGGCACAAACCACTCCCAAATAGCAATTTCCAAGCACGAACCAAAGGCAAAGAGGAGACAAGGTGGTCGAATCTGAATCAGGCAGAAACAGCAGCAAATAGCTTTGAAGGTGTTCATTTAAGAGGGAAATGGGGAGGTCTGTGTAAGGATGAGCTAGGATGTGTTGGTAAGTTCTGTTTGGGTCTTTTAATTAGGTTAGTCAAAATAATGAATTTTGATTACTGAACCTTGGCGTTTTGATAAATTGAACCTTGGTGATCAGTCTCAGGAAGTGGCCACATAAGGGACCAGATGTTGGTGACCAATTTAGGAATGTAATCTAACAAACAGCTTAGCAAGAGGGAGGAAGGTAAAGGGCAAAGCCTGTGAGCACCATGTTTGCAGTGCTTGGGTCTGTATCTTGCTATGGTTTGGCCTGCTAGAGTTCTTTGGCTTATTTCTCAGTTTTCCCTTCTTCAAGGAACCTACTCATTCATCAGTTCCCCCTGAAATCCTATCTCTCCTGTGAAGAAAGAAACTCACGTTAATGCCTCCATTTTGCTGACTCAGTTAAACTCCACCAGTCCCTGACTCTGCATACTTCCCCAGATATTTTAACAGTCATTGAATATTCTGACTGGGATAATCTGTGGATCTTGATGCATCTCCCACTTGAGTCTACCAGTCCCTGGGGATGTAGTCCTCCCTCACTTTTACAGTTCTCACGAAGGCCAATATGATGCCTGATATATAGTAGACATCCAAAGAATGCATGTGATAGGGAGGAAGTAGATCTAAGTCAGTCCTCAGACATACCCAGCCAACCTGTTCCCCTCATCCAAGTGTGCCTCAGGGGTGTGAAGTGTCCACAGAAAGCAGGAGAAGTAGCTATGTGAGAACTGAATGAGGCCAAAAGTGAGACCCACAGGAAGTTGAGATAAGATGCTTAAATCTTCAGTTCTTCAAAGGATATATGAAAGAAAAAACATGGAAGTCAAAACATTTAAGACACAATGCAGCACTTTCCATAAGCAGAAGCGGAGAAGGTATTGCTTGAGGGATCTTTCCCACTGTAGGTCTATCGGCTTTTAAATTTACAAATTGATGTCATACAAGTTCTCAGTCTCTTTTTGAAGCATTTCTTGCTCTTCATTATCGTCTATCTGGAGAGCAGGAAACATTATGTCAAAGTCATGTGTGTGTGCTCATTTTTGGCCTCTTCCTAAGGAGAGAGGCACTTACCAATTTGGGTACAAGGGTTAAAAAGAGCAAGATAATAACAAGCAACAATTGCATAGCAATTTGCAGCCTACCCACTCTTCAATCTGCTGTTGCTTTTAACTCTCAAGACAGTATTAAGAGGCTGGTATCATTGCCCTTGCTCTGCAGAGGAGGAAACTCCAGCTAATGATGTTTAAGTGACTTGTCTGAGGTTATATAAAAGCACCAAGACTGACAGAACGCTATTTATTCAGAGTAACACAAGTGAACTGAACTCCAGCCTGATTGTACAGGGATTTTTTTTCTACAATAACACGCAGCCCTTACTGAGTGCTTACAGTGACACAGATGCTGTTCCGAGTACTTCATATGTATTAACTCATTTAACCTCCCCTCCCCCCATACACTATTACTTCCCTCACAGAGAGAAACTGAACTCTAGACTGGTTAAGTACCTTGGTCTTGCTCTCATTGCTGATGGCGTAAAGAAATTTTGAACCTAAGGACCTGGCTATCAACTGCACTTTAAGCAAACCTAATGTTCTCACTGTGGTGGTCGGCTGATGGGAGGTGATGACTCTAGTCAATAAAAACAAAATATTTTCATCCTTGCATAAATTCACAGTGTTTTAAATTTATGATTTTTCAAAGTCAACAAAAGTATTTCAGAAACAATTAACCTGGAGGCTCTGAGCCATTCTCTACTCCCACGTTTGAACTGACCCCTTTTAAGTCTTGGATCCTACATTAGTTACTAGTGTTGATGGGACCCAAATACCTAATAAAAACAACTTAAGGGATAAAGTGCTTATTTTGACTTATAGTGTCAGTGGCTCACTCATTCCTACTTGCCTTCATGTATAATCTGTGTTTTTATCTGCCTTTCCCAGAGATTTCACCCTCTAACAGCTTCTGTCCTCTCTGAGGTAGCATACAGCTGTTCACAGCTTGGTTCACACAGAAACAAAGAGAAGAATGTAGGAAATCCAGATAAAATATACCAAACTATGCTCCAAGTACCTTCGTTCCTGTAAGCATGCTCCATGTTCAAAAGTTTCTGGAGCTTCACAAAACAGCCAGTACTAAATGTTCAAAGCATGAGCCTGTGGAGGATACTTCAGCCTCAGACTCCATCAGATCTTATTTCTCTTTTCCTCTTTTCTATGTACCCATTACTCAGAACAGCACAATGAACACAGGAGGACTTTAGGAAACATCTGTTGAATGAATCTGTGCTCAGTTGCCAGCAGCAGTAAAAACCAGTGCATTTGGCTTATTAGAGAAACATGTCACACATTTCACACTCTGTTCCTGCACTCAGGCTGAAACCTGGCTTTCTTCTTTTTATTTTTTTTCTTGTCATTTTCCAGGGCTGGCTGTTATTACTTGCCTTTCTGTTCTAATTTTACATTACTTGCTAAGAGAAGACCTCCCTGTTTACCATCTCTCTATCAAGTGTGAGGTACATGCCCTTGAAGGGAATGTAGAGCTTTCACATTTAATCTTTGAATAGTCTTTGTATACTTATATCCATCCTCCATCCAATGCTCTTTTTGTATGTACACATGTGCACACCCACATTGCAGACAGACTATGACTTTCCCAGAGGCAGGGATGGTGTGGTTTATTGATATTCTTTCTTGGGAGACTAGAAGTGTAGGCATCCAGTAGGTTGGAGTCAAAAAGAGTGAAGGAATCTTTAATAGTTCTTATTGATTAACCAGAAAGTGGAAACAAAATTCTAAATCATAAAAGCGCCTTAGGAATTGTCTTATCTAGAAGCCATGTAAGAGTTGCCTTGGTCAAGGTGTCTTCACAGCAATGGAGCATTGACTACAACAGGAAATTAAATCCTTAGTCACATAGAGCTTACATACTGTCATCAGCACTGATTCGTTCATTCTTTCTCTCCGCATTTAGAAAATCTTAGAGAGCATTTACTAGGCTTTATGACTTTTATTACTACCTCAAAATTTTGATTTAGATTATTTGGATATGTGCTGACATTGACTAACTTTGATTTGTTTTGAAGGTGAATGAGCCTGATAAAGATTTTACATTTTATTTATACTTTCTATATAGCAGAAGTTGAAAGTTGCCATTCCCCCACAAAAATTCTTTTTGATTAAAAATTTTATTTCCACCAGTAAGAGAGTGTGTGGGAAGGGTAGAAGGGGGAGCAGGATTTTCTCAGAACACTTGTCTGGTGGCTGGAGAAGATCTGAAGGATGATAGAAGAACTGGAGCTTAGTATGATCTCCACAGAGTCGATGGGATAGAATATATTTAGGAAACATTTCATCTCGAATGATCTGACTTTAGATTACTTATTTACATTGGCTTATGTTTATGTGTACTTCTTGTTTGCATTTATTATATTTCTTTTTTTATTAGAAATAGTTTCAAATACAAAAGATTTTGATTATGATTTCTGCTACTCCTACTTCTTCAAGTTTATTTCCCACTTTCCTCCCTTCTGGATCCATACCCTTCCTGTCTCAAAACCTAGCCATCCAAGGAGTATTCATAAAATAAAATTAGATAAAAACACAAATATGGAAGACAAAATATATGCATAAAGAACCTGTAAGGTTTAATAAAAATGCCGCAGCTCAACATTATGAGACAAGGGACCTCCAAAAATGCCAGTTTTTGTTTTGGTCATCTGTTGCTAGGCATGGGGTCTACCCTTAGGAATGGTTTGTTTCCCCAGTGAGATTATCTTGAATGAAGCTAACTTAGCATTTGAATATGGTTATCACTTGGGGATAGTTTCTGGATTAGGTATGTGGACATACCTTCACTTCTCTCAGCTCTAGGATCCCATTTGCTACAGATCCATGCCCAGCCTGCCTTTATCCACAGAGCCTTAAAGTCAATTTGTGGAGAGTAACCATAGCATTTGCAATAGCCTATGTTGTTAGGGGGTTCTCGTAGGAACCCTTTGGACAACAACATTGTATGTATCCCATCCTTGGTATTGGAATATTCATCTGGTAACAAGAGATGCCCAGCTGTGGTTCTGTCTCCCCCATTCTTTGACAATTTCATTCAGATTGCTTTTATATATTTCAGCAAGCTTTTACTGTGTTATGTTTCTATGCTCCTCATTCTGTATTCACTCCCTCGACCCTCCTACTCACTCCTCCTCCCATTTGATAATATCTTTTCAGTCTTATTTCCATACCCTGGCCATCCATTACTGTCTATTCAATTTTTCCTCATAGGGAGGTCAATCCTTGTCCCCTCATTCCTTCCTCCTAGGCTTTGTGGTTATGCAGATTTTAGCTTATCAATGACTTAACAACTATTATCCATATATAAGCAAATATATACTGTATTTGTTGTTCTGCATCTAGATTCCTGTTGTAGTCAATGCTCTATTGCTGTGAAGACACCTTGACCAAGGCAACTCTTACATGGGAATAACTAAGGACTTTCTTACATTTTCTGAGGTTTAGTCTATTAACACAACAGAAAGAAACGTGGTAGCCCACAGATGGAAATGGTGCTGGAGAAGTAGCTGAAAGCTACACCTTTATGCACTGACCAAGAGAAGGAGAGAAACTCTGGGCTTGTCATGAATTTTTGAAACCTCAATGTTGCACAAATAAAAGAAACTCAGGGCCAAATCTCTGGGAAAGGCAGAGATAACAGAAGGAACTCCACAGTCAGATCTCACCCAGTTGTCTTCCAGTTTCCTAGCCTTGTTCCTTCTGGCTTCTTCTGCCTGCTCTGTCTTTCTATATTTGCCTTAAATACTTTCTTTGCTCAGTTAAGGCGTGGCACCACCATTGCCTGCCTGGGAGCTTGGAACTCCTTCTGTAAACTAAGATGACCTCAAACTCAGATTGGATTAAGGGCATAGGTTACCACTCACAGGATACTCCCTGTGCTGGGATTAAAGGTGTGAGTTACCACTGTCTAATCCCTCTGATATCTCCACTGTTATTATCATATTTGAAAATATCCCCACATATCTCCTTTTGTGTCAAATTTTAAGAAAAGGTTATAGCTAACATAAGAAAAACCAGATACAATAGGTACAATAATTATATACAATATATACAAATAATAAATGAGTAGTGTCCAGTCCATTAACAATTGACAATTCAAAGAAAATGTTTAACTGATTATCCTATTTTGAAGAATCCAAAGGATTATACCTAATTCACTTTCTTTCTAATATGTATTACTAACTAAAAACTATTATTTTGATGTTTCATAAACTCATACACTTTAACTTCAAAGTTTCTTTTCTAAAATGGTCACTAGAAAACTATAACTATTTCATCTTCAACTACCTCAGAGACCCAAAAAGGAAATAATATTTACCCAAGTAAACAGGAAGTACAAGCAACTTCTAAAATCTAGAAATGACACAGTTGACATCTATCTGCCTGGACAGTCACCCAAAGTTCCTTTATAAAGTTGGGGCATCCATCTTCAGCCTACAGGCCAAGAGTCTCTTTTCATTTCAGTGAAGCAGAGAATCTGTTCTACCCATTCTGGTACAGTTGATCAGTCACTTCTCCTTGTGTCCTGAAGAATATCTGATAATTTTCTCTGAAAAGCAGGAACCTAAAGGACCATCTTAGCTTGTTCTGTCAAAGTTCAGAGGTCACTTTCCTAGGGAACCTGCATGTCCAGTTTAAACAGCATACTGTCAAGCAGTTAATACAAGAACAGGTTCTTGTCCAGTGGCTAACTGTTGCCACAAAGAAAGTAGATTTGATATGGAGTTTCTTCAATGCCCATTTTTTGTCTTGAAGTAGATTTGTGCTGCCAGGAGCAGACCTGTCTCACTGTCTAGAAAAGTCTAAGTTCTTAAAATATTTTAAATACCATATTCTATGGATCTCTGAAGTGTTTGAAGAAGACCTGTTCACCTAAAATATATTTGTTTGATCTTGAAAACATACCTAATATGACTATGTCTTTATGTAATGTCTACTAACTTGCATTACTTTATATTCTAGTTAGTTGGTAATAAAAACTTGCATGAACTAGCAACTTGTATTACATTGTTAAATGAACTGAATAAGTATAATATCTTGAACAAGCATAGAGATATTTGTATAGTAAGACAATTAATCTCAACATATACAATTTGTATACAATATACAAAAATCCAATCCAATGTAAAATATTTAAAGCTATTAAACCTTTTAAAAGAAGATTCAATAATCTATCCTGATATCCTATATATCTGTATCCCCTTTTTCTTTTCTATTTTTTTAAACACAAATCTTGAATCTAATCATTCTTGTTTAACTTTTTTCTAACCATAACCATTAACAATTTTTAGCCAACTAACCTAAACAATGACAATCATCCATAACCCAATGAGGGACCTGTAGTACATTTCCTATTAATAATTTATCAATTTCATCATTACCTTCTGCTAAAGGACCTGGCAGACCAGTATGGGATCAAATGTGTGTTATATAGAAGGAATGATATCTAGTCCTGATTATTTCTTGTAACTGAATAAATAATAAAGTTAATTCTGATTAATCATTAATAAATCAGCCATTTCAATGTGTAGAACAACTATTTCTGAATACTGAGAATCAGTGACTATGTTAAGAGGTTCTGTAAAGTCCATTAATACCATGACGATAGCATGTAATTCTGACTTTTGAACAGAATTATAAGAGCTTTGAGCTACTTTACTTATATGTTCTGATTTGTAACCTGTGTTTTCTGATTTGTTTGCATTGGTATAAAATGTAGGGGCTCTAGAAGTTGGTTTATATCGTACAATACAAAGAAGAATCCAATTAGTTTTCTTTAGAAATTCAATTCTTTTGCTTTGAGGACATTTGTTGTTAATATCTCCCAAAAAAATTACTACAGGCTCTTTGCCAGGGTTCACTTTCTACCCATAATTGGTCAATTTCTTCATTAGTTAAAGGTACAATTTCTGCTGTGTCCATTCCTGTCAATTGATAAAGTCTTAATTTTCCTTTAAAAATAAGTTCAGAAATCTTTTCCACATATGTCTTTAATTTCTTATTCAGTTTATGTGAAAGAAATATTCATTCCAATATAACATTTTCCCTTTGCTTTAAAATTCCTGTAGGAGAATGCTTAGAGGGCAAGATAAGTAGAATGCAATTAAGGTCTGGATCCCATGTACATCCTGTAGTTTCTCTTCAACCAAAGCCTATTCTTTCTCAGCTTCAGGTGACAATTCTCTCAGACTATTTAAGTCCTTGTCACCATTTAAGGTTTTGAACACATTATTCAGTTCATCATTTTTAATTCCAATAATGGGTCGTAAATTGGCAATGTCTCCTAGTGGCCTTTGAAAATCACTAAGTGTCTTCAATCTATCTCTCTTGACTTTTACCTTTGGAGTATAATTTTTTTGTTGGCCTATTTTGTAGCCTAAATAATTAATGGAATCCCCTCTTTGTATTTTTTCTGTGGCAATCTGTAATCCCCAAGCTGGTAAAATTCTTTTCACTTCCTCAATAAATTTTTCTAATGTATCAGTATTTGAATTGGCCAACAAGATGTCAATGTAATGATAAATTATAGATTGTGGGAATTTCTTGCATATTTGTTCTATTGGCTTTTGTACAAACTACTGGCATAGAGTAGGGCTATTCAGCATTCCTTGGGGGAGGTCCCTCCACTGGAATCTCTTTACAGGCTGAGAATTATAAGTGGGCACTGTAAAGGCAAATTTTTCTTTGTCTTGTTCTTGTAAAGGTATTGTAAAAAAAAAAAAAAAAAAAAAAAGCACAGTCTTTTAAATCAATAACTATAATAGGCCATTCTTTAGGTAACAGAGAAGGCAAAGGAATCTCAGATTGTAGAGAACCCATTGGCTGGATTCCCTTGTTTATCGCCCTTAGGTCTGTTACCATTCTCCACTTTCCAGATTTCTTCTTAATAACAAATGCAGGAGAATTCCAAGGGCTGGTTGATTCTTCTATGTGCTGAGCATTTAACTGTTTCTTTACCATATGCTCTAAGGCCTGCAATTTTTCCTTTGTTAGAGGTCATTGATGAACCCATATAGGCTTCTCTGTTAGTCATTTTAGAGGTAGTGCTGTGGGTGTTTTTGAAAGGTCATCAGGTATTCTGCCTTGTTTCTCTATAACCTGAATGGTCTATGACTGTTTCTCATAATACCTTCTAATATCTCTTCTGGAACCATGTACTAGTTTATGGCTTATTTCTTTATTTGGAGGAATATTAATCTGTGTGTTCCACTGTTGTAATAAATCTCTTCCCCATAAATTTATCAGCCACATATGGCCTTAATATTCCTCTCTGTCTTTCTGGTCCTATACACTCAAGCCATCTTGCACTCTGTTTTACTTGGGATATGGACTCAATACCCTAAAACGGAATGTTTACCTCCTGAAGGGGCCAACTTGGATGCCATGACTCTGGTGAAATTATGGATACATCAGCACCCGTGTCCAATAAGCCTTCAATAATAACATAATTTATTTGTACTTTTATTTTTGGCCTTTGTTCATTGATAAATGTTTGCCAAAATATTCGTTTTATAATTTTTCCTGAATTTGTTTTCTTTTTTGTAAATTTTCTATCATTCCATGTAGTATGTCTTTTTAAAATAGGTTTTTAACCGTTTTAATTGTTCTGGGAAGGTGTTTCCTCCACAATGGCAGGGTAAGACTGGATTGGATTTGATATGGGGGCTTTTGAAAGCCCCCTTGGAGTGTTTCTTGAGGGCAAAAAGTTACCTAATATGGGGGCTTTTGAAAGCCCACTTGGGTCATTTCCCAAGGGTAGAAAGTTACCTTGTCTGTCCCTTGTTGATCTGCACTCATTAGTCCAATATCTTCGTTTTCTACACCTTCTGCATATTCCAGAAGGCAGGGGCATTCTCTTGGAATTATTCCTAACAAAAGCACTGTTTCTGGGAATGCCTTGTTTACAGTCACTTTTTTTGTGACCTTGCCTTCCACAATTGTAACATTTAATATTTTGACTTTTTCTTATACCTCTAGAAATAAGCTCTGCTACCCAGTTATCATCACTGTCATAAGACTCTAGATTAATTGTCTTGTGAATCCAATCTTCCAAATGTGCTGACCTTGCTTTTAAAGGTCTAAATATTTTTCTACATTGTGCATTAGCATTCTCAAAGGCTAGTGATTCAATTATTATTCACCTGGCCTCTGAGTCCAGTACCATTCTGTTTACTGCTGCAGTTAATCAGTGCAAAAAGTCTGTAAAAGTTTCTTTGGGGCTTTGAATTACTTTCGTGAATGATTCAGTTTTCTTTCCCTTTTCTTCATTCTGGTCCCAGGCATTTAAAGCTGCCGTGCAACATATATCAAGAGTATTTTCATTGTATAAAGACTGCCTGTCAATATCAGCATAATCTCCCTCCCCAAGAAGTTGGTTTTGGGAGACTTCTATGCCTCCGGCCTTTCTTCTTTGTTTTATTGATTTAGCCTCCTCTTTCCACCATGATGTCCATTGTGTTAGTGGCTGTGTCTCTAACACAGCTGTAACTTTATCTAACCAATCTTTAGGAGTGACCCAGTTACAGCATGACCAGCTGTTCAACATTTGTTTTACAAATGGTGAATGCATCCCATATGTTATAATTGCTTCTTTTACTCTCTGTAATTTTAGCATTTCTAACAGAGCCCAACTAACTTCTCTACCATCTTTAACATTTTTCATTGTTTAAGGTTACTGGGTATATTAATGTTGCCTGTTTTTGTCTAATTTTAGGTGACGTTGCTGAAATTGGTTCTTCATATTCCTCTGTTTGAATATGAACATCTTTGTGTTCTTTCCCGACTGGCTTTTTAAAGACCTTTTTCTTTGCATTTATACTAACTGTCTTTTTAAGTGATAAAATAAAAATCAAACAAAAAGTATTCATAATAAACAGTATGATATTCATTATGATAGTCCCATCTATCTTATTTATCTTTCCCTTCACTGATTGTAATACCAAATCATCTAGCAAATGATCACAGAGGGACCAAGCACTCTCCATTGCTTTAAACAAATACCTTCTCTTTTTTTTTTTTTTTTTTTTTTTTTTAAAAAAATTGATTTACACACTGATTTGTTGTCTGTTGATGATTCAATTGATTGTGAAGTGGGGCAGCTACCTAGTGTGGTAGCAGCCCAAGGAGGGTCCAAAAAGAAAAAAAAAAAAAGAAACAACACACCAGGAGAAAGAGGTCACTGTCTGAAAAACTTACCCAGATGAGAGTGAATTAGAAATGGGTGTGGCCGGTCTGCCTAAGACTGGAGCTTAACTCAGAACAGAAAGCCTAGCCAGTCAGTAATTACTCCTCTGTGTTGCTCTGGCTGGCAAGTGCCATTTTTTTTGGGTAGGGAGGGGAGGAATTTGTGCCCCATAGCTGGACGCCAAGTGTTGCATGAATAAAGGAAACTCAGAGCCAACTGGCTGGGAAAGGTGGAGATATCAGAGAAGAAACACCACAGTCAGATCTCACCCAGCTGTCTTCCAGGTTTCTCAGCCTCACTCCTCCTGGCTTCTTCTGCTTGCTCTGTCTTTCTAAATCTGCCTTAAATGCTTTCTTTGCTCAATCAAGGTGTGATTTCACCACTGTTTGCCTGGGAACCTGGAACTCCTTCTGTAAACTCAGATTGGATTAAGGGCATAGGTCACCACTCCTGGGATACTCTCTGTGCTGGGATTAAAGGTGTGAGTTACCACTGTTTGATCCTCCTAGATTGACTGTGGGTAGATCCCTCTGATATCTCCACTGTTTTTATTATATTTGAAAATATCACCATACCTCAAAGCTCCCCCTAGTGACATACTTCCTACACCAAAACCATATCTCCTAATCCTTTCAAATAGTGCCACTCCCTGGTAACTAACAATTCAAATGTAGAGTCTATGGGGCCATTCTTATTCAAACCACCACAGTTACCTCACTAAGAATGATTGTTTTTCTTGTTATATGATTTTTTTTAAAGCACCTGAGTACTGCTTCTTTGTGTAAAAGTACCACCTTTTCTGTATGTTATTTTCAGTTTCTATTTTGAACAGAGCAGCAGTGAACATAGTTGAGAAGTGTCTTGTTAGTAAGATAATGAATTATTTGGTATATGCCTGTGTGATTTATCGGGATCTTGAGGTAGATGAATTCCCAGTTGCCTGAGGAACCACTACACCAATTTTCATAGTAGCTATACAAGTTTGAAGTCCCACTAGCAATGAAAGAGTGTTCTTATTTCACATGCAGTTATTATATCTTTTATTAATTGTGGCCATTCTGAATGCTGTAAGATGAAATCTCCAAGTAGTTTTCATTGGCATTTCCCTGATGGTTAAAGATGGTGAACATTTTCTTAAGTGCTTCTCAGCCACATAAGTTTTCTCTTTAGAGATTCCTCTATTTCGATCTGTATCCAATTTTTAAATTGGGTTTATTGTTTTCTTAATGTTGCAGTTTTGTTTTTTCTTGATATATATTGGATATTAGTCCTCTGCTGGATGTGTAGTTGTTAAAATATTTTCCCATTCTCTAGTCTGCTGCTTTGTATGGATGTTAATTGGGGTCTTGCTTCCCACCTTTTGGCTAGTTTGACTAAAAGTTTGTTAATTTTACTGATTTTCTCAAAGAACCAACTCTTTGTTTTACTTACACTTTGGATTTAATTTTATTATTTTTATTTTTATTTTATTGATTCTATCCCTGGGAGTAGCCATCTATTCCTTTTGGATATGATTTCTTCTTTTTTAATCTAAAGCAGTAGTTCTCAACCTTTCTAATGCTGTTACCCTATAATATAGTTCCTCATATTGTGGTGATTCTCAATTCTAAAATTATTTTGTTGCTACTTCATAACTGTAATTTTGCTACTGTTATCAATTGTAGTATAAACATCTGTGTTTTCTTATGGTCTTAGTCAATTTCTTTGAAAAGGTCCTTCAACCTCAAAGGGTTGTGACTTACATGTTAAGAACTACTGCTTTAGAACTTTCAGGTCTGCTATTAAGTTACTAGTATGAGATCTCTCCAATTTTTTATGTAGATACTTGGTGTTATAAAATTACCTTTTACAACTGCTTTCACTGTGTCCCATAATTTTGGATATGCTATGTAGTCATTTTTATTCACTTGTAGAAAGTCTTTCTTAATTTTTGTTTTGACCCATTTTTCACTCAGTAGTAAGTTAACTTTCCATGAGTTCTAAAGCTACCTGTTGATCATAAACAATTTTAATTATTGTGATAAAGTAGGATGCAAAATGCTATTTTAGTACTCTTATACCTGTTAATATTTGCTTTGAGTCCAAGTATGTGCTTAATATTGGGAAAAGTCCATGAAATGCTGAGAAGAAGAGATATTCTTTTGTGTTCAGGTGAAATGTTTAGTAAATATAGGACTGTTTAGTTTTCTCTGTTTAGATTTTATATGAATATAAATGACACATCTATTGGCAAGAAGGGGTATTCAATTCTCCTACTATGAGTGTGTAACAGTCAATGTGTGACCTTAGCTTTTATTATTTTTTATGTGTTTCACCTGTGAATGTAAGTGCTCTTATGTTTGGTACATAGATATTAAAAATTGCAATGCTGTATTGGTGAATTGTTCTTTGAACGAGTATGTAGTGTCTTGACCCACCTTTTATGATTAGATTTGGTTTGAAGTCTATTTCTTCAGATAAAAAATTGTTACCCCAGGTTTTTTCTTGTATCTATTTCCTTGGAATATTTTTTTTCTACCCTTTTACCTTAAGGTGATATCTATCCTTGATGTGAAAGTATGTTTCTTGGATGCAGCAGAAAGAGGGATTTTGTTTTCTTGTTCATTCTGTTAGTCTTTGTCTTTTCATTATAGAATTTGGATCATCAAGTTTGAAAAGTATCAATGAGCAGTGTTGGTTGATTCCCATTATTTTTGTTGTGGCACTGTGGGGCTTTTCCTCTTTAAACTAACTTATCTGGAATTATTTATTTCTTGTTTGTTCTTGTGTGTGGCTAACTTCTTCAGGTTGAAGCCTTCCTTCTAACACCTTCTGTTTTACTGGATATATAGACAGAGACTGACTAAATTTATTTTTATCACGAAATGTTTTATTTCTTCATCTATTGGTATCAAAAGATTTGCTTCTGGTAGACTTTCACATCAGAGTCTCTATTGAAAAGTCAAGTGATAATTTAATAGGTCTTCCTTTACATGTTACTTTGTCTTTTTCTTTTGAAGCTTTTAATTTTGTTTCTGTTTTGTTTGTTTAATGCTTTGATTATTATGTAATGTGAGGGAATTTTTTTCTAGCCCAGTCTATTTGATATTCTATATACTTCTTATATCTTCAAAGGCTCTTCCTTCTTTAGGCTAGGGAATTTTTTTTTTCTGTCATTTTGTTTGAAATGTTTTCTGTGTCTTTGACCTGGGTTTCTTTCCTCCTTTATTTCTATTATTAATAGATTTAATCTATTCATAGTGTCCAAATTTCCTGGCTTTGTTTTGTACCTGGATTTTTTTTTCAGATTTAACGTTTTGTTTAACCAAGGAATCTATTTCTTCTGTAGTGTCTTGAATACTTAGAATTCTCTCTTTTATCTCTTGTATTCTGTTGGCAAGTCTTATTTCTGCTGTTCTTACTTGAGTTTCTAAGGTTTTCATTTCATTTTTCCATGAGTTTGGATTTTCTTAGTGATTCTATTTCCACTTTTATATCTTGAGTAACTGTTTTAGCCATTTAATTCCACTGATTGTGTTTTCATGGGCTTCTTTAGGATTATTCATTCCCTATGACATATTCACAAAGGCTAATTTGAAGTCCGTGTCTTGTGCTTTAGCTATATGGAATTTCTCAGAGCCTACTATAGTCATGTTGTTGAACTCTAGTGGAGACACGGTGTCCTTGCTGTTATTGCTTATGTTGTTACATTGACTTCTATTCATCTGGGTTTGGGGTTATTTTAATTATAGGTGCTGATATCTAGTCTTGTCTTTGTTGGGAGGTGTTCCATCGCTTCATTTTTTTTCCCTATATATTAAAAAATGTTGACAGTAGATTCTTCTCTCATATAATACATCTCAGCCACAGTTTATGCTTCCTCCAGTTCTTCTAGGTTCTCTCTGCCCCCCTCTCTCATCCCCTCTCTCTCCCAGATCCTTTTCAGAAGTGAGAAGGCCTCCAAGAGATAACAGCCAAACAGGACCAAACAAGATACAGTAAGATACGCCAAAAGCCCTTCTATTGAGGCTGGAAAAGGCAACCTTATTGGAGGAAAAGTGTCTCAAGAGCAAGCAAAACAGTCAGGAAATACCTACTTTCACTGTTGGGGAATCCCACAAAATGGTCAAGCTCATAGCCGAAACATATATGTAGAGGACCTACTGGAGATCCATGTAGACCCCTTGTTTGTGCATTCATCTCTGTGAGGCCATTGAACCCTGCTTAGTCAATTGAGTAGGTTAAGGTCTCCTGATTCTTTCAACCCCTCCAACTCCTAATATGTTTCCTCTTTCTCTTCTACAACTTTCCCAATCTCTAAGAAGAGGAACCATTTGAAGATTTCCAGTTTAGACTTCCTTTCTGCATTTTTCTGCTACAGTGGCCATCTGCTGCCTGAGGAAGATTCTCTGATAAAGACTGATCAAAGTACTAATATTTGGCTATAGCAACATATTATTAGAAATAAGCAGATAATAATAATAATAATCACTATTATTATTATTATTATTATTATTATTATTATTATTTTATTTTAGTATTTTTACCAGTTCTGTTTGGTCCAAGTCTAGGTCACAGGGATATTCAGCCTGTAGTGGGATTGTTACATTGTAAATAATTGCTCCCCCTACTGGTTTAATAAAAACACTGGTAAACTGAAGGAAGTGTGGACAGGGATACCAGACTAAGAAAACTCAGGGAACAGGAAGAACAGAGCAGAGATGCCAGATAGATGCCACAGAGACACCACAATGAGATGCCAGCAGATACAGAGGAAAGAAGTTGAAATGCTGCTCTGAATAAAAGGTACCAAGCTACATGGCTAAACAAGATAAGAACAATGGGTTAGTTTAAGAGCATGAGCTAGGTAGCAATATGCCAGAGCCATAGACTGGTCAGCATAAAATCAATATAAGCTTCTGTGTGTTTCAGTGAGCTAATGGGTCAGAGCCTCAGGGCTAGGCCGGAAAGGCATGGCCAGAAACCTATTACTGTAAATGATGGCCCAACATGGGTGATATACACCCACATAAAGCTGGCAAAAGATAAAAAAGGATTCCACAGAATTAGAGCCAAAGACAGTTTCTGAGTTGTGTCTCTCATATGAGCTGTAATACAGAGGTACCCTAGGGGGGCATGTGGGCTTGGGCTACAAAATGGTGAGCTTTTGGAGTGCAGCCTGAGTTGCAACATGGCCAGTTCCTGAAATCTCACAGAAACCTAGATATAAGTCACAAGCTGAAAATGATGTATTTAAGCTTCTTGTTTATATAGACAAAAAAGAAACAGTTAAAGACTGCTTCTTAGTAGCAGCACTGTTTTCTTGGGTCAGCTCTCTTTACTGGAGGTAAGCAGAGGTGCGGCTTTTTCAAGTGAAGCTTCCTGAATAGTCTTAGAGGCAAAACACTTGTGAGTCTGCTGTCAAATACTTAAATGGAGTTTATGAACAACAGATGGTAGTGCTTTTTTGGTGGTTATATGGACCCTAAAATTCCCCAGAGTGGTAATTGTGGGTTCTAACAGTACCTCTGCTAAAAAGCTAATTTCTATGGAGCTACACTAGGAATTTAGTGAACCCAGCCAACTACCATAGCCAAGCCTTTAATCCTTAACCACACCTTGATAGATTAAAGGTGTGTTCAGAAATAGAAGGAAATAGAGGAAGCTGAGTGGAGTCAACCACCCTATTCAAGCAAAGGTGTGATCAGCAACAGAAAGAGATAAGAGATAAGAGACAGGTTTTAAAAAAACTCCAAATGGCTTAGAGTGTGTTTAAAAAATATACATAGGCTTGAGAGAGAAAATAAACAGGAAAAAAGGATATAGTCCTTAAAAAAATAGAGTAAAAAGAAATAGTAATAAGCCATGTAAAAAATGCAAAATACAAAGAATATCTGGATACAATGTGCTATTGTCTTGTCTTTAAGGTTTTTTTGTTTTTTTGTTTTTTTTTTTTTTTTTTACTGAAAATGAAGTAGTAAAAGCTGCTAAAAGACATTGATTATAAATGCTCCTGGATTAATTCAACCTATATAATTTGTTAACGAATTGACTTTACAATTGAAATCAAATGATATGCTAATTTGGAGAATTAGGCTGTGAATTTATTCCTGATTAAAGAAAATAAAAATTGAATGAGGAAGACCCCCTGAAAAGTATCCAATGGAAACAGATGGCCTCAATGATTCTGCATTTCTGAGTACTTCTGTTACAGTTTCCTCTGAGCTCTGCATCTAAACAACTTCAAGGAGACTGTCTGAGATGGCCCAGCCTTACAGATTATTTCACTAAGGACTTGTTCATAATCCTAAATTTTTCTTTGGGTCCCCATTGCCAGCACCCCCATTCAGCAGGAAGTAGCCTAGAGAATGGTGCCCACATACCCAAAAAAGTGGATTATGGATTTTGATGTTTGTTTACCATATTGTTTATAAGTTGTTATAGATAATGGAAGAAAAAGGATATCAGATTTGGGGTTCTTGTTTTATAAAGGGAAAAAATGGGGAAATGTAGTGGGATTATGTTATATTGTAAATAATTGTCTTGCTTATTGGTTTAATAAAAACACTGATTGGCTGAAGGCAGGCAGGAAGTATAGGCAGGGCTACCAGACTAAGAAAACTTGGGGAACAGGAAGAACAGAGCAGAGATGCCAGAGAGATGCCACAGAGACACCACAATGAGAAGATGCCAGCAGATGCAGAGGAAAGAAGTTGAAATGCTGCTCAGAGGAAAGGTACCAGGCTGCATAGCTAAACAAGATAAGAATCATGGGTTAGTTTAAGAGTGAGAGCTAGTTAGCAATATGCCAGAGCCATAGGTTGATCGGCATAAAGTTAATATAAATGTCTGTGTATTTCAGTGAGACAGTGGGTCAGAACCTCAGAGCTAAGCCAGAAAGGCCAAGCCAGAAATCTACTACTACACCAGTCATGGATTTGTAGATATCTAGGCAATTTAGGAGATGGGCTTCCTCTCATGGAACAGGCCTCAAGTTAAATCAAACATTGGTTGACCACTCCCACAACTTCTGAGCTACCATTGCCCCAGCACATCTTGCAGACCAGACAGATTGATGGTCAAATGTTTTGTGGCTGGGTTGATGTCTATGTTACTTTTTTTGGTAGACTGTGGAATACCTTCTCACAATAAACCAAAACATATGGTTGAAGGCCTCACATAACACCAGCTTGACCTATCTACATGCAATGAGCTGTGTGATAATTGTCTTAGCAGTGAAGCCATACTGTTAGTTTGCTGAGAGCAACCCTCTGTACTTGCATCAGCCTGGGTTGTTTGGGGATCTCTACGGAACATCCGTAGCTAACAACTCAACAGACTGAAACTCCATCCTGCCACTTGAGAAACAATGGCCATTTCAGACTATATTCTTCATTATTAAGAGTCCTCACTAAGTTTCCACTGTACTAGCTTTCCACACCTCCAATGCTTCCCAATTCTAGCTTTCTCTCTCTAATTTTATTTCCCTATCCCCTTCTCTTCCTCCCCTGCCTGATCCATCCTACTCCAATCTCTCCCTATCCCCAGTCGACCTGCAAAGTTATTCTATTTCCCATTCCAGGGAGGTTCATGCATCCATCCTCAGAACTCTCTTCTATGGGTCTGTGGATTGTAGTTTGATTATCATTTTCTTAACAGCTAATAAGTGAATGTATACTGCATTTCTCTTTCTGGGTTTGGGTTACCTCACTCAGGATAAGTTTTTCTAACTGTAAGCATTTGCCTACAAATTTAATGATGTCATTGTTTTAAGCTAAGTAATAGTCCAGGATGTAAATGTACCACATTTTTAAAATTTGTTTTTCAGTTCAGTTGAGAGATATCTCAGTTAACAATTTGGGGCTATTACTTCTAAAGCCACAATGAACGTAGTTGAGTAAGTGTTCTTCTGATAAGATGGGGATCCTTTGGGTCCTGAAGAATAGTATAGCTGGGATTTGAAGTATGTCAGTTCCCTATTTCTGAGAAACCTCCATATTGATTTTCAATTTTGCATTTCCACCAGTAATGGAAGAGTGTTCCCCTTGCTCCACATCCTTGTCAACATATGCCGACCCTTGTGTTATTATTGATCATAGCCATTCTAACAGATGTAAGGATGGAATCTCAAAGTTGTTTTGATTCGCATTTTCCTGATAGATAAGGATGTCAAACATTTCTTTGTTTCTGATCAATTTGTAATTATTCTATTGAGAATTCTATTTAGATCTGTACTCCATTTTAAAATTGATTTTTTTGATATATAATTTTTTTGAGTTCTCTATATATTTTGTATACTAGATGTCTACCAGATGTGGAGTTGACAAAACTCTTTCCTCATTATGTAGGCTGCCTCTTTTTTATGTTGGTAGTGACCTTTGCCTTACAGAAGATTTTCCATATCATGAGGTCTCATTTAGAATTCTTCCATCTTAGTATCTGTGTTACTAGTGTTCTCTTCAGTAAGTTGTTTCTGTGCTAATGAGTTCCGGATTGTTCCCCACTCATTCTGCTATCAGTGTACCTGGTTTTATGTTGAGGTCCTTGATCTACTTGTACTTGAGTTTTGTGCAGGTTGATAGACATGCATCTATTTGTATTCCTCTATATCCAGGCATCCAGTTAGACCAGAACCATTTGTTGGAGATGCTCCCACTTTTTCATTGTGTCTCTCTGGATTTTTTTTTTTTTTTTTTTTTTTATCGAGTATCAGGTGTCTATAGATATATAGATTCACATCTGAACTCACAGGATGTCCCTGGCCAAGTCTCCAACCAATGATGGAGGGGGTGCCTAAGCAGGACTTCTCCTATAATCAAATGAGTAGCCACCCTAAGTGTCATCACAAAACCTACCTCCAACAAAGAATAGAGGTAGAGGCAGAGATCCATGGCTGAGCACTGGGCAGTACTCTAGGTTCAGCTGAAAGCAGGGGAGGAGAGTCTGTATGAGCAAGAGGTTAGGGATTATGAGGAAGGTTCCCATAGCGATGGCTAGCTGGAGCTCTGGAGGGACTCACAAAATCAAGAATAGCCACTGGAGATCCATTGGGAAAAGGAGCTAGGTCCTCCAAGGGTAGGCATCTGCCAATTGGCATGGGCAGTATATGGAGCCTTGAAGGGTGAGATCAGACTGTGCATAGTCTGGCACGCTGCAGAGGAGCACCTAACCCAGTCTTGATATTGGGATGAGGAAATCTAACTTGCCTGGAGTGGATGTGCCACACTGAGCTGACCCACCTTCTGACTTCTTGCCCTTTTTGGGGAGGAGATGGGTGGATGGGGAGGGGTGAGGCTGAAGGAGGACTGGGAGAGACTGGGAGGAGGGAAGGGAGGGGGAGCAGAAGAGATACATAGATGAAAATGACTTTTTTTAGATATAAAAAACAATAAAATAAAATAAGGAAAAAAGATTTACAGCTGAATCTTCAATTTGATTTCTTTGTTTTATGGTAATACCATGTCATTTTTTATTACTACAGGTCTAAAGTATAACTTGAAATCAGGGATGATGATACCTCCAGCAGTTCTTTTACTGTTCAGTGTTATTTTAGCTATTCTGTTTTTATTTTCCATATGAATTTGAGAATTGCCCTTTTAACATCTGGAAAAAAATATTTTGAATTTTGATGGGAATTGCATTTAATCTGTAGATTGTTTTTGGTAGGATGGTCATTTTTACTATGTTAATAATAGACTTGCTATAAATTTCCTTTATTTTGTGTAGATAAGTCTCTTGTATCCCTAATCTCTCCAGGACTTTTATCATAAAGAGGAGCTGAATTTTTTCAATGGATTTGGGGGGAAGTATCAATTGAAATGATTATTTTTTTCAAGTTTATTTATATAGTGGATTACACTTACTGATAGTCATGTATTTCACCATCTTCATATATCTGGTGTGAAGCCTACTTGATCATGGTGGCTCTTCTTCTTTTTTTGGTTCTTGGACTTGGCTTGTAAGAATATCGAAAATTTTCTGCATGTAAATTAACAAGAGATGATGTCCTATAATTCTCTTTCTTTGTGGAGTCTTTATGTGGTTTCGGTATCATGGCAAATGTGGTCTCATAATATGAATTACGTCATGTTCCTTTTGTTTCTATTTTTTGGAATAATTTGAGGAGTATTGACATTAACTCTTCTCTGAGAGTTGGTAGAATTTTGGGCTAAAACTATATGGTCCTGGGCTTTCATTGGTTGGAAGACTTTTTTTAAAAAAAAAATTAATTGAATTTATTTATTTATTTATTTATTTATTTATTTATTTATTTATTTTACATCCCAACTGTGGTTTCCCCTTCCTCCCCTCTTCCCATTTCCCCATGTCCCCTTTACTGCTCCCCTCCCATCCATTCCTCCTCTTCTTCTGTTCAGAAAGGGTCAGGCTCCCACGGGTATCAACAAAGCATGGCTTCTTTCCTTGGATTAAGGCTAGGCAACCTAGTATGAATAGATTCCCAAAAGCCCCTGCTTTCATGTCCAGGAGTCCCAGAAGTAGACTAAGCTACATATAGACATATGTCATATACGTATATATGGGGGCTATATTTGTTTCACACAAGCTTCTTGGTCGTTGCTTTAGACTTTATTAGTTGTTTTTGTGAATTTCCTTGGGATGGCCCTGACACCTCTGGCTTACACAATCCTTCCTCCCTCTTTTCACCAGGATTCCCTGAACTTGACCTAATGTTTGGTCTTTGCATCTGTTTCCACCAGTGACTGAATGAAGGCTCTTTCATGGCAATTGTCGTAGACACCAGTCTATGAGTATAGCAGAATATAGGCGCTGGCACTTTTGTCTCCAGTCATGTTTGGTTCTATCCTAGGTCTCCAGGCCAATGAATCTCTGGGTCCTAGATCTCTCGGCAGTGTCATGGCTCTAGGCTTTCTCTCATGGTGTGGGTCTGAGGCTGGAGAAGTCTGGGTGGGAGAATTTTAATGAATGCTTCTATTTTACTAGGGGCTATAGGTCTATTTAAAGTGATTACTTGATCTTGATTCAGCCTTGGTAAGTGAAAACTATTGAGAAAATTATTCATTTCTTTTAGATTTTCCAATTTGATGGAGTACAGTTTTTAAAAATATGTCCATTGATTCTCTGGATTTTTTTGTTTCTGTTATATTTCCCCTTTGAGTTATGATTTTATTAATTTGGCTATTTCCTATGTGTCATTTAGTTTTTAGATAAAGATTGGCCTATTTAGCTGATTTTATTAAACAACCAATTCTTTGTTTCATTGATTATTTGTATTGTTCTCTTTATTTTTATTTTGTTAATTTCAGTTCTCAGTTTCTTTCTTGCCATATCCTCCTCTTGTGTATGTTTAGTTTTTGTTCTAGAGATTTCAAGTATTTTTTTTTCAATTTCCTTTTACATATTGAGACCTACTTTTAGTCTGTGCATGTGATCAGTTTTGGAGGAAGGTCTCTGTGGTTCTGATAAGAAGGTACTTTCTTTTGTGTTTAGGTGGAATATTCAGTAAAGATGTTAGGTTCACTTGGTTTCTAATGTCAGCATCAATATTTCTCTGCTTATTTTTGTTGCTGTTCATTTATCCTTTGGTGAGAGTGGGGTTTTGAAGTCTTCCAATGTCATTGTATGAGGGTCAATGTGTGATGTAAGCTTGTAGTAGTGTTTCTTTTTACGAAAGTGGGTGTCTCTGTGTTTGGGGCAAAGATGCTAATTGAAATGTTATCTTGGTAGTTTTTTTCTTTTGATAAGTATGTATTATCCTTCCCCATCTCTTGTAATTAATTTTGGTTTGAAGTCAACTTTGTCATATATTAAAATGGCTGCACAAACTTGCTTCTTAGATCCATTTTCATGGAATTTCATTTTCTAACCCTTTTCTCTGAGAGGCAATGTCTGTCCTTGATACTGAGGTGAGTTTATTGTAGAAGGATGGGTCCTGTTTTTATATCTCTTCTGTTGATAATGTGTCTTTGTGTTGGAAAATTGAGGCCATCTCCTTTAGTGCAGAAAAATTTCCTTTTATAATTTTGGTGAAAATATTTTCTGGAATATTTGGGGGGGTGTTATTATATTATGTTTATAAAAGATGTCATTTTTATCTATGTGTCCCCCTGCTCCCTCTCCCTTCCCTCCTCCCAATCCCTCCCAGTCAGACTTCAACCTCATTACTCCCCATCTACCCATCCCCTCCCCCAAAAGGGCAAGAAATTTGTAAGGATTCCCAACATGTAGTAGCCACATAGTAAACCCAACATGGCTTTTAAACCCAACATGATATTTATTTATTTATTTTTTGTTTGTTTGTTTGTTTTTTATTTATCTTCTCCAATTGTTTGTGTTTTCTTGGCTTTCTCCAAAAGATTTATTTATTTCCTTTTTAAGGACCCATATCATCTTCAAATAATTGGTTTTCGGGTCATTTTCTTGTACTTCAGCTATGTTGGAATATTTAGGACCTGCTGTGGTAGGATAGTTGGGTGTTGTCATATTTCTATGGCAGAATAGCTTTGCTCTGACATGTTATTCTGGCCATTATTAGTTGTGCTCTTCTGCTGGCATCTAGGCATCTTTGTTTAGTGTAATTGTGGGTCTAGGTGCTGATTTCTGGGTTTGTCTTGGTTGGGTGGATGTTTTATTTCTTCTTTTCTGTTTTCCCTTTGGATTTTTTTTTTTAAAAAAAACATTACTTTGTTTTAGTTTGAGACATGGTTTCTCTAGGAAGTCCTGGCTAACCGTGCACTCTCAATCCTCCAACCTCAGCCTCCTGAGTGCTGGGATTATAGCTATGCACTCCCTTTGGATGTTCAAAGATTGTGTGGACCGACTGTCACCTGTTGTACTGGCCTGCCCTGTTGGTATGTTCACAGGGGATTCTTGCTTGTGTTAGAGACTATCCAAAGAAGAAACTATAGGAAGATGGTCTGAGGGATGCACACGGACAAGGGCAAGGGGAAGCTGCTGCTGCTGTTCTGTTGCAGTGCTAGGAGTAACCCTGACAGTTGGGTCTGGGGTAACAGAGAGAGGGGAAGGACTGGGTGGTCCATAGGAAGCAGGAAAGCAGGGTATGCCACCGGGATCTGTTTATTCCCCTGGGAATGAGTATAGATAGGGAGGAGAGGCAGAGTATGGTCTACTACAGGGCTGGGAGGGAAGGAGGATATAGAACATGTATCTTTGGTTTTCAAATTCTGAATGTAAAACATGCTTGATAGACACAATTTTCTCACAAGTCACTGATGGTATGCAGCACCTCACTTGCATTACACAAGGAAAATTTTGCTCATACAGTTTAATTCTGAAGAGACTTTCTTGTTTTAACATTTTAAAAACACAGGATCTGGGCTAGTGAGGTGGCTTAGTGGATAAATTTACTTACAGCCAAAGACTGATGACCTCATCTTGATCCCTAGATTCCATGGTAGAAGTTTAGAACATACCCCTGAAAGTTGTCCCTAATCTCAACAAGTATACCACAGATCACTTTTTATTTTGTATCCTGATTTAAACACATACATACACACATGATGATGATGGTAATGGAATAAAGTTCTGTGGGGTTTGTTTGTTTGTTTGTTTGTTTGTTTGTTTTGTTTTTTGTTTGTTTGTTTTTTTTGTTTTTTGTTTGTTTTTTTTTTTTTTTTTTTAGATCTAAGGTATTACTTCATAGTTTAGGTTGACCTGGAACCTGCTCTATATCATCCCAGAATAGCCTTTCCTTTAAAAGCCTTCTGCATCCTACTGAGTTCTGTGATATAGGTGAGATTTTTCTTTATTTTAGTAAAGAAAACAGACCATGTAGCTGATTAAAAAAAATTGATTTCTGGCCACAATTTAAACTATATATCATTCTGTATCTTAGATTTTAAGTTAAATTTACAAACTTTAATAGAAATATAATCTTAGATAATTACAAAATCTTTTTACAGATTTATTTATTAATTTATTAATTTATAACTATCAGAAACAGAAATAGTTGTGGCTGGGTTTCTTTTTTCTTGTAAGTAATAAATATATAGTTTTATAGGAATAAACTATTTAGAAATCTACCCTATTAACATTGACCAGTGAAGATTTATGTATGGAAACTTCTTTTAGCAAGATGCCCACCATATTAGATTTTTAAAACAGATTTTGTTTTCATGAAGATAACTTTATGCAGTCTAATATATCATTGTGGTTCTTAATTATGTTTCTGCATCTTTTTAAATGTTGGTTTTCATTATATGGTTATTTAACAACTCTTTATTGTTTTAAATCTAAACATTTGTAGGAAAGTGATTTCTGGCCCCTTCCGAAGGTCCCAGACCCACAGACCTGCAGACCTGCTGCTCCAGACCGCTTAGCCACCTGCCGCTGCTTAGGCCCCCCAAAATGATTCAAATGCTTATATTAACTTCATGCTGTTTGGCCTATGGCTCAGGCACATTGCTAGCTGGTTATCTCATCTTAACTCAACCCATTTTCATTAATCTGTCCTGCCATGTGGCCCATGGCTCACCTGTGTTCCTTATATGTTTCTTCTTGGGCTGCTGGCTCAGTCTGTCTCTGACTCCGCCCTTCTTTTCCTACCTATTCTGATTCCTCCTCCTACTTCTTCTATGGTGCCTGTCATGGCCCAAAACAGCTCCTTTATTTAAAGATTGATATTCACAGCGTACAGAAAGACATTCCCACATCACTTCCCCCTTTCTGTCTAATCTAAAAGGAAGGTTTCAGTTTTAACAGAGCAAAATTACATATAACAAAACAGCTATCAAGCAAGAATTACTGTTATAATATATAATCTATTTGTATTTAGCAAAATTAAAGAAAATAGTCTATTATCTCCATTATCCTTGTGAATCTAAAGTTTTATATCCAATATACCTTAAAATAGCTAACAGAACTATACCTATAACTATCTAATCTTCAGTTACATCAAAGACCACAGAAGGATATATTTACCTAATAAACCGAAAGTGCAAGCAACTTCTAAAATCTAGAAATGACAGAGATGACACTTATCTGCCTGGACAGTCACCCAAAGTTCCTTTATAAAGTTGGGGCATCTATCTTCAGCCTACAGGGCCAGAGTCTCTTTTCATTTCAGTGAAGCAGGAAATCTGCTCTGCCCATTCTGGTATAGTTCATCAGTCACTTTTTCTTGAGTCATGAAGAAGTCTTACAGTTTTCTTTGCAAAGCAGGAACCTGAAGAACCATCTCAGCTTGTTCTGCCAAAGTTCAGAGATCATTTTCCTATGGAACTTGAATGTCTAGTTTAAACAGCATACTGTCAAGCAGTCAATACAAGAAACCAGTAGTTAACCACTGCTACAAAGAAAGTATACTCCATATGGAGTTTCTTCGATGCCCATTTTTCTCTTGAAGTAGATTTGTGCTGCCAGGAGCAGATCTGTCTCACTGTACAGAAAAGTCTAAGTTCTTAAATTATTTTAAATGCCATATTCTATAGGTCTTAGAAGCATTTGAAGATTATCTACCTAATTGAAATATATCTTTGTATACCTAAAAAACTCTAGCTAACATAACTATAAGTTTGGTTACCATAGATGACTATTAATCTGCATTTCTTAATTATACATTATAATTTTAAATGAGTTACATAAATATCATACCTTAAATAAGAGTAGAAAAATACATACAGCATAACAAAACTGACCTTAAATTTGTATCAATAAACCAAAATCCATACCAATGTAAAACATTTTGAGATTAACAGCTGATTTTTAGATTAAAGTAAATTCAATAATCTAATTTTTTAAAATCACTCATATATAATATCCCCTTTTTCTTCTTAGAAAGAAATTAACTATGACCATTAGCCATTTATAGTCAAAACACACATTTATAAATAATATTTTGGGAATTTGAGCGTAGTTTACCATTACTACTTCCTGCTGATTAAGGAGCATTGGAAATTTCATGGGTTCTTGAGACTGGATCATTTTAGTCTATAGCCTTGAAGCTGATGTGACCATCTCTTTCCATCAGAGAATTTTCAGGTGGTCTTGGTTGATGAAACTATATTTGCCTAGAAGCAATCTACAGGTTCTCATCTTCTGTGGAAATAAAGCAGAACTCTGTGCTCCTTACATGTTTCTTCTTAGGGCAGCTGGCTTGATCTGTCTCTGACTCTGCCCTCCTGCTACCTATTCTGATTCCTCACCTACTTTTTCTATGGTGCCTGTCATGGGCCAAAACAGCTCCTTTATTTAAAGATTGCTATTCACAGCATACAGAAAGGCATTCCCACATCATTTCTCCTTTCTTTGTTGGAGTGTGGAAAACAGGTTGGATCTGTCTTTTCTGGTTCCCTCTAAGTTAGCAGCTGAAGATAAGCTGTCAATGCTGGCCTTGGTCTACAACAGAGGGTAGTAGAGTTTGTTGAAGTCCTGACACATTGACTTTGCTGCCTTATTTAAACCTAATTTTAGACAATGTAAAGATTTGATTTAATAAGGCTTCTGTGGGTACATTTTAGAGTTATGAAATGTTTCCTTATTTTTGTTTGTGCTTCTTTTTATTAATTTTTTAAAAATAAATTTTCTGTTAGCATACAAAGAAATGAATCTCATTGTGGTATCTTCACATATATATATGATATATATATCTTTCCTGCCTCCCCTGCCTTTAATCTGTCCTCCTTCCTCTCCCCCTCTTGCTAATATTATTCTCTCCTCTATTTTCAAGTCCCGGACACACACACACACACACACACACACACACACACACACACACACACACACACACACACGAACATTCTCATGTACACACCATATTAAAGATAATATCTGACATGTCTTTTTATTTTTATTTTATTTTCAGGGATGAGTAAATTTTCAGTATAATAAATGTTCTTTATGTTTGTTAGCACCTAGCCTGCCTTACCTTGGCTATTGTGAGTAGTCCTCTCATAAAAATGTATGTTCAAGTGGTGTCTGTGGTACACAGTTAGAGTCCTTTGGGTGTATACCCAGTAGTGGTAAAACTCTGTTAGGTGGGAGAGGATTTTTGTTTATTTTTGTTGTAATGGACCTCCTTACTGATTTTTCATACTAGCTGTACCAGTTTAAATTCCCACCAGCAATGTATAAAGTTTCCCTTTTCCCTATGATTTAATTAGTGTCTCCATTTCTGTCAAGAGACACTGTGACCACATCTACTCTTATAAAGGAAAACATTTAATTGGTGTTTACAGTTTCCAAAGTTTACTCTATTATTATGGTTAGGCAAAGTGGTATGCAAGCAAACATGGTGTTGGAGAAGGAGCTAAGAAGTTCTACATCTTGATCTGCAGGCAGCAGAGGGAGTCTGTGTTCACACTGACACAGTTTGAGCATAACAGATGTCTATGCCTTCCCCCACTGTGACACACTTTCTCCAACAAAGCCACACATCTCAATAGTACCACTCCCCATGGCAGCCATTTTTTTCCTAAGCCATCACACCACAGATCATTAGCAACCTTTAGGGTCACTGTGTTCTTAGTAATGTCCATTCTCACTCGGATGGGACGTACTTTTGATTCGCATAATTCTGATTTTTTAAGATGTTGGAAATTCTGGAGTCTGATTTGTGAGTGGCTAATACCACTGTCCTAATGAGGTCCTGAAATCTGGTGCTATTTCCAAAGTGGCAGGTGCTGCTCCTTACTCTCCCAGGAGTGTGTACAGGTAGATCAGTGGTCGTGTCATTTCGATGCTTGTGACAGAGATGGTGAAGTTTTTCTAGAGAAAATTCACCTATGCTTTTATAGCAATCAATATGTCATATTGATTTTTTTACCTTAAATATAACTCTGTTTGATGCAAAAGCAAATAAACCTTCCTTCAAATTCTAATTACTACCAAAGAACATTTAACCCTTCTTAAACACATAATATCATTAAATTTCAAGGGACACTTGGATATGGTCCTGGAGGCTGTATTTTCAGAAGTGAATTGGAACAGTATTTGTAAAGAAGGATGATTAAAATGGTAGGTTTATTTTAGACCATAACTTAAGTTCTACATTTCATTCTTTGATAGTAATTGCCCCTTCGCTTCAGTTTTCTAAATATCTTTATCTTTATCTTAAAATATAGTGAAATATAAATAAACATAAATATAAAGAAGCAGGATGGTGGTCATTCTGTTATCTCAGCTGGAAAAATATATGATAGTATTAAAAGTGATATTTACATGGCCCTGCTAGCTTGCAGAGGGGTTGTAGAGAGAAGTTTCTTGCAAAGAGATGCCTTTTTAAAATTGTTTTAAATAATTGTGGTTATATCTTTGGTAATACAGTTTTTATGAGAATACTTTATTTATTTGGGGAATAAGTGGATATTTTGTGCATACTAATGCTTTTGGTATCTCCCTCAGAGTAAATCTACTCTTTCTAGTAATTTTTGTGTTTGGAAAAAGTGTTAAGGATTTGTTGAGGAAATTGGCTCTGAAAGCCAGATGAATCTGTTTAAAGCCTCTTCTCCAGGACACTGGGAATAATCCACAGCTGTGGCAGCAGAGGGACTCAGCAAGTGGCCCCTTTTAGAGCTCTTCACCTTCCAGACACATCAGTTTTAACACACTAATTATTAAATGGTGACAATTGTAATTCATGTGATAATTCACATTTTAGAGACACAGATCCCCAGGATACTTTCCTGTGTCCTTCTCTAGCCACCCACACAGAATTTGGTGAAACTAAATTGTGTTCTGATTGCCTTCTTGGATACTTCCGTGGCACTTGGGAGTCAGAGCTGAAAATATACTTGCACAGAATAGCTGAGCTCTGAGTAACTGACTATATTTTCTATGTTGTTCCATTTGTTACAGAACACTACAGCACCGGCATATTACTGAACTCCCTTGAAATGATAAAATGTGGGCCTTCAGCCTCAATGCCAGTGTTAGCTCTTCTATAGTATATGGTGAGTTTCCAAAGAGGGATTTTCATAAGTTCCTTGAATCTTTTCATTTTTCTGAAGGATCTGAAAAAAGAATCTAGTTTCTAATAAGAAATTAATTCTTCTAATTTAAATCTAGCCAATGTCAAATGCTGAAGGAATTTTCTTTATGCAAGCAATTGTGTTGTCCATATTTTATAAGGTAGTCATTCTCAATAGCCATTCATATTTTCAAGTTAACTGTCTCATTTATGTTTTTTTATTAATTTATGTGTATGCATGTATGTGTGTGTGTATAAAATATACGTGAGTGTGTTCACATACCATAATGCACATGTGGAAATTAGAGGCCAACTTTCAGGAATCGACTCTTTCCTTCCTCTGTGCAGTCCTGGGGTCAAACCCAGGTTGCTAGGTTTATGCTGCAGGCACCTTTTTCAGCTAAGACATCTCACTAGTCTTAATTGTATTTTTGAGACAGGGTCTCACTACATACCCCAGGCTGGCCTTGACATGGCAGTAATTGTGATGTCAACGCCTCCTGAATGCTGAGATCACAAGTGTATACCACCAATCCCAGCCTCTTATGGTTCTTTGAGATAACTAGATTAAGTGTGTATGATAGGTATTAATGTGGAATTCATGGAGAAAAAATGAAAGAAAAATACATGGATAGGACCTTTACCCATCTGAGCTGCTCAACCATTTTGTATTTATTAAAATAATTTTAAGTGATTTTAATTGAAATATGATTACATTACTTCACCCCTCCCCTTTCTCCATCCCATCCCAACTATATTCCACTGAACTTTTCCCATACATGCCCTCAGGTTGATAACCTCTTTATTTTTGATTATATTTTCTACACACACACAAATATATATATATATATATGTATATATATATATAACCTACTGAATTAATTTTGTTTGTATATGGTTTTAAATCTAATTATTCTACATTGTATAATCGATAAGGGGTCTCATTGCTGGGAGAGGCTAATTATCCTTCATCAAGCAGTCAATAGTTACCTGTAGTTTATTGCTACAGAAATTTGCACCTTTCATATTAGCATGTCAGTTAATATTGCTACAGTTCCAGTCATATTATAGGTATTTCTAGAACGAGTATTCCATAATAGACTTTTTGGTATTCTTGCTCTTACAATCTTTTCATTTACTCTTCTGAAATTTTCTCTGAGCCATAAATGGAGAAGCTTTGATGTGTATTTATCTCCTGGGTCTGGACTGTAACAATAGGGTTTCCTGGCCCCAGACAGCCAGAGGTCCAGACCTATAGACCTGAAGCCCCAGACCCCTTAGCTGCCTGCAATTGATCAGGCCCTCAGAAATGATTCAGACGCTTATATTAAGTTCATGCTGTTTGGCCTATGGTTCAGGCACATTGCTAGCTAGTTCTCTCATCTTAACTCAACCCATTCTCATTAATCTGTCTGCCATGTAGCCCATGGCTCACCTGTGTTCCTTACATGCTTCTTCTTTGGCAGCTAGCTCAGTCTCTGTCTGACTCCGCCCTGCTTCTCCTACCTATATTGTGATTTCCCCGCCTACTTTTTCTATGGTGCCTGTCATGGGCCAAAACAGCTCCTTTATTTAAAGATTGATATTCACAGCATACAGAAAGACATTCCCACATTACTGGACTCCCCACAAGCCAGTGATTTCTGCATGTGCTCAGCTGTTGTTTCTTCATGATGGTCTCCATTTGCTAGAGAAGCTTTGAGAGGGGTGGCAGCTACGTTTATCTGTGGCAATAAGGATAAGATCTAGAATTTGATATTAAACTATGTTGGTCTAGCAAAGTGGTGACAGTACATTCTTTTCTAAGGCTCATAATCTCACTAGCCTCAGGAAGCTGGCTAGGTTTCTCATATCAGACATGATTTCCCTCCTATTGAGTGGTCCTTAGGTCCAATTAGACAGCTGTTGGCTTCTGCTCTTCTGTAAATTCCACCTTTTGCCCCTTTATGCATATCTCACCATCCTTGTAATTGTCCTGGCTCTTAGGTGCCACAGCTGCAAGAATTGTGTGTTGTCTTCCCCCCCCCCCCCCCCACAAGGGTGGAGGACAGCTTCATAGTATTTCAGCAACCATGAATGCTAGATCACAGAAAAGAGGCTTTCATGTTAGATCAAGTTGAAGTTAAGTCCTTGTGTCCTAAGTGTGGGGTCTTCAGAACTAGGGGCCTATCCTTAACCCATGCGAAGCAACCAAGGCTACATTGCTAATCTGTATTGTTTTTGGAATCACTTTAAAGTACACACTTTGTTTATTATTTTATTTCAAGTTGAATTGAGGAATATATAGTTTTTAAAAATGACACGTGAATCACAAGATAGGTGTGCACCATATTTTATATATGTGTACTCATTTCCATGTCTAGACTTGCATCCATATGTGCCTGGCTGTGTCCATACTTATGGATGTACATAGCTTCAAACTTCACACAACACAGCTATTCATTTCAGTATATAATTCTTTTCAAGTATTATGTGTTCATAAATGCAGCAATTAAATACTGAGAGAATTCATGATTGTAATTTTTTTTTAAAAAAAGGTAGTTTAACAGGTCTCTATCCTATGCATTTTATCCTCTATTGACCATTAGAATATATAATCCCACAAACAGGAAAATGCCACCTATCCCAGAGAACCTATTGGAAACTAATGGCTTCTGAAAGAGAGAGTGTCATTTTCTGGAATGGTATAGAAAATGAAAAGTAGTCCATGGTCTGGTAAGTACCTCCCACCCATGCTCATGCAAACACCCTGATTAAACTCTGTGGGCTGTATACAAATAATGCATGATGGGAGGAGGGCAGCGTTCCTGGTAAGAAGAGGATTGGGGAAAGAGAGAGGATCTTAGGGTGAAAGTGGCAAAAATCACATGTAAATGGGTCGAGTTTTGAAATAAATGTTAAAAATAGAAGAAAATAAGGAAATAATTTTGCACTTGACACATGTATATTAATTATTAATAATCAGGCTTTTTATATGACATTGACAGGATTGATAATCCTTACGGAGGTAGTATGACATGTTATAACTTTACAGAATTTTCATTCTTATATTCTTTTAAAAATTTAACTTTTCTGTATTTTTAAAAACTAGGCATTTCCGGGGCTGAGCTACTGGTCCAGCTGAAGAGAGGGAGGAGAGATTGCATGAGCACAGGGATTGGGATCATGATGGGGAGACCCACGGAGTAGGCTGTCCCGTGCTTCTGGGAGCTTGCAGACTCTGAAATAATGGCTGACGAACCTTCATGGAACCAATTTGGACCTTCTGAATGTGAATGACATTTGAAAGGCATGGGCAGTTTTTGGAGCTTCCTGCATTCAGACCAGAGTCTGTCCCAGGTCCATGAACTGACTTCTAGAAACCCATGCCTATGGGGAAAACACCTTTCTCAGCCTTGATACTTGAGGGAGGGTCTCAGTCCTACCTCAACTGGATATGCCAGACCAAATTTGATTCCTTGCCCTATTTGGAGAGTGAACAGGGGTAGGGAGTAGAATGAGGGAGGAAGGGAAAGGCTGAGGGAGGCCTAGGAGAAGGGGCAGGAGAGGGAGCAGTAGCAGGTATGGGGAAAAAAATTTAAATGAAAAAAAATTCCAACAACAATAACAACCCTAGGTGTTTCTAAGCACTATCCAGAAGAATAGTGTTTCCTCTAGAAAGGGTTGTTTTGTTGGATTAAGACTAATTTTAAAGCTATAAACACAGCAAATAAGCCAAGATTAATGTAGAACAATATGACTAGATAATAAAGATGTTTGCACAGTGAATAGTTGTTTATTATATTTGGCAATGTGTGTTGAATTTCTTATTTCAGAGAAAGCCATAAAATGCTGTGTAGAAAGTTGGACTTTCTGGTCCAAAACATGATTTTTAATGAAAAAATGAAAAAATAAAACCTATTAGCAGCAGTGATTTGATAGGAGGCCACATCTTTTTTTTTTAATTTTACGTTTTTCATCTTAAAATAAATTAACCATTTAGTGGTTGATTCTAGGGTTGTTGCATAAAATTATGAGCCAAAATGGCTATGGTACAAATAGAAGAAAACAGAGTTTATGTCTTTTTCAAACATTTCAAGTAGTTTCTAAGTTAGACTCTGAAATGAGCCTTGACATTGTGGTTGTGGAGCAACTGTGTGTATAATAATACGAGGCAAGACTTATTCACTTCCTACCAAGAGAATCACGAAAGTAATATTCCTAAAAGTAGCTTGAGAAACACATACACACAATCACATACACACAAACACAAGAGAAAGAGAGAAAGAGGGAGAGAGAGAGAGAGAGAGAGAGAGAGAGAGAGAGAGAGAGAGAGAGAGAGAGAGAGAGAGTTGTATTGGCCTGTTCTGTTTTCTGTCACTCACCCTGGCCTTCATGTATGCTGCCTATAGATTCAGACTGTGGCTTCTTCATGTAGTATGAATACTATGTTCGAGAATGTGTGGCCATAGTTTTACAGCTCTGGGTCCTCAAGAACGTGGTTTTGGATAAATGAACACATGCTCGGGAACGGAGAGCAGCAGAGAGATATTAGAGTAGAATTTGGGGATGAGAGACCCTCTCCCCAGTGTGAGTGAACAGAATGCATTTTCAAGGGGAAGAAAAGGATGCTGGCTAGAAAAATAACAAATATCTGCTGTGAGGAAGTATCCTTTGGAGATTTTCACCAGTTCATTGTCTCTTATGGATTGCCAAGGATTTCATGAATTGGTGCTGGAACTGAACCCTGTATCAGACAGATTACTTTTACATCCAGTCTCAGTTTACTCTGAAGAGTGGGTTAAATTGGGTCTCTCTCCAATACCTATCTCCAGTACCTGTAAACATACAGAATACTTGAAGATAACCAATTTAAAATGGAGTTATCAGGGTAGGTCTTCATCCTGCATGACCGGGGTTCATATACAAGAGGTAAATTTGGGAACTCCTAAGCACAGAGGTAGGAGGATGACAAAGCCTGATGGTCAGGTGAGAGGTCTGTGGCCATCAACCATGTGGGACTTCTGGCCTCCAGAACTCTGAGGCAACACTAGGTGGCATTTTGTTATGAATATTGCTCTGCACAGCTCCACCTGCAACTGGAGTATCATAACCTCTGCTTTCTCATCTTCCTCCTTTAATTTTGCTTCTTTCTCCTGCTCTTCTAACGTCCTCATAGCTACCAAGGATGGAAGGCATAATCCGTCAGTCTTTTGCACAATTTAAGCAGTTTTTTTCCAACTATTAATGTTCATTCTCTTATTTGTTCTAAATAAGGAGCTCAAACCACTGCTGCATGGGTTATAAAAGGAGGAATAATCACCAGTATTATAGATTAGCTTAGAGGGTCTTAGTTAAATTTTACTTAGTTGAGACTGAAACATCACCTGTATTTTGAGTGTCACCTCACCTTGTCCGGGTTCCTCTAATCCTGGTGCACCCCAGCTGCTGTTTCTGAAAATGCAGGAGAGCTTTAAAAGTGTTTTTCAGTCAAATGAATTAATACTTACAAAATGTCCACAAGCGTGACGGGCATAGCAGCACTATGGTAGCCTGGCTTGTCTTCCCAATTTACCTCTGCTTCCCTCTTCTTCAGAGTCTAGTGGAACACATTGTGAATGTTCCCAGATGAAGCAAAACATAGATCGTCATGTACTCTACTTATCTATTTCTAACCAGTATCGTTGCTGCTCCACCTTGAGAAATCAGCATTTAAAAGGCTCTCCTATACATAGAAGATGTGTATTCACAAGGTTGTTCATTGTCTCTAAAGGCAGAGACATGCAAGGATCTGTTTCTTCTCTTGGCTCAAACCCTTATACAAACATCTCAGGAATTAACTAACTAAAGGTAGGATTATCCAGAAAGCATAGTGCAGTCATCTTCTCTCTGCCCCATTTATCTAAGAACACAGCTCTGACAGCATTTTCGGTCCTTTATCTTTAACTCCTGGGCACTGGCACGATGAATGTCCTTCGTACAAGGCAGCACACCTGGGAAATGCTGCTGGAGGTTCCCTAATGAAAGGCAGGCATAGAACAAAAGGCAAGCTGTGAGGTCTTCCGGCTGTGTTTGTGATGATAATGCTGAGAAGCCTGCTCATACCTGAGCACACCTTTTTAACAACCTGCTCCAACATATGTTTCTCACTTCCAACCCTTGCTGGATCAGTGGGACAATATTTAATGGTAACCTTGCAGGCAGATAGACTATCTCAGCGGTGTGATCACCAGGGCCGTAGTTTACAGCTTATGTGCTGGTGTAAGTCAGGCTGAAAGAGGCTTTGTTGTCCTTGGAAACTTTGCCTAGTGTCCAAGGTCATGATCACATACATCTTGTGCAGGTTGGACATAACAATTTTAAAATTCTTCTCGTGCTTTATCTGAAGGTGATAGCCTACTAATAAAATCTAGGCATTACAATATTTTTGCAATTTCTTCAAAATGTTTATGGAACCCCACTTGTGTCGGTGGCCACTGTCACTTTATTTGTATTCATGCATCTGTAAACATTTTAAAGTAAATATTTTGCTAATTTTGTGGGAGACTGCTTTTAGATATTTTATTCAAATTTCCATTGATTTTGCTTGTTAGTTATGTTTTTGTTTTTTGTTACACAGGATTTCACTGGGTCACGGTCCTGACTGTCCTGGAATCAAATTTCCATTATTAACTCAACCTTTTTCTCCATCCCATAAGTGGACGAAGTAAATTTAAATAGTAGTCTAGGAGTCATGGTAATCAGCCGGTAAAGAGGTTTGCCTGTAAGTCACAGACATAGAGCTATGAATAAGGGCACACCTATATCCTGCGTATGGATTCAGATACTGCATGCTGTTTGCTTTGAAAACTAACTCCACAGGGGTCCACGTGATCTGGGACAAGAAATATTCTATGTGCACCGGGAGGAAGTGGGAGGTTTCCATTGTACCATTTATTCTTTCAATTTCACGTGAGCTTATATATTTTATACTTTATATAGAATTACGAATAACAAATCATTCTGCAGAGCTATGCATATTTCTTATCCTTCTAGCCTATAAATAGGACATTTTTAAAGGCATTCTCACTCATCATTTGTTTTCTTAAAATTTTCCATTTCACTTGGATATTTTTCATTCACAAGAAGCTTTTGCAGCTTCTATGCTGAGGCTCAGCACAATGTTTCCAACTGCTTCTTAAACAATTCACGCACAACACAGACAGCAAAATCAATACAGTTTTAGTTCTCTCTACCAACCAAGCCCTCTACAAGGCTCTGCAATGTTACGAGAAATCAGGCTTGACCCTTATCTTCTGGGAGATCTATCATAATCACATATAAATGGCTTTAATAAGGCACAGTGTAATCATGACTAATGAGTGAAAATAAGTATCTTTGGAGGGGGCTAGATCATGGCTTCTCCTAGGTAGGGGGCTGGGAAACATAGGGAAACTATGGTAGTATGGATGAGCTTTCGCATAGGAATAAAGCTGAAAAGCTCTGCTGAAAGAGTAGGAGGGCAATGAGGAGGACTCTGGCTGCTGCAGAGACCTGAGTCGATCAGGGTGAGGCTGAAATGGGAGTGGGCCAGCTGCAGGTGAGGTGGGGAAGGGCTGCTGAGTCTCTCCTGCAGGGATCTGTGCATGCCAGAGAGGAGAGAGTGCTTGGCAACTCTATTTGGAACGCAGTGATGTGAGATGGTAAATTGTTACTGTCAGCTTGAATGGGTTGCAATACAGGGAAGTTTACAAAATACACTTGTTTGCCAGACTAATTGCAGGGACCCTTAGGTCTTTAGAGTTTTGAGCTAATGTATGGATTAACTCTTGATCTCTAATATAAATAGACAATGGAAAGGTGTTAGAAATAAAAAAAAGGAGACTGTGTTCTTGGTGCTCTCTATGCTGCCTTATCCCATGGTTGTATTTCTTTTGCTCTGTTTCTTGTCTACTGTGAGGGCAGGAAGATACTCTACTATACTACCCTATTGCTATGGTGTCCTGCAAAAGCACATGATGCCAGCTATGTTCTCAGCCTGAAATCTGAATCTCTGAACTCAAGTAACTATTTTCTTATTACAGTTGTCCTGTCTAGTGTTTTGGCCACAACGACATAAAAGTCATTAAACCAGACAATAAAGTAAGTGTGTCATGAGGAAGACACCTGTGAAACAGGGGAAGGTGGTGCATTGGTGACATTTCTGTTGCTGTGATAAAGCCATGGCCAAAGCAACATCTAGATTCCAGAATAAGAGTCTGCTATAATGGGGGAGCATCGAGGTATGAGGAAGTCAAGCTGCAATCCTCAACCACAGGCAGGAAGCAGAGGGAAAACTGAGACCTGTGGATTTAAACTCTCAAAGCCCACCCACAGTGATTTTCTTTCTCTAGTAATGCCAGACCCCTAAGCCCCCAGTGCCACCAACTGGGGATCAGGTGTTTGGAATCTGACCCTGCTATGGACATTCTCATTCAAACTATTACCCATGGATTTCAGAGAGACGATGGGCATAAGGACAGTGGTCATGGGTATGACTAAGATATCTTTGAAGCCCCCCCCAACAGAGAGAGAGAGAGAGAGGGAGAGAGAGAGAGAGAGAGAGAGAGAGAGAGAGAGAGAGGGAGAGGGAGAGAGAGAGAGGGAGAGAGAGGGAGAGAGAGGGAGAGGGAGAGAGCGCTTAGATTTTTGATGAAGGTTGTTTATTTGCCATTAAATATTAATTCATTCTGTATTTTAGCATTGTCTCCTTATGAGCTTTATAATTTACAAATGATTTATATCATTTTAAGTTGTTGTAACTTGGCTTATTGTCTTCTGAGTCATGCAGAATATTTTTATTTAATCCTATTTGTTTATCCAAAAAGAATTAGTGCCTTAATCAATGGTAAGAAGCATCTTCCTCTGGTTTCTTCCAAAAGCGAATGGTTTCATGACTTAGGTATAAATGTTTGACCCATTTTGAGATGATTCTTGTTATGACTTAAGACAAACTTCAGGCCTATTCTTTTGGTGTAGACACTTAGTGTTGCCAGCACTTATTTAGGAAGGAGACAGGTTTTCATCGGTGCAAGGTTCGGTGTCTCTGTCAAAGATTAGTGGCCTGTACATATGTGGGTTTAGCCTCTACCATTGATCTCAGTGCTTTTATTAGGATAACTTTGAGCTACAGTTGGAAATTGAGAAGCATAATCTCCAGCTTTCTTCTTCTTTTCAGCCTGCTGTAGCTCTTCCAGTTTTTTGGATGTTCCATATGACTTTTAGAATTGTTTTTATTTTTGTAAAAATATCACCAATATTTTCAATAGGGACTTCGTGTCCGTTAGATTACCTTGAGTAATAGTTATTTTAACAATGTTAGCTATAGTCTAGGGGTTTGTACATAAAGGATCATGTTTTCCTGTAAACAGGAAGTATTTTCATTTTTCCTTTCTAACCTTCATTCACGTTACCTTATCTTCTTGAGTTGGCTTGCAATACTGAGCTGAACCCTACTGACCGTGCACATACTTACCTTGTTAATGGTCTTAGGAGCAAAGCCTTCAGCTTTCAGCACAAAGTATGATGCTTGACTATGGGCTTGTCTTGTGTGGCCTATATTATTCTTAAGTAGCTGTCCTTTTGATACTCATTATGATAAGAATTTTCAATATATTGAATTTTTATTAACTGTCCCTTCTGCATCTTGAGGTGATTGTATGGTTTTTGTCCTTTATTCATTTAATGGGGTATATCATATGTATGAATTTGTGCATATTGAGCCATGCCAAATCCAAGAGATAAATTCTACTTTATCATAGTGCATAATTCCTCAAATGTGTTCTTGAAATTGGTTCACTACTATTTTGTTGAGTGTTTTTATATCTATATTCATTAGAGCAAAGGCCTATAAATTTGTTACTTCCTGTGTAAATTTGTATGGCCTTGATATTATAAACTGAATTTGGAAGTGTTTTTTTTTTTTTCCTTTTCACATTTTTGGGAAACATTTAAAATTGATTGCTATTAATTTTTGAAATGTTTAGAGGTGTTCAACAGTGAAGCCATCTGTTCCAGGAAGTTTTTCACTGGAAGGTATTTTTAAAATTGTTTTTTAAAAGACTTATTTTAAGTGTGTGTGTGTGTGTGTGTGTGTGTGTGTGTGTGTGTGTGTGTGTGTGTGTGTGTGTGTGTGTGTACACCTTTGGAGACCAAAGGCTTGAGTATTTAGGTCTTCAGTTCTGAGCAGTTGTGAACCATCCTATGTAGGATCTTGGAACTGATTTTGGGTCCTTTGGCAGAGTAATAGGAGGTCTTAACGCTGAGCTATACATCTACCCCCACCATTGATCTTTGGTTATTGATTCAGTTTCTTTCCTTATTACTAGTTTATTTAAATTTTCTATTTCTTCTTAATTCAGTATTGGTAAGTTGCGTGTTTCTAGGAATTTCTTGTTTTCCCAGGCTAGATAATATTTCATAATTGTTCATAGAAATCTCTTATGATGCCTTGTACTTCTGTTATGTTACTTTAATGCCTCTTCTTTTATTTATGTTTTTATAATTTGTTTCCTTCTATTTCTATGGTCTAATTGAAGATTTGTTTATCCTTTTATAGCTGAGCTTGTGACTTTTGCGGTATTTTCCTCATTCTATTCCATTGCTTGCTGCTTTGTTCTGTACGACCTCTTGCTTGCTCACTCGGAACTATAGTAGCCCTGCTTTTCCTGCTTCACAGAGCCATTGCTGTAAATACCCTTCTTTGTACTGCCTTTGCCGTATCCCATACATTCTGCTATGCTGCGCTTATATTTCATTATTGTCAAGATATTTTATAGTTTCCCTTTTGATTAATCACTGGTTCACACACACATCTATGACTCTATATAGGAAAGTGATATATGTTTGTGAATTTTTCTAATATTCAAAATTTTCTAGTTTTATTCTCAATAATTTTGAGTTTTATGTTATTTTGGCCAGCAAAAATGATTGGTGTAATTTTAGTGTTCTTAAACTTTTTCACTTATTTTGTGGTCTAACATGTGATCTATCCTATATGATGCTCTATGTGCTTGTGAATGATGAGTATCCACCTGCTGCTGGGGACTATAGTTTCTGCATGTATCTGCCTGGTGTCATTAATCTAAACAGTAGTTCAAGTCCAGCGTCTTCTCCTTTACTTTCTGCTTAGAGTTGAAAGTGGGACCAAAGACTTCAATTAGGATTGTTTTACTATCTATTTATTTGTCCTAATTTCTTAACACATTTGGGAGCTTTGAAGATCAGGCACCCATATCTCTAACTCTGCCTGTATCTATATATCATTTGTGCATATTTAATTGTAGCTGTAGTCTTGTGATTATGTGGCTCTTTTATAATGCCTGTCTTTGTTTCTTTCTACAGTTTTTGAATTATAGGCTACTGGTCTAGTAGAAACATTGCTACTTATGGCTGGCTTTGTTTGCAATCTTTATTTCTTCACTTTCAGACTATTGTGCACTTAAAGCTGAAAATGACTCTCACATGATGGACATGAGTTATATGTTTGTGTTTATATTCTGCTACATATGAATTAGATAAGAGAATTTACTTTGTTTATATGTGATCTGATTATTAACAAATAATGAAATACAGTTAACAACTTTGTTAATTGTTCTACTTTATAGTTTTTCTTTTTCTTTCTTCCCTTTGCTTTATTTCTTTGTGTTTGATGATTTTCTTAGGTGGTATGTATTGCCCTGTGGCTGCCATGGAATTTACATGAAATATGCTGCAGTTACAAGAGGCTAATTTGGTGCTGATGGCAAATTAACTTCCATTACACGTAAAAGTACATTTTTACTTCTTCCCCTCACCACATTTTAGTTATTAGTATTTCAGTGTGCTGTTTTTATAATTGTGTGACCACTAACAATTTGTTGTGGCAATAGTTATTTTAAATAACATTTATGTTTTTATGTTACTAATTAGTATCCTTTTTTTTTTTTCAACTGGAAAGAAAATGAATCCTCAAATATTTTGATGGAGAACACTGCTTAGGGGTTTCCCTTGTTGGGAGCGCTGGTTCCTCTTTAACACCTTCAGGAAGCCATCTTGCTTTCTTGACCTGCTGCAATTTTTCTGCCAATTGCACACAGATTTCCTTAGTATAAGAAATATTTCTCTTGTTGCATCCAAAAATGCTTTCCTTGATAAAACAACAAAATTCTGTCATTGTCATGGATTTTGTTTTTATCAATTTGGTTGTGATGTCTTTTAGTGTCTTGTTATGGTAGCTATATGCCTGATTAGGGACTGAGAATCTCAAATACTTTGACAGCTGTAGTGTTCACAGGATTTGTAATGTGTTAAGGTATTGGTTTTTTGGGTTTTTTTTTGTTTTTTTTTTTTAATTCAGCTTTATATCTTCCTCTCCATTTTTTTTTTTTTGGAACCCCCACAATCATATATTATTCCTCTTTACAACATTCTGAAAATCCTCTTTCCTTCCAGTCAGTATCATGCACAGCTATAGAAACCAGTCTTCATTACATTCTTTTCTTTTGTTGGTTCATTGAAAGAAAGAATTGAAGTACACACCTCTCCTGGGACTGACTATTCAGCCTTGGGGTTGGCTAATATAGGTAAAGTGAGACTGTGTTTTTTTGTTTTCCTCATATATCTGTTTGGATATTTTTATTTTCACTCCAGAAGCATAATGCTCCTTTCTCCCTGGATTCCTGGACTCCTATTTGCCAGCTTCAACGTATGCTGGAAGACAAGGCAGAGAATTCCTATCTCTGCATTTGCCCATGTCCCTCCTGGGCTCTCATTGTCTTAAGGCTTAGTCTAAAAGCATGGATGGCAAGGATGGAAGCAGAGATGTGAAGGGTCACAGGGCTGTAGTAACTGAAGGGAAAAATAATGTGGACTGGAAGCATGGGGGCAGCAGTGGACAACTTTAAATTAAAATGCATTTGGGGAGTAAATTGATAGAATTTCCCAGGAATTAAGTATTTGATGTAGAAAAAAACAAATGTCATATTAATGATTATAACAATCTTAGACCTGGGCAACAGAAAGAACACAATTTCCATTTAGAAAGATGAGCAGGGGAACCACAATGTAGTGATGGGATACAGCAAATCAAAGCTTTAGATTAGATGTCTCCTGGCGAGTAAGGCAAGGCACATGTGGCAGAGGCCGTGGGAAGTAGTGGTTTGGCACCACAGAGGGAAGTCCTGTGTAAAAATGCACATGGTGAATTCTGCAAAGCGCAAATGGTTTTTAATATGGTATAATCTGTAGGGGAGCCAAAAAATCAGGCACGGTCCGTCTAGTGTAGACTTGAGTTGACATACATGTGCAACCGGGCTAACAGAAAGGAAGAAGGAAGTGGTGCATTCTGGGGAAGACAGCCCACGTGAATGGAAACGAAGAAAGCAGCTGCAATGCTAGCAGAGGGCCGATTCCAAGACACAGAGTGACAAGCTGTGTTTGACAGAGTGGGTACAACAACGAGCAGTGTGGATCTCAGCTTATTTCTGGACCACTCCAGGGGGCCTCAGGGCCTTTCTTATTAAGCTCCAACCACACTGTGGCTTGGTAGGCACCGTAATATAATCCCCATGGCATTTGGTTTCACAATCCCGTTTCAGTTCTTCCACTGTGACCTAGAACAAGTTATCAGCGATTACAGGCAGGTTCTCCTAAGCTAGTGCCTTTTCCGATGCCAGGAAGATAACTGCTTATTTTAAACAGCTCCAGGGATGTGCCTTCCTTACTCTCTCCCAGCCATTTCTATGTTTTATGAAGCTGAGGTTGAATACATTTTCTTTATATTTACCTGAACTCTATCTTGAGTCCCATTTTTTCCTGTCAGGTCCTCTGCCAATATGGAGAGCAATCAATCACCATCACCTTCATAAAAATGCCCTTTGTGTACTCGAAACTAGTAATCAGATCACCTCTTAACTTGCTCTTCTGTAGAATAAACAGCACTGCTGTCTTTCATCCTCACTTAGAGGCCCTGCTTTCACCTTCTTCATGTGTATGAAGATAGCATATTAAGTAAGTATAGTTTCCTCTAGGCCTGTTACCCTCAATCTTTACAGACATATTTTTATCATATTTATAACCTATGATAACATCTTTACTTACAAGAGGCAAATTAATGAATTTCTTTCCAATCTTAAATTCTCTCAACCTGACCGCAATGGTGTGCACATGCCAGCAGTGAGGGATGCTTGCCTGCGTGTGTCTCTGTGTTCATTTAGGAGTACCCATGAGTGTATTTACAAGTAGATGTAAGTACATTCTTTGTGTCTCTATGCATATGTCTGCCTGTGTATGTGAATGTGTACATGTACAGGTGTATTCACATAGATTGTTGTGCATATGTCTGTGTGTGTGTCTGTCCAAATGCATGCTTACAGAAACAATACGAGCCTCTGATTTGGGACTACTTCAAAATAGCTGCTTCATTTCTTTGGGCTGCTTTCCAGGCAATATGGACATTCAGCCTCTGTCACCTATTAGTAAGATTCCATATCTCGGTATATTTGTGTGTGCTTGGAATATTGCTGGGACTTTCTTCCTTTTAAAGCAGGTAATAAGGTAGATTATCATTCAAAAAATTGGCTTTCTATCACTGCTGTTTCTATTTTCAAATATACCACATCCATTGTGTAAGTATGAAACTCAGAGTATGGGAAAGAGTGACAGGCAGGCAGGAAAAAAAATCGAGAGGGATGTATTCCAGGTCATAACATGTAGATGGCAGGTACTACATAATAGAATGGCTCCTAGTAGGGTACATACTGTAACCCTATTGGGCAGGGGTCCGTAGTGCATCAGTCTTTTGTTGATTGCAGAAGATGTTTTAACTAGCTGGGATTTTACAGATTCTATATTTTGTGATGTTAAGAGCCCTTCAACATTTAATTCAGTGTTAGCCACTCATCAAGATTAAGCAAGAAGTCAGTGAATCAGCTTCTAGAAGGTTACAGATTGTTTGCCTTTAGTTGTCCCCTATGTAAACAGGACATCCTGTCGCTCAGTAGGCAAGTCACTTCGATATGTTGAACACACAGGAAACTAGAGTATGATGATTTCCTTGTGGATATTCATGCAGGATAGAAAACCATTTTACAAAGGTTTATGAATGTTTCACATTATCAGAAGCCTTAATTGTGCTTGTGTCTGCAGTCACCAGTGTGCTGACCTTATTTGATAATCTGGAGTCTTACTTTTTCTCAAAGGTTAGAGCCGAAAATAAAAGCAACACTAGTTGGTAATGTCTACCCATCCTCACTTCATAATAATGACTTTGCTACTGTGGAGGGATATTTCTTATCTTGACTACCATGGTTTACTTCTAGTCTTAGCTACTAAGGAAGGCTTTTAAATGGGCAGGTAGAATGTTCTCTGGAAGGTTTCCTCCTCCAAGTGGCTCCCATTTCTCAACCAGTAATGTTAATCTGATTCCATGCTTTAAATTTACAAATACAAGGGAGACCAAACATAGGTCCTCTTCTTGCCTCACACCTGACGATTGGAAGGTTTGCAAACAGCAAGGAGATATAAATAAAATTTAATCCTAGATAAGCTTTCCAAAAGTTCTTTCTCTAGGAGGTGGTATTTTCCACAGGGTAAGGGTAAGTTGCGGGCCCTAGCATCACCGCATTTCTCCCTCCTGGAGTTTGAAGCTGAAAACCAGCAGAGAATACAGTAGTGAACAAATGGTCACTGAAAATTAAAAAAAAAAAAAATCAGTGACCTTTAGGGAGCCTCCGCGCTGTTTAAGAATTTACTGACCCACAGGCAGTCACTGCACACAAATGTCTGACTCCTGCTAGGAATTCTGTACTAGGGATTGCCTGCAGCCTCTCTTTTACTTCTTTCTCCAAGCAGCCAGGTTCCACAGTAAAAACCCAAGGGCTTTGTCCTTCAGGGATGACATGGACTTAGCCTCTCTGCCAGAGCTGCCTCTGCATTGCTGTTTGCTTGCAAACATTTAGTTACCAGGAAATGTGGAGTCAGCTCTGCTCCTGCTCCACTTAATTTTCATCACCCCATGCAGTGGATTTTTCTCTTCTGCTGCCCCAGCTGTTCCTGCTTTTCCCAGGGTGGCAGCATCCGCCCCAGCTGCAATCTGTGCTTCCAACAAAGTTCCTTAGTTGCCTACTTGACCTTAGCTGCCCTGCTTGGATTTTTCATTTCCTGATGATTTCAAACCAACGTTGAAAACACTGTGGTCGCAGCTGCAGCAACAGCAACTGGCAGCACGACTAATGGAGATGGCTGGAGGGGTGTTTGATGCAGCCGCCTGCACTGGGTTCAAATGCTGCATGGGCGTGGGCTCTGTAACCCGAGGCTGATTGCTTAACTTCTCAGAGCTTTGGGGGTTTTTGTTTTGTCTTGTTTTCTTTTTAATCAACAGGAGATCTTACTAATCTGTTGTAGAAATTATAAAAATATGACATGTAGAACTCTGTATGGTAGACTCTTCTTAGGGTCAGTTCTCAGTTCTGCTTCCTTTTAGAAGGCATAAGCGGCTTTCCTAGGTTACTATGCAAATGTGAAGGACAAGTAGCAGCACATTGTATGGAAACTGAGCATGAGAAGAATTAGAGGCTACCCAGGTCAAACATGAAATTGGAAACCACAAGGCAGGGGACTAGTGTACGTAGGGATGTGCAAGACAATGAATGGGCTCTAGGAACTGACTCTGGAATATTCAAGAGTTTATGGAGATGATACATTTGAATTTGAGCTTCAGGATCTATACTCTCTTAACAGAGTGAAAGAAGAGGCTTATAATGAGAAGGGAGATAGAGCCAATGCCAGGGGTTGGACTTTGTCAACATTGTCAGGGAGAAGCATGAAGCTACAATCTGGGCCCCAGCAGAGTGTTTGCTCCGCAGAGGTGGAAGAAGTTACTGACAAAAAATGTTAGGATTAGGAGTCCTGGCTATCTTAGCAGCTAAAAATTCAGATTGGCCAGTTATTTGTAAATTTTAGGCAGACAATATTCTCAAAGTATGCTCACAATACCACATTAATCATATTTACATTAAAACATTTGTGTAATGTATCTGAAATTCAAGTGTATCTGGGAAATTTTCCATCTTATCTGACATTTGTTCGAAGTTTAGAAACATCAAGCCAAACATTCTGAACTTGACGCGCTTCACTTAAGATTTTAGAGACAAGAGTGCAGGTGAACAAAACATTTTAACAGAGCTCAGTGTGACAATCTGGAAAATGCCAGAATGGGTGAGAAACTAAGGGAGGAAAAGAGGAAGGGGAGAGGGGGAGAATATGGAAATTCTGGGGTAGGGGCAGGAAGATTAGCTCTCTTCTAGTTTAAGCACTTGGTTTTATGAATATATAAAAAGAAATCTCCTGTTGGGTTACTGGGAAGATATATTTACTATTTTCACAATTTAGGGAATTATGAGATCTAAAGATCTGAAGGGAAGTGTAGTGTCTAGCATGCCAGTATCTCTGATGAATGTTAATCCAGGCTCCTAGCATATCATCACAAACAATACAGAACTAAAATCAAGAGCCCATCACCCCCACCCCCCCACCCCGTGCTGTGGCGGCAACAGTATGTATGCAGTAATAGTGGCTGTCTGTGAGTCTCAGTGACGCATGTGCTTTTTGAAATACTATTGCACTATTTGGACTCACAGCCTAGATAATAAAGAAGTTTAAACAGCAACGCCCCTCTGGGTTATTCAGCAAAGTCGGAGAATACATGGTCAGGCTTTTTTATTCAGTTTTTGAGATGTATCTAGTTGCCAATTCAAATTAGTTTTCCATATCTATTGTTTTTTTTTTTGTTTCAAGAGTTCAAACAAATCTTTTTGTATGCTTTTTTATTTTAGATGAGTGGATTTCTTCCTTTTTTAATGTTTTTATTATTTCAAAAGCATTTACCTTTAAATATATCTTGATCATATTCTTCCCCTCTCCAAAGTCCTTCTGGATTCTCTCCCTCTCCCTACCCACTCAAATTTAAATTCTTTCTCAAAAAAATACAAACTCAATAAAACAATCCCAAATCAACAAAGCATGTTTCACAATACCACCAAATTGTAACCAAAGAAAAGCACCCCCTCCCCAAAACTGTGAAGGTCTTTGTATGTTGGTCAACTACTCCTGAACACCAGGCCTGCCCTGCAGTGGTTGATATTGCTATTGTCACCCCATTGGGGAAAAAAACCTGATTTTCCTCTCCCCTCAGGGGTAAGTTGCAGCTAAGTTGTTAACCTAGTGGCTAGGTTTTTATTCATTCATTCATTTACTCATGCATTCATTTCTGAAAATATAGCTAAGTAAAATATAAAAGAAAATAAAGACTATCACATTGATGTTGGATAAGACAGAGCAACAGAAGGAAAAGAACCCAAGACAAGGCACAAGAGTCAGGCAAACAAAGCCTCTTGTTTGCACACTTAAGAATCCTGTAAAATAGGAAACTGGATGCCTCAATATAAGCACAGAACAGCGGGTGTCAACTCATGTAGGCCTTGGGCATACTGCTTTAGTCTCTGAGTTCACATGAGCTTTCCTCATGTCAACGTGCCATCCTCATGCCATCCATTCTGGCTCTTGGACCCTTTCCATAACCTCTTCTGCAGAGCTCTCTGAGCTCTGGAGGAAAGGATTTGATGGACACATCCCATTTAGGCCTCCATGTTCCAAGGTCTCTCACTTTTTACATAATGTCTGCTGTGGATCTCTTTACTTGTTCACATCTTCTGATGAAGGAAGTTTCTCTGATAATGGTTGACTAAGGCACTAATGATACATATTATTTACCTGGATCTGGGTCATCTCACTCAGGATCATTTTTTCTAGTTCCTTCCATTTGTCTTTAAATTTCATGATGTCATTTTTTTTAACTGCTGAATAATATTCCATTGTGTAAACGTACCACATTTTAAAAATCCATTCTTCTGTTGAGGGGCATTTACTTTGTTTTCAATTTGGAGCTGTTATGAACAGAGCAGCAAAGAGCATGGTTGAGCAAGTGTCTCTGCAGTAGGAAGAAGTATATTTTGGTGTATATACCCCAGAATGGTGTCCCTGTATCTTGAAGTATACCGATTCCCATTGTTCATTTTACATAAGGGAGTTTCTAAGGTTATCATTTTGAAACATTTTTTAAATATGAACTTTATCTTTCTTTATATAATTTTATCAAATTTGTCACACTGTCTAATTTACTTAAATTTGGCCTGTTGAAAGCTAATAGTTTACAACTTTCTGCTGTTGCTATTTCCTTAAGCAATTTTATCAAATATTTTGTTGTAAGACACAAGACCAAGGCAATTCCTTCCATTCTGAAATTGATTTGGGAGGATGCTGGGGTGTTTGTAAGTAATTTTATTTTCCTCTAAAGAAGACATTAAATTGAGTATTTTCAGAATCAGGTTGATTCTTTCAGAGCTTACCTGGTCTTTATTGTACTTTGACATGTATAAAATAATATCAGATGCTATGATAACAGAGCCAGCTGTGGTGCTGTTTTCAAAACATTTTAAAGGGGATAGTAGGTGAATATACCTGACAATGGCCTATAAAACATACAGGTGACTCATTTTAGTTGTTAATGATCAAAAGTTTTTACTTTTCATAATTGGGGAACTGGAAGAAGTAAATGATTCTTATCATGTGATAAAGAACAAACATTTTTACATGTGACCCAATAGAATGCTATTCTTTCATGACTTTCTTAATTCCCTATAAATAAGGTTGTTTCCTGAGGTGACATCAAGATATAATAAAAAAATGACAGAAAAGATATCTCCATTGAATTCTTAGGAAAAAAAGTTTTCCAAGGATGCTTAATTCCCAAGACACCCATGAAGGGGAGTCTATTCTAGAGGAATAACCATCAGATTGCTCAGTTCAGATGTGAGACCAAGATCATCAATTTTATTCACAGCTATAGTCACTTGTCTGATAGAAATGGGGGCCAGTAACATGCCATTGGCAATACCACTGAGCAGCACAGGCAAGTCATTCATATTTGAATCTTTGTGTTCTAAATTCAGAGATTTGAGGCCACTTAGCCCAAAACAGATTAAATATCTTCAGTACAAGGGAAAAGACCTTTATACAACTCTGGGATGCTCTGTTGATTTTGAAGCACATTAAAATGCCCCCAAACTATTTTTATTTTTCCAGCAAGTTAAGAAAAACTTTACAATGAGTGGATTAGGAACACATAAAACACTAACTGGCTAAGTGTATCGGCAGAATATTTGCAGAAATGTAGTTATCATTTTAATCTTGGCTGAATCTTTTTTTTTTCATGACTAGAATTGCTACATTCTATATAGAACCAGAATATTCTGTCTTATAAATACTGAAGAAAATTCTTGAGGATTATGTGGCTAAATTAGAGTTTAGAAAAACCGGACTTTCTCCAAAATCCCTTATCTAACTTATTGGGTTCACCTTTGAACGAGTCTTTAAAAATAGTGTTCACTTTGTACTCTTGACATCAGTTTCATTGTCGGATATACCTTGAGTTGGTTTTGCCTGCCGTTATCGATGCCAAATCTTTCTTCCTGTAACTCTCCATTGCTGTTTTTCTGCACTCCTGTTTTAGAATGGTAAATGCCTAAAGCAAGTAAACAGTACGTTCTCCCAGATTCTCATTGAAGTGGGGAGGGGGGAAGGGGTAAAGTATGGAGAAGAGAAAAAGAGGGAAGAAGAGAAAAGGAGAGGACAGGAGGGGAGGGGAGGGGAGGGGAGGGGAGAGGAGGGGAGGGGAGAGGAGGGGAGGGGAGGGGAGGGGAGGGAAGGAGAAGGTGGAGAGACAGGCTTGTTTTGTCCTTAACTGAAAGTCCCCTTCTCATTTCGAATTATCAGTTAGTTATTGCTGTTTTCATGGCTGCTTGTTCTATTGCTCTGGTCCAAGTTCCTTTGATTCTCTCAAAATGCAGTGATACATATTCTGAAATGTTCAGCTATGCTTCTGTACACTAGGTGTACTGGAATAAGCACTAATGCAAAGCTGGTTTGGCTTAGGGGTAAGAAGATCAGCATTTCCTTTCATGTAAAGAAGGTTTCCAAGTCCCACTTTCTAATATCTTCTTATATAATGCAGAATAATTGAGTCTTTTTAAAAATAGACCTAATGCCCTTTGCCTGGAGCTATCTACCCCACTCCTTTTTAAACTGAATTAGTTTGACTTTTTTTTTTTTTTTTTTTTAATCTATATCCTATAAGCTAAAGGTTATTTGGAGAAGCCAGGCTGGCATGCACACACATTTTCACCCAGCCTTCACCCTTGGTAGATGAGCCATTAACATTTGCTAAAAGTTATGACTTTGATGTGCATTTTATATGATTGAAAATTGCATAAGTAAGTTTTCACATCTGACAGTCTACCACATGCGCTGACTAAAAGGATACTTTCATGAAGAAAATGCATTAAAAAACCCAGTTAATCAATGTGAGTTAAGATGCCACGAAAGCAGTTCTATTTTCATGCACAGCAACAATGACTTTTTAAAGATGAGCTTTAGTGCCTGGTGTTTCTGAATGGAGGGCTCGGTTAGGTTGGTGGAGACAGTTCCCCAAGGGGACAAGGTTGATGCCTAGACTGGACACACATAGGTATGGTGGGAAGAGATAGGAAACCTGCTACTGTTAGAACCCAATAGGATACAGGATGCAGGAAAGAAACCTGCAGGAGACCGGGTGATGTTTGTAGCATATGGGGAGGCAGAGCCTTCCAAGAAAGGTGGCACCCTCATATGCCAACAACCTTTCTGCTCAAATTGATATTAAAAAATGTGCTAAGAGAGCCTCATATTTTTTAGAATAACCCTCAAAAGTTGAGGAATCTTCTCTTTGGGTTACTCCTTTTTTAAATGTGGGAAAATATTGTGGTTGCAAATGAATATATAAATATTTTAACACTTTAAAAGCTCCTAGAACCCATTTAAATGATTACTTGTCAAATGAGTGTATTTCTCCTCTCTGGATCTCTCTTACAGGCTAAATGAAAGGAAGCCTGTATTAATTCCCTCCTGTGTAAACAGCACCCAAGTGTTTTACTGACTGAGGAATGGAGTGGGATAGAATTGCCTGTTTATCATCAGCCCTCTGTCTAATGTACAGATTAGAGTCATGGAACAAAGGTACCGTGTGCTAATGTCATTTATTGTCTTTGGCAAAAAAGGTTGTCTGCTGTGTTGTGACACTACACATAACCTGGCATTCTATACCTTCTTGTCATAAACATTGTGAGCATAAAAATTAAAAAAAAAAAAAAACCCAAAACAATAGCATTCCACCCAAACACGCTCTCTTCCTCCTTTAAAGGCAGCACAATGCAATCTGAAGTCCTTCCAACAGGGGGCTGTATGCGCTTGATTTAGCTAAAGAAAGGGAGCGAAAATGATTTGGATTTAGGTTGCTATAGTAAATTCTGCATTATGCTTAAAAATAGAACTGATAAAAATGGAGTCAGTGGAGTTGAACGGGGAAGAAGCATCCTAAGATGAAATGTAAGATCTACTCTTACAAGACAGAATTTCATACGTCTTTGAATTGATGTTCTTTTAAAAATAAAAAGTATATTTTATCATCTATAAATGAAGTAGGCAAATTGAAGATAATCTGTGCCTTGAAGTACTATTAATATTACCTCAATCAGATATATTTTAAAAAGAAAGGGAGAAATTGCATGTGTTCTCTTTTAAATGCTTTCCATCGTTGCTGTTGGAGAATAGCTGAGTATTATTATAAGCAAATGTATTATGTATATGAAATGCAGCTAAATATTTAATATACACAATATATGTTTGTGTGCATGTACAATGCAAAATGTTTCTAAGATATTTTACAAAAATGAATGATACTGTTTCAAAGGTGGAGCACAAAGGCAATAGAATAAGCTAGAATGAAATGTAGACTTCTTCGTGCTCGGCCAGGATTAGTAGTTCTATTTCGGATTGCAGAGGCTTACAGTATATCCACTGGAAAAAAGCAAAAAACAGAATAAAATAAAGAAACCCATAAATTACCTCTAGAATCTAGACTTGGTCTTTCAATTTTAAGGAATGCTTTATTTCATCCGATTTCTTCAGTAGGCTTTGAAATGTTCATTCCATCCTATGACCAGAAAGCTTTTTCAAATTTTAACCCTCTTCTTACATGTGCTTGAAAATTCTTGTTTCATTTAATTCAGACCTAACAGTGGCATCAGCAATAATCTACTCAGATAAATCAATTTTCAGTTCAGCCATATTTTCTAAAATTTATTGCCTAAATTTCTAAACTGATTCCTTTAAAGCAAACTCTAGATACTATACCAGACACTGGCCTCATTGTAAATGCTTTTATTTCTACAAAAGTATTTCCTTATGAATCTCCTTGAATATAATGCAAATGTACTATTTTGGATAAGTCACTATAAATAGATTATGTAAACATGTATAATAATCCTATACTAATATATCTTGTGTTTATAATTCATGCCTTTAAAAAGTCCAATATTTATTGGTGATATAATACTCTAATCTTGTAAATTATTTTTGCTGCGGAAGCATATATAGATTTGGTAATACCAATAAATTAAATGCTCATTTATTAAAGCACAAGTCTCTACTATAATTTGTTATAAAAAATAAAATTCTGTGTGATTGTGTGCAATATCACTATTTTTTTTCTTTTATAAAACAGCTCAGAAATACTGAACTGTCTGAATAGTTGTACCCTGGATGTTCACATGGTGTCTGAACAACTATTTCTGTATTTATATTTGTCTTTTGCAATAACTGAGGATGGTAGACATGTAATAATACCCAAAGATTATTTAATCCAAAATATATATATATATATGGCTATACAGTATTTTCAAATAAATAAATTTTTGGTTAATATAGCTTTATTAAAGCTGAGGGGTTCAGGTTGTGGATTTCCTAATTAAGGGTCAGTAATAGCAAATGACTTCAGCTTCAAGGGGCTGCTATTTTTTCTGTTGTGAATATTACATGTATCTATGGAATCCTTAAGTAGAAATTCTTGTGGAACTTCCTTCTCTTCCCATTTAGTGAGTATTACTTTCGGTTTATATTTTACGCACCGATGCCAAGGTGAGAGAATAAAGCACAGAACCTTTAGGGCGCAGCGTAGTCATACAGAGGGACAAACACGCAGACACGTGGGACTGCTCTACACAGTGTGTTCCACTAAAACAATTGTCCCTATTTTTGTCATAGAGTTCAGGCAATAACTAATTTTCATTAATATTTTATTTATTTATCATTTTTACTTAGAGACAATTGCATTTGTAACCATATAAAATGCTGAGTAAGAATGATATGATTTTATCCTGAACATATTTTTTGATTAAAGATTAGAATAACTAAGTTGCAAGCATACGCATATATAATTTTAGGAACATATATCTACAGGTAAACATTTTAAAAGGAGATATATTTATTTTCTCATGACAGTCCTCATCATAGTTATGCCACGACATAAATCTGCATTATTTGCATCTGTGAACATTGCTTTTATGACTAAACAAAACAGCAAAACCACTAATATTTTCTACAAGGGGTACACAATGCTAATGGTTTGTTCTGTGCACCTGCCAGCTTGGTTTGCTGTTAAAGCCACCCTGGAAATTCTCATTTCTTTGTGCAATATTTTATGCTGTGCTTTTCTTCAGGGCAGATTGGTTCTGCCTGCACTTTATTCCTGAACCCATGTTCATTCAAAATGGACTGCCAGACTTAAATGCTCTATCTAGTGTTACCACTGCTGCTGTGTGTGGGGGCTGCTGACTAACAGCTCCCCTCCCCCCGCCCCAGCTCCTGCCCTGTCCTCCTGCCCTACCCTGCCCTATCCTTTGTTGACAATAGACCACCATTGTCAACAAAGGAGGTACAATGGTGGAATACTCTGCAGTCATTTGGTAACGTTTTGCTTTGGATATTCTGAAAGTGTTTCTGAAGTGTATAAATAGATGTGCCCCAAGCTTTCCCTCTTCCTGGATTTTAATATTTGGAGATGAGCTCTCATCCCACAGGGCAGCCTTGGGGACTGTAGTGGCTGGAATGCTTTCAGAGAACAAATGTGGCTCTGTGGCTCTCTCTTTATAATAATATTAACACCATATAGATTTAATAACAGGGTGATGGAAAACATTTTGATGATGGGGCAAATTCTCTAATCTGCCAAGGAAAGCATCTGATTTTCTCATGTACCAATTAATTATTGAAGCAACTGAAAATAACAGGCTACTATGCTTTCCTGTAAAAGGATGCAGCTTTGTGTGTGTGTGTGTGTGTGTGTGTGTGTGTGTGTGTGTGTGTGTGTGTGTGTACTTGTCTGTGTCCAGAAAGGAAGCTTGGGCAGAAATTTCTTCATTTTGTCCTTGAAAATTAGTGGGAGATTGTCTGTGCATTCCTGATATGACAGTAGTATTTCTACGCAATAGAAATGCAAACATTTTATTGTTTCCCTTTGAGTAATTTTTTTTCTTCCACACCCTTAATGGGCCTCATTGTGAAGCACTGCATTTTATTTTAACATTTCTATTTCTGGATTGTGTTCTATTAGCACCTTTTTTGTTTTTCAGTCAGCTCACCGATGCAACACCAGATCTGTTGAGAACAAATCCTGTTTTGTTTTATGTCCCAATATGCACCATTCTACTGCATGGAAACAGTCCATATATGTGTTTCCTTCTTTAATCTAATGAGTTTTAGAGAACTGTTTCATGATATTCAGCTTTGGGTCCATCTTTCCCCCTAGAGACTGTGACTCTATTAACTTTTTAGGTAGAAGGAGGTTGGATTCTTGGGTTATTGTAAATTTGTTGCTTTGTATTGTGACAATAGTGTTCATATGCCTGACACCCTCATAATAATATTAAGCTCTATTTTTTAGTGTGATGTACTTTATATATTTGTATAAATGTCACAGCCTGTAATCACTTCCTTTGTCATCGACGATTAATCTAAAAAAATCGAATAATTCACTGCCCCTTGCCATTTACATATCGTCTGCTGCCATCTGCTCTTCTCAGCAGCAGTAAATGATGGGTAATTAACTCAGTGCCTTTGTCTTTCCCTTGCTGAATGTCTGACACATATAGATTTTCCTCTCTGTGTGGGTGTGGGTGTATATGTGCATGGACAAGGAAGAGGGAGGTGGCGAAGTGGAGAGTCAAGGGAGAAGGAATGGTAGCGTGATGATGGAAGCCAGCGTCAGATCCCTGAAGGAGAAAAGGCAGGGATACTGTTCAGAGGAGTGGCCACACTTCATGACCTCACTTCTTAATTAAGCCAAGGGGAAGAAGTACTACCGGTACAATGACTTTCTCACAAAATTGAGAGCTTTTCCTAAAGCCTTGAAAGCCATAGTGATAATAGAAAGTCCGGTAAAGAGTCTACAAAGTACTTCAGTTAACCAGGATGCAAAGAAAGATCATGCAAATGTGCGAACGTGTAGAGCATCTGCAACTGATGTAAATGTTCTACTTGACTTCTTACCTGGGATGAGATGAATATTAGAGAAGTGATGTAGAAGAGAGGCCTCAGATGGCTTCGATGCTTGAGCGAGTTCTAAAAGCAGGAAGTGCCAAGGAAAACCTAGAAAGGCTCAAGAGACTGGAAAGTTTGTAGAAAAGCTGCTCGTAAATGAAAACAGTGTTTCTATCCTGGTTTTCAACAGATTTCCACTGAATAAGTCAACTAATTCCAGGCAAGAGTCTCCCTTCTCTCAGAAGATTTCATACATAACATTATTACACAGTTCTTACTTGAAACACCTATCTTTTAACATCCATTTTCCCCCCGAAATGTGGCTGAATTTGATAATGCTAAAAGACCAACAATTAGAAAGTCAAAAATTAAGAGAAGCTTAACATCTAGCCTTTTTTTTAACCCAAAATCAAGGTAAAATATAATCCGAGTTCCGGAATATGACCACAATCTCTTTCAAATGAAGTTCTTAGTGCTTCTCCTGACTACAGCTGAGATGGCGCTACTGCTTCTAACTTAAGAAAGCTAAATTTTACTCTTCCAAGTTTATGGTTTATATTCATCATATGCATATATATATATATATATATATGCACACATATATTTTAGTCACTCAGTAAGTTGAGCAAATAATCTATAGCGGTGCAAATCTTGACTTTAATGCCTAACTACCCACACTGTCAAGGTCCTTAATAGTTTTCCATTTCCTGTACTCACAGTTCCAAAATTGCTGGCTGAAAGGGAACTATCAGAGAATCTAGGCAGATTCCATGGACTTATGTCCATGCACAGGATATTGTACCATGCAGCTCTATCTCGGTACCTCTATGTTTCTGTCTAGGCAGTGGCTATAAGGATATATGCCCATTTTTCTGTCATGAAAGTAATGAATGAATGCCTGAAAACATTGATTTTTGCTTAATTTCAACCTTTGTGATAACTTGTTTTATTCAGTCTATCATCATGGGACTTCTGCAGGCTAAATTATGTGTCTATAATCATAAAACAACTGGGCTTTCCTTGAAGGTCATTCAGTGGGTAAATGACATTTTTCTCCATTAGTTTAAAATGGATTTTGGAGATGACTGAATACAGGTATTATGTGATGAAAGTGGCTGAAAATGTACACAACTGGCTAAGTCACTTAAAAACTAGAAAGAAATACAAATGTAAGAAAAGGGGGAGCTTTATCTCTCAGGGCTTCTGTTAACTGTGTAAATATATGTACTTTGTGGAACTATTTAAATTTTATAAACTTTTTATGACTTACAGGTAAATTCGTCAGCATCTAATTGAGTAAGAGATCTTGAAAGCTTTCATTGCAAGTGTTAATTCAGCGTCATTGTTCTCACAGACTGGTGTGTGACCTAGCAGGCTGAGAATAATATCGCTGAATGTAATTGGCATATGTCAGCAAAATATAATTAGTAACAAGCCTTTTTCTGAAATGTTCTTTTTGTTGGTTTAAAAAAGTTGAAGATTTCTTCTTGGATTAAATTATAGCTTGAATTTCTCTCTAGTTTGATTTTGGTAGCACTTAAAAATGAATTAATTTAAATTTTGATTCAAAGAGAATGTATTAATTTTTTGTGCTGTGAAAACACTCTGAAGGGTTTTTGTTTCTTCAACAGGTCTTTTTTATTTTAATTCCTGGTCTGAGAGATGTACTGTATGAGAAATACGGAACCATGATTTATCTAGGATTATCACCAGTGTCTAGGCTGAATCAACCTTCTGTCACCACCTGTTTTGAATGGGTACAGTGGCAGGGACTTTCTCACAAGTCTTGTAAAACCTGTTGCAAACCCCAAGTCTTCCCTTCTCACTTGCAAGCTGCTGACACTGCAGGCTCAGGACAGAAGCGAATGCCTGAACTGTTTGTTTACTGCTGCTCTACCTACCTGTTCAGCTCCAGGGATGTTATGGCTAATGTTGGTAAATGGGGGACAATGTGCTACAATCATCTTTCATCCAATAGCACAGAGCAGAAGATGGATAGATCACACTATTAGGCAAGTCTGGAGAGGAAACTAATGCTGGAATATTATCCCCTCCCCTTTCTCTTTATTTGCTTTCTCTTTGAAAATAATTTTTAAAAAATATTTTTTCTTTGAAAATTTCATGCATTATATTTTGGTCATATTTACACTCTCCCCCAACCCCTCCCAGATCTGCCTTCCTTTCATACATACCCAACTTTGTGTTCTTACTTATTTTAAACTCAGAGTCCAACGTATGTTGCTTATGCACTTGTGGAGTTTTCGGGTGTCAGAAGTTTTCTGTGCATGTATGTGCACGGACACATAAGTGTACATGTATGTCTCAGAGTGTCTGTTGTTGTGAGAAAAGACTATGACGAAAAGCAAGAGAAAAGGTTCACTTTAGCCCTCAGTCCTACAGCATGACACATCGCTGACAGGAAGTCAACAGGGCCGGAACCTGGAGCTGATGCGAAGGCCATGGAGGATGCTGCTTCCTGGTTTGATTCCTATGACTCGCCCAGCCTGTATTTTTTTTTGGCTTGTAGGACCACCAGCCCAAGGAAGATGCTGCCCACAGCAAGCTGGGCCCTTCCGTATGAAACATCAGTCAGAACCAAAACGAACCAACAAGACAAATAAGAATAACAATAAAAACATTACCAGATTCTAGTTTGCCGGGGGCATTTTTTTAACAGAGGGTCCCTCTTAAAAATTAACTTTGGCTTTTGTCACGGTGACATAAAACTAGCCAGAAGAGGGAGCAGCTCATGGAGACCAGAGGACAACTTTATGGTGGCTGTTCTCTTCTTTTCAGACAGGATCTCACCAATCAAGTTAGCCAGGCTGGCCAGTGTCCAGAGTTCCGCCAATTCTACATTCTTGATGTGGGCCATCATTCCTTACATATTTCCTTGGGTTCTGGGAATAAAACTCAGGTCTTCATGATTAGAAGACAAGCACTCTCCCAACCCCTCATCCCCTCATCCCCCATCCCCTCATCCCCCATCCCCTCATCCCTCATCCCCTCATCCCTCATCCCCTCACCCCTCATCCCCTCATCCCCTCATGCCCTCCTCTCCTCATCCCTTCATCCCTACATTTCCTAGTCCCTTTATCCCTATAATATTCTGATGGAAATTTAAAAATATTTGTTACTTTGTTCTTTTGGTTGGAAGAGAGATTAGAAATATTTCTTCGTAGCATATTTGAAATAAAAATATTTTAATGTAGTTTTGCTTAGATTAAGAAAAAAGAAATATAAGCTTTCTTAAGAAAGTTTTAATTTTGAGGCCATGGCCATGTCTGAGTTCTGAGCATAGAGTCCTCTCTGTCCTAGTGTTGCTGTGTAAGGATGGCTCTGGAGGAGCAAGAGAAGTGAATATGCATTCATAGACATTCACATCGGACCAAACTATGACGCCACACATACAGTGCAGCATTGCATACTCAAGACACAGCAACATCCTTATTTCTAAGGTATTCTCCCTCTGGGTCAGCAACTCAAGGATTTTGTTTTTGTCTCCTCAATAGAGTATTCCTCATATTTCTGGTTCATGCAATCCTGCTTCCCTCTGCTTGCCTCACTTCCTGTACTCCTGGAGTGTGCTCCCCTATTTACTTTTCGGTCAGGCAAATGCCAGACTTTCAGAATTAGTACTTTGTCATTGACCCCTTGCTGTAGAGAGATACTATCTTAATCATAAAATCTCTCTGCATATAAAATGACCTCAGGGAAGGGGGAAATAGGGTGGGAAACACATACCTTTAAAACTACTTTTCGAGGTTATAAATAGTTATAGAGATGATTATAAAGTTCATGCAATGGAATACAATCTGCTCAATTCAGTTAGTTGAGTTTGGATAAAAGTTTGGAAATCCATGAACATGATTACAGTTATCCAGAAGAGAGTTAAAATAAAGACCAAGAACAGAGCTTATCTTTTTTTTTTTTCCAGGACAATTTGTCAGAAAGGAATATATAGAAGCAGTTCAAATTTGCTAATCACAAATGAGGAGGTAACTAAAGACAAGCGTAATGTCTTTAGTTACCTAAATTTGCTAGGAGGAAGTGATAATGAAGTCTAGACCACAGGAACATTTTCTATGTGCCAAATAATCTTCCAAAATAGATTTAGTTAAAAAAAAATTAGTGACCCTTCTTCTTGAACATGGGACACAAAGTTTCTAAATAATATTTTATGTATGATCTTCAGTGAAGTAAACAGTTTAGGGGGAGACTAGAAAGATGGCAGAAGCTTGGTTGACCTTAGTTTCTCATCTGTGACTAGCAAGCTATGTTCTGCAGAGGTGCAGATCATGAAGAAACTCACCACCATGGCACGGAGGTGTTGGTTCTTAACAACCCCAGTTGTTTACTTCTCTAGTTTGTGGTTTCTGTTTTTCTATTTGATTTGTGCATGTTTTTTTTTTTCTTCTTATGTTTTAAATCAAATTCTGCCATTAAAAGCTAAATTAGAAAAACTTTGATGTAAGCGTATTGGCCACTTTCCTTCTTGTTGTGAAACACTTGACAAAAGCAACTTAGTTGAGCTTGGGGTTTTTTTCTTTTTTCTTTTTTTTATAATTTGAAGACACAGTAGATCATGTTAGGGAAGCAAATGTGGCAGAGCTTGAAGCAACTGTTCTTATTGCATCTGCTTCAGGAAACAGAGACATAAATGCTTGCATACAGCCATCTTGCATGTATGTGTGTATGTATGTATGTATGTACATATATATGTATGTATTTTCATGTGTGTATGGTTTTTCTTTCTCTCCTCCCCTCTCCTTCCTTCCTTCCTTCCTTCCTTCCTTCCTTCCTTCCTTCCTTCCTTCCTTCCTTCCTTCCTTCCTTCCTTCCTTCCTTTCTTCCTTTCTCTTTCAAGACTAATTTCTCTGTGTAGCCCTGGCTGTCCTGGAACTCACTCTGTAGACTAGTCTGACCTCTAATTCAGAGATCCTCTTATGTTTGCCTCTCAAGTGCTGGGATTAAAGGCCTGCCCCTCCCTCTTCCCCTACACAACAGACACATAAATTCTTCTCTCTCTCTCTCTCTCTCTCTCTCTCTCTCTCTCTCTCTCTCTCTCTCCTTTCATTCCACCTAGGACCCTTTGGAATCTTACTGACTACATTTAGAGTCTGCCCTTAACACATCAGATAATCCCTCAAAGACATGCAAATGAATTTGTTTCCCCAGTGCTTCTAAAGACTTATCATGCTGACAGAAAATCAGGTTAACCACTGAGTAGATGTACCCAGGATATGAAACAATGTGTGCAGGGGAAGATGGGGGATATAAAGACAAATCTGGTTTAAATCCCAGATCTGACTTATATTTTCTTTGGCAATAGAACTCACATCAAAATCTGCATTTTAGAATGATGATATTGATAGACCTCTGAAGAATGGGTTAGAAGAAAAGCATGTAAGGGATTTTTTAAATAGTTTGGATATGATCCTACTCCAAGCAATGACAACAGAGATCGAAATGAAGGTATACGTAAAAGAAACTGATGTGGGAATACCTTTCTGTATGCTGTAAATCTCAATCTTTAAATAAAGGAGCTATTTTGGTCCTTGACAGGCACCATAGAAATAGTAGGCAGAGGAATCAGAATAGGTAGGAAAGGAAGGGTGGAGTCAGAGGCAGACCAAGCTGAAGCCCTAAGGAGCAGCATGTAAGGAAGAGGTGAGCCACGGTCCACGTGGCAGACAGATTAATAGAAATGGGTTGATTTAAGATGTAAGAGCTAGCTAGCAATGTGCCTGAGCCATAGGCCAAACAGCATGAACTTAATATAAGTGTCTGAGTCATTTTTGGGACCTGAGCAGCGGCAGGTGGCTAAGGGGTCTGGCGTGGCAGGGTCTGGGCCTCCAGCTGCCCAAGACCAAGAAACCGCGTTACTACAGATGGCGTCCAACATGTGTTGAATATCCACTTAAAGCCTGAGAAAGATTAGAAAGGGTTCTAGATCACAGAAACTGAGCCAAGGCAGCTTCCAAATTGTGTATACGAAGCAGGTCATTGTACAAAGAAAGCATGGCGTCCAGGTCACATTCAAAAAGAAACACTGAAGAGGTTAGACTCTAAAACCAAATGCTGTTAAGGAACACAATATAAAAAAATTAGTTTGGGAGAGCCATCCCTTTTCCAGTGAAACTGAATGAGCTAGGAATTAAGGTTCTTTCTGCAAAAAGCTGAGCTTTGGCTTATACTTCCAGAGTCCAGGAGGCTAAATAAATTTAGGTGGTAGTTCTTGGGATCTAAAAATGAAATTTATATAATAGAGAGAGTAATGAAAGTGTTTTATATGTGAAAATGCTGAAGTCATTGATCCCAGAGAAAAGATAGATTTATTTTTCCAAGGAGGGGTGGACTCTGAGCAAATTAAGTATGAATGCTTGTAGGCATGTATTTTACGTCAGGAATTAATCCCACTTTTCTTCGTCTAAAAAGTAGTTAGTTATACCATCCTAGGGTATATTTAAAATTAGTTATTAAACCATTGGCTCCTGTGTGGTTCAAATAAGAAACTTTCATTGAGAAAGTATTTGAATTCTGACTGAGGATGTATATTTCTCTTGAAAAGTTCAGAATATTTGAAGGGTATGAATGTATCTGTCTCAAGACATCACTGGCAATGTTAAAGCAGTAGTACTCTTGAGTATTGAGTTCCCAAAGTTCCATGTTTGTAGCTTGTTACTCTATAGTGCTATTTGGAGATAGTAGAGCCTTTAGGCAGTGTGGCATTATGGAAGGTTTTTGGCCATTGGGGCATGCTCTCAAAGGAGGTATGAGGATCCTTTTTCCCTTCTCTCTTTTTGCTTCCTGACAACCATGAGCTCAGTCATTTGTTTTACCTATGATTTTACTCTGATGTATTTCACTGCCACAGTACCAAAGGCGAGAGGGCCATTTCAATCATGAATTGAAATCCCTGAAACCATGAAAAAAAAAAAATCTCTTTTTTAAGTTGATTGCCTCTGCTTTTCTGCCACAGTTTCAGAAAAAGCTCACAACTGGGCAGCAAAGCAAGTTAGTCTTGTGCTTCGTTCTCTCTCTCCTGTGTTTCCCTGTATTCCATTCAATCTCTCCATTTCTGTTCCTTTTCAGCAGGGTGTCTCTTCTCTGTCTTTTTTCTTTCAATTGCCAGTCTTCCCACCAGTCTGCCAGCAGCTCTGGGATGTTCTCACTTTAACAAATCTAATGGTAAAGTTTTTTTTTTCCTCTCATCAATTCTAATGAAAGATCCTGAAACTTCACAACAACTTGATATAAGTCATGGCCCATCTATTGCCATCTCTGAGCTCATGGAAATGACTCAAGCCTATGAATTAAACTGCTGAAGGAGTGGGTACAGTTGCATGATACAGATTAGATGTAAAGAAGATGGCCATTCATCTATATTGGGCCATCTCTGTAGGAAAGAGGCTGACATGGTAGGTATAGCCTACCAGCATATGAAAACAGTGACAGGCCTTTCTTCCAAGTGTATATATATATGTGTATATATATACATATATATATATAAAAAAAAAAAAAACCTGTTGGATGAATTGAGAGGGTTTCTCCATGGCCACCCAGCAGTATTTTAAAAAGCATGACCATTCTCCATTTATCTTCTGGAGGTAAACACAGAAGGAACTAAAGTCCACTTCTGATACAGTAAAGTTGTAACTTCAGCTACAAAGAAAGCTTCCATATGGCCTTTGCACCTTTATCTTTGGCTGCAAAACTTTGAAAACATGAATAATAAAAGAAATAGCACTTATGATTTTAAGAAAAGGGAACAGAGAAATGTATCGACTTTGAAACAGCAAATGAAAGTAACTTTCATTCTTCAGAAATCAAGTTGTGGGTCAAGAACATAGATACTCAAGCCAAAGAAATGAATGTGGTATTCTACTTCCAGCTGGATTTATTTAGAGATACTTTTTGAAATCTGATTGAAAAACAGAGGAGATAAAGTTTGCCAAAATGTTGAGATCAAGTTTCTATGTGTGTAAAAAAATATAGTGCATGCAGAGGCTTAAACAATACAAAAGAAAATTAAATAAAACAAAAAGCCAAACAAAACAGAAGATATCTCTTTAAAGAAAATAAAAATTTTACCATAAAAGGATAGTATTATCAAAATTTGCTTAAAAACACATAATCATACTTCCAAAAGTAAACTGGATTATTGTTTTCATTTTTGTAGATATGACTCAAAATCTTGAAAGAATGATAGAGAATCTTCCTATTCTATTAAAAAATTTAAGTCAAAATGACAAGTCTGGATTATTTCATTTTTAACTGGTCAAAAAAGTTCAAAATAAATTTACCTGAGTGTAGGGGGATTAGGTTGTTCCATTGTAAATAATTGTCCCCACCTATGAGTTTAATTAAAAGCACATATTGATCAAAGGGAGATGGGAAGTGTGGGTGGGGCAGCCAGACTAAGAAGTCACTAGGAACAGGTGAAACACAGCAGAAGGCCAGAGAGAAGCCAGAAGAAGCAGAGGACAACTATGCTGCTCTGAGAAAAGGTACCGAGCCATGGCTGAACAAGGTAAGAGTCACGGGTTAGATTAAGGGTAAAGAGTTAGCAAGTTATATGCCTGGGACTTAGGCCAATCAGCCTAAAATTACTGTAAGCACCTGCATGTCTCTGGGGGTCTGGGGGTCTGAGGGTCTAAACCTTGAGGTTAGGCCTGAAAGTCCAGGACAAAAACTTCTTACTACACCTGAGGAAGTGTTTTCAGATTTAAAACATTTTTAAAACAAATTGATGTAGGGAGATTATGTTGTTTCATTGTAAATAATTGTCCCACCCACTGGTTTAATAAAAAGCACTGATTTGCCAAAGACAGACAGGAAGTGTGGGCTGGGGTACTAGACTAAGAAAACTCTGGGAACAGGAAGAACAGAGCAGAGATGCCAGAGAGAAGCCAGAAGATGCAGAGGACAACTATGCTGCCCTGAGAAAAGGTACCGAGCCGCATTGCTGAACAGGATAAGAGTCATAGGTTAGATTAAGAGTAAAGAGTTAGCAAGTTATATGCCTGGGCCTTAGGCCAGTCAACCTAAAATTATTGTAAGCATCTGTGTGTTTCTGCGGGTTTGTGAGCCTGCGAGTCTAAACCTTGAGGCTAGGCACTAAGACTGTCTAATCACAGCAACAGAAATGCAACCTAGAATAGAAATTGGTACTTGAAATGGAGTGTTGATGTGATCGATGTCATCTTGTTATATTTGGGAGAAGGTTGTGAAAGCATTCAAAAGTTAGCGCCGAGAAAGCCATTGGTACAACAGGCTTAATAGGACATTTTTGTGCGAGGATATAAAGGGTGAGAGAAATGTCAACAATGAAGACCTGGCTCCCAAGGGGGAAGGCAGGCAAAGATTGTCAATATGTTTGTGTGATATTTTGAATTGATAATATTAATATATTAAAGAGATATAAAAGAAAATAAATTTTAAAATTTAAATTAATTAATTTATTCAAAATGCGATATTCTGTGGTTACTGGTTAGCTGGGGCTGAAGACTCAATTGTGGTTAACCAGAGACCAGCCCCACTGAAGTGAAACCAGACCTTCAAAGGTATAATGACTAACCTTGGTTGTTAACTTCTTAGACCAAGTAAAACATAAGGTGCTGGGTACTCCTTAGAAGAATTTCTTAGTCATATGAAGATAAAATGCCCACCTTATATCTGAACCACACCTTAAAGTGCCAATCCAAACAGAAGGACTTAGAAGAGCAGTTGGGCTTTTGTCTTCTTACCCTCATTCTCACTTCGAAGTTTGTCTATCCTGTGGCTGCAGCTGTTATTAAGTCTAATTTTTTTATGATTGCAACACAGATTGAATATCAGCAGCTGTCCAAGAACACCACCATCTTCACCTCCACCCCCACTCCCCTCAGCAGAACTCCACCTCCAGATTGAGACCATCGGACATGCAGGCTACTGAAATGAGCAACTACCCAATATCTACATGATCTTTCCATTGTGAGATAGCCATTGATGGACTACCTGGACCACTTCATTAAGCCACTGTGACAAATCATTCCCTGACCGTGTGTGTGTGTGTGTGTGTGTGTGTGTGTGTGTGTGTGTGTGTGTGTTTGTATTCATTCCATCAATTCAACTCTTTTATAAAAGGCTGACTAATACAACAGGGACAATGGAGCTGTTCAGCTGGGGCTGAAAAATCAGCTGTAATTAGCAAGAGATCAGCACCATTGAAGCAAATGAAATTATGCTTCATTGGGACAATAAGGTCAGCACACAGAAACTATGGTCGTGTGTATTGCTTGTCGCAGAGTTGGAGCAATGGAATTGCCCAAGCCTTTTGGAGCTAGATCATAAAGTGAGTTTCAAATGCTGGACATTGAGTTCTAGCAGGTGATTTTCACTGCTGGATTTTAGAATATGTTTTAGTCTTATTGTTCCTATACCTTGCTTTTGCACTTTTAAAATAAGAACTATGTAACTTGTTGTCTTTATTTTAGAAGGCCCACGATTAAGAGACTTTTTGACTTCTTGTTGTTTGAGACTTCTATGCACGCATATAATGTGTTTTGATCAAGTCCACTCTTCATTCACTACCCTTCAATTAGTTTCCTAACCCCCATCAAAATTCCCTCTTAATTTCAAGTGTTTTGTTCTGTTTTTTAAATTCGAAGCCAGAGTCCACTTAGTGCAGTCAGTATATCCTGGGTGTAGGACCATGTGCTGGAGCATATACTCAGCATAGCTGCTGAAGAACTTGTTTCTCGGTAGCTGCATACCTAATGAAAAAGTGCTTCTCCCCAGTAGACTTCAGTTACCAATAGCTTCTGAGCTAGGGGTAGGACCTTGTTCCTCCATGCTAGGATTATGTCCAGTCTGATCTTGAGCAGGTTCTGTGCATGCTGTCATGGTTCAGGTGACTTCCTATGTAACTGCCTTCTTTAATCCATTGTTATTTTTGTAGTCATCCTCTACTTCTGGCTCTGATATCCGTTTTTGCTCCCTTTTTAGCAATGATCTCAGAGCCGTGGAACACAGTGAGTAACATAGATGTTCCATTTTGAGCTGGCCAATCACTTATCTCTGCATATTTGCCAGGTGTCAGTGTTTGTGTTAACCTCCATCTACTGAAGAAAAAAAAACTTATCTAATGAGCTTTGAGAGATGTACTAATTACTTACTAAGACTTATTTAATATTATGTCTACTTGACCGAATAATAGTAGTAGGTTTTTCTCTGAGGTCTAATATGTATCTAGGAACAGGATTTGGTCTTGATAATGGTGCCAGGCATAGGTTCCGTCTTGTGGTGTGGGTCTTAAACCTAATCAGAAAGTGGTTGGTTCCTTCCACTATCGCACCAGTGGACATACCTTGCATTCTGGTCATTGTCGCGACTTGAAGGGGACACAGGTAAACAACTCTGATGTTTACTTTTCTTCTCAGGTAATGTACAGAGATATCACCTTCCAGAAAGCTAACAAGAATCTCACGTGATTTCTCTACATTTCGTGACTTAAGTATGTGCTATTTTTAGCAATATGGTCTTATACTATCTCATTCTGGAATGTAATTAAGAGCATTGACAATAGGGTGCATTATCTGATGGTTCATGGGATACCACCAACCACCAACTCTGAGAGATGTAGTCTATTTCTTGTCCTGGGATACAGCCTTTGGTATCTTGGAGGTATGTTGCCCCTTCAATTTGGAACCACTTAACCTGTTTTTATATATGGATATATTTTAGGAGTTTATACAACAGAAGTGTTAAAAGGTCTTTAGTGTTCATTTCTCCTCTGTGTTGTCCTCACATCAATCCTTTTGTTCCACTGTCCCCAGATACCCTTTATTCCACCTGTGTCCTGTCTTCCTTTCCTTAAAAGCCAGTTCATAGCTCTTCCTTAGGTTTTTGACATTTATGTGTATTCCAATTTAAAAACATATCTAAAGACTCAAAGCAAGCATCCAGTTTTGAGAGACAACCCATGATATTTGTCTTTATGTTGTTTACTTCTCTCAAAATGATTACTTTCAGATCCATCTATTTACTTGAACATTTTATAACTTTTTAACTTTAAAATTAGTATTTTATTAGTTTTTTAAATATTTCTTTTCTGGATGTGAATGGACCACATTCATTATTTATTTCTCAGCTGATGGGTAACATTTAGGCTGTTCTCAGTTTGTGGCTGTTGTAAATATAGCAACAATAAGCACGATGAAGAAGTATCTTTGTATTTGGATATAGAGTCCATGAATATGTGCCCAAGAGTGGCATATCTAGGTCATATGCAACTCTGTTTATAGCTTTTGGAGGAAATTCTTCACTGAGTGCGCCAGTTATTGTACCACCCTCCCCTCCCACACCCCAACAGTGAATAAATGCTCCCCTTTTAATCATTCATTGCAACATGTGTTGTCATTTTCTTTTTAACTTTTAAAAAATGCTTATTAGTTACTTGAGAATTTTGAACAATACATTGATCATATTCATCTCTCCCTCCTCCCAGATCCATGTTCCCTTCCAAACCCTCCCAAACTTTGTTCTCCCCCCACCGTTTTGAGTACACCAAATAGAATTTGTGCTGCCTACAATTCTTAGATGTGTGGTCTTCCAAGTCCTTAAGGAAAACAGACACTCCCCCTCCTGGAAGCTATCAACTGTCAACAGCTCCTCAGCTGGAGGTGGGTGCCTACTTTTCCCTTCCATGGTAGGATTCTGTTTGGCTTGACCTAATGCACACGTTAATCACTCTTTGCTATTCTAATTTAGTAAGAAGAAATTTCACATAGTTGTAATTTGCATTGTTCTGATGGCTAAGGGTTTGAATACTAAAAAAAACATATCTAGGCCATTTGTAATTCTTCTTTTGAGAACTCTGTTTAATAATACTTCCAATTTTAAGTGGGTTGGTTTTTTTCCTGACATTTAGGGTTGTTTTGTTTGGTTTTTTGAACTCTTTGTATATTCTATATACCAACACACATCAGATCTATAGTTGGTAAAGATTTATTTTCTATTCTGCAGGCTTGCCTCTTTAACAATAAGGTCTTTGTTGTATAGAAGATTTATTTTAATAATGTCTCATTTTTCAGTTGTTGGTCTTAATAACTATGCTATCAGCATCCTTTTCAGAAAGTCCTTTCCTATGCTTATAAGTTGAATTTTATTTTCTACTTTCTTCCCTATGAGATTAGGGTAGCATAGACTCTGAACTTTTAATGTTGAAAAATTTAAAGAGTATGGAAATGTTTCCCCGTTATTTAAGAGTATGTATAATATTAACATTACCTCTTGAGAACAAAGGAACAGTGCTGTGTTTTATGTCAAGTTGAAAAGGAGCAGAGTGTCTAGCTTTATCATCAGTTAACTTGATACAACCTAGAGCTACCAGGGAAGAGGGCTTGCCAATGAAGAATTGCCTAGATCAGATTGGCCTGTGGGCATTTATGTGGAGCTTTGCTTTGATTGCTAATTGATGTGGGAGGGCCAAGCCCACTATGACTGGAACCACCCTTAGGGAGCTGTGTGTTGGCTATAAAGAAAGCTGACTGAATGGAAACCAGTGAGTGAGCCAGGAAGCAATGTTTCTTCATGGTTTTCTTCCTGGTTCCTGTCTTCAGGCCTTGACTTCCTGTCCTGACTACTAGCAATGATAGTTTGTGATCCAGAAGTTTTTGATCAGTTCTTATCGCAATAGAAAAGCAAATTAAAACAGTGAAAAGGCTCATTTGCCTAAAAATGCATATGCTAATTTTTTATTTTATTTTAATTTTTTTCTTTTATTGAAAACAGACTTCTTTATTACCTAATATATACTGATTCCCTCCTTCCACTTCTTACCCTCTGCTTCTCCCAGTTCCTTCTTGCCTTCCTCCATCTAGATACACTCTCTCATTAGAAAACAAACAAGTATCAGGTGTTGGTGGCACATGCCTTTAATCATAGCACTTAAGAGGCAGAAGCAGGGGGATCTGAGTTCAAGGTCAGTCTGGTCTACAGAGTGAGTTCCAGAATAACCAACACTACACGGAGAAACCCTGTCTCAAAAACAAAAACCCTCAACCATACAAACAGGCTTCTAGGGAATTCAATAAAATAAAATATAATAAAATAAAATTATTAAGGTAAAACAAAAACAAACACATCAGAGTTGGACAAAACAAACAGAAGAATCAAGAGAAAGTACAGTAATCAGAGACCTATTCATTTGTACACTCAGGAATCCCATTAAGATCATTAAACTGGAAGCCCTAATATAAATGCAGAGGATCGAATGCAGACCTGTACAGACCATGTACATATTGCCTTTGTAGGGGATTATGTTGTTCCATTGTAAATAATTGTCCCACCCACTGGTTTAATAAAAAGCTCTAATTGGCCAAAGGCAGACAGGAAGTGTGGGTGGGGCTACCAGACTAAGAAAACTCTGAGAACAGGAAGCACAGAGCAGAAAGCCAGAGAGAAGCCAGAAGATGCAGAGGACAACTATGCTGCTCCTTGGGTCTGTGGGCCTAAACCTTGAGGCTAAGCCCAGAAAGTCCGGGCCAGAAACCTCCTACTACATGCCTTAGTCTCTGAAAATTTATATGAGATTTGATCATGTGGATTATAGAGCCTTCTTTTCTTGGTATCCTTTATTTTCTCTGGTTCTTACTCTCTTTCTGCCTCCTCTTTTCTGTGGGGTTACCTGAGCACCGAGGAGAAGGATCTGATAGAAACATCTCCTTTAGGGCTCAGTGTTTCAAAGTGTCACTTTCTACATAATGTCTTGTTGTGGATCGCAGGGTTTGTTCCCATCTGCTGCAGAAAGAAACTTCTCTGTTGATAAATGATTACGGCTCTGATCTATTGATATAGCAGAAGGCCATTAGGCGTGATTTTATGTATTTATGTATTTATGTATTTAAGTATTTATTTATTATTTACTTACTTACTTACTTACTTACTTACTTACTTACTTACTTACTTACTTACTTACTTATCTACTTATTTATGTTTAGAGCAGTAGTTTTTGGTTTCACCCTATGTCCCTGTGCTATCTAGTCTCTGGTTCTTGGTCACTCAAGCACTTGTGGGTATGGATTCAATCTTGTGGAATGGACTTTAAACCATATCAGATATTGATTAGTTATTCCCACAAAATTTGTGCCACCGTTGTCTTAGTATATTTTGCAAGCATGGCACTGCTGTAGATCATAGGGTTTTTGGCTAGCTTGGGATTTTTATTTTTATCTAGAAAACAACAATAAGTTAGTAAATTTAAGCAGCTTTTAAAAAAAAGAATGCGATTCAAGAAAATAATTGGTAGGGGTCTACACATGTTTGTGAGGTGTGGGTTTACTGTGACATATTATTAAGTAGACTAATTTAATCTGAAATTCTGTATTTGAAAATAAATCTTATTGCCCTATAAATATATGAAATTGATTTGAACCACAAACTCCAGTCATCCATTTAATTCTTTTTCAGCCAGTCAACATTGCAACCAGTATTTCTTTGTGCTAAGCACTCTTAAGAATTCAGGAGAAAGAGGCATCAAGAACAGCTTATAGTTTGCTGCTGTCATGGACGCATAAACAAATAATGCCAGTCTCCAGCCTTGTCTGAGGAGTTTTCCTCACTTCTTCCAGTCCTTTAGCTATGTCCGAGGACTCCCCTTAGCTTTGTTTCCAGAGGCAGACAATAGAGGTTTTGATTCTAATAGCACATTTCATTCTATTTTAAAAGCGGGTGTACGTACATTCTACTATTTCACTGCTTAAGAATTCCATACATGCATTATGTGTTTTGATCAAAGCCACTCCATTCCTGTCTAATTCCTCCTTTATCTCCTCCCAGTTTTACCCACCACCAACCTCATTTGCTCTGTTTTTAAACCTACTGAGTCTTATTAATGCTTATAGAAAACTACAGGGCAAAGGCTAGAAGAAATGTATATTTATCTGTGCAACAGCTTTCCTAGGGAAAGGAAACCCGGGCTGCCACCATTGTTTCCTTCCAGCAGCTGTCTCTATTGTCAACAGAGATGGTCTGTTATATTTTTGCGAGCTATACCATTACTGTATACAGATGTATTTGAGCATGTGTATGTATGTGAATATATATATTTATATATATATATATATATAATGTGGAATATGTGCATATATGTAAAGAAGATATATACAGCTATATATTTTGGTTATATATAGATATATGCCAACGAAGATGCAGTTACATGCTATTTACCTCATGCTACACATGTGTAACCTGTCTTCAAGTGTGGTCTGTGCCTGTTCAAACAAAACCAACTCTCTTTAGTTCCTTGCCCAAATCATGCTACCCCCAAGTAAGGTGTTTGCTTGAGGGTCTCTCCTAAGTACTTTCCCAGGTGCTCATTGGTATCCGGATGCTATCATTCAAGGCACACTTTTACCCCGTCTTTTTAGAAAGAAGTGTTGTGATCCCCCCTCCCCCATCAAAGCATCCTTTCTTCCATTTCTATGTATTCTTTGTTTCTCTTGGGATATTATCTCAATTGGTAAGTTTCCTGCTGATTCCTTACGGGCTTGATAAATGTCTGTCTCCTGGTCCAGGATGTAAGCTCTGTTCTAGGAAAACCTAATCACGATCGCTGTAGCTCCAACACTAGCTTTATGGCCTCAGCTATGGTGACTGCAGAATGAGTCACCTGGGGAAATGTTTCAGCAGCACTGACAAATGTGAAGAGTTTGACAAGCAGTGTTGGGTACACATAAACCTGTTTCATAGTATAATCAGTATTGATGCATAGTATATATAAATATATTTATATGTGCATATGCACCTGTATACACATAAGTGTGTATACCTATATATATATATATGATCGCATAAAAGATGCTCAAATCTTTTCAAATTGCATACATACTTATAACGTATACCTTTTAAAACTGTACAATATGTGTACACACATAAAAGTTTCAATCATGTACAAGCATATAGAAGAATATAATGAACTCATGATCTTGATTGCTAAAAGCTTACAATTGTCAGGGAATTATTACTTTAGTTTACAAGTATAAAATCTCACTTTTTATTTTAAAGCAAATTACAGATGCTACATTATTTTTTCTATACTTTAATAACATAGGCTTCTAGAGATTCAGCATTTCTACCCCAAAGCATTCTTGACTTAGTCATATAACAGTAATTTTGCCTTCTTTTCTTGTAAGTTGCTAGAATTATAATTTTTTTTCTATACCCTTAAGCAGATCCAATTTCTTAAGGCAGTTTGAGATAATGTTAAATAATTGGTTGCATCATAAGTTCCTATAAGGACAAGAAACAAATGTATTCTTCACAAGTTTGTAATATCCTGCCAGAAAGGTACAATTTGCTGGCAAAAGGGAAAGTTTTACTGAATTGCTGGGAATGTGATTTTACTTACTTACTTACTTACTTACTTACTTATTTATTTGAATGTATTTATTTATTTATTTGAATTTATTTATTTGAATTTATTTATTTATTTATTTATTTTTGTTTGTTTGTTTGTTTGTTTGTTTACCTGTGCCAAGTTTCTGGTTTCTATTAAGTTATATGCCTGATTTTTATGTCAGGACGGTATGCTGAAAAGTGAGATTGTTCCCATGTGTGGTTCACTTCTGTGGTAAAGAAGAAGATACTAAGTAACCCTTTCAAGCTATATCCCTGAATGGATTTCCAAGGTGACCAGTGCTACATTCCCTCTAAATAATATTGCCACATATTCAAAAGACAGCCTCAGACAGGAGATAAAGGAGAGTTGGAAATATCCCCAGAGACATGGAGACTTGACTCTGGTTTTGATGGCATATTATTCTGAAGATTCACACATTTAATGACCTCCAAGATAGAGAGGTCAACATGATAATGCAGTGCGCATTGATTTGGTTCAATTCGGAAATTGCTCATTTATTGCTTATATTTATGTAAATAAAGCACTTACCTTTCATCTTCCAATTTCAACATGTTACAGAATTATTGTGATTAAAGATGGAGCTAGACTAACATTAACAGACCTTGGTTTCTATCATAAAGTGCAAAGGAACAATTTTGTAAAATTAATATACTCCTAAGGGTTTGAATATGCCTTTCAGCATCAGTTATTGTGAATTCACCTCTTTTTTATTGTCCAAGCTAATTTCACACAAACACTTTGATACATTTTCTCTCCCTGGTCTTCTTTCCCTTCCTATTTCTTTTCTGTGACAGTTCCTTAAAACTGATCTGTGGCAAATATTCCTGTAAATAAGAGCACACTATCTTTAGAATGAATGAATTTGGTAGGATTTAGAAGCAAAGAGATTTCAAATAGTCATGTATGCTAAAAATATTTTCAGATACTTAATTTTTTTAAAAAAAATCAGTAAAATGATAGTGTATATAAAGAAGTAATTATAGTCATTAACACCTAAACTCCTTTTTCCTAGGTCATTGCTTTGCTCCCTAGGCTTGAAATAACTTTTTGGAACCAAATCATAGTAGACACACAGCTATGACTCCAAAGGTAAATATGCTTTTATTTTCCTTAGTGGAGGAGGGGTAAATAAGCTTATGAATGCAAAGGATTACTTACTTAGTATTTGGGGAAAGTTATACAACAGAACAACTCTGGCCACTGAAGTGTAAGAAAACATATGTGGTATATTGATAATTGGTTTGATAGTCTAGCTTTTAGTATTGCTGGGTACAAGAATGATTTTTCCTAAGCATTGCAATAACAATGGGTCTCTGGTATCTGTTTCGCCTCATCGCTGATCCATTCAGTATAAAAATAAATTGAGCAGTGCATTCTGTCAGACAGCATTTTATGGAAAATACAGTGTAGTTGATATTGTGCTCTATTTCTTAAACTTATCAAGCTACACACCACCACAAGGAGACATTTACTGTGGGAACAAAAGATTCATTTGTAAGTACTCCCTTTGGCTGCCAGGTAAGGGATATGCAGGATCTGACAGGTGCATAGTGTTTAAGGGCATCAGTCTGGGACAACAAAAAATGAATATAAAAATCATTGTGTATTGAGCAGTGGTTTAGGAAATGATTTGTGCTACCTGCTGGTGTAGAAAGGTATATTATGCACAATAAGAATAGCTCAGTTCCTTGGGCTCCCTGGCTTGCTCCACTCTAGAACTGAAGACTGGTAATGCGCAGGATACCTTTATCTTCCAGCATGGTGTAGGCAATTATTTAGTATTGATTTTCTGGAAGTTTTGTCTTATATGTCAGCATTTTGTTAGCAAACTTCACCACATAATCCAATCAAGTCGGTACAGAGACGAGTGTGGGGAGAGATAAAGCCTCTGTCAGCTGGTCCCTTGCGTGGCCTGTAGGTAGCCTCTCTACATTAAGAAAGCTCTTGCAACTGTGCCTTTCCATCAGGGGAATTGCAGTCTTGGGGAATCCCCGCGCCTGACTGTGCCTCTCCTCCCAGTACTGCACTTTTGACCTCTGTATTGACTCTATTCTCTCATCAAAAGCGCTGATGTAATTCCATGTGCTGGGATCATGCCGTGATTTGCATTTAGGAGCTGCAACTGTGCGCTGACCCCAAACCATCTCATCAGAAGGAAAGTGGACCAAATGGCAGATGCGTTTCCCCATAATATTAAGGTCTATTGTGCCATTTGGTGGGTTTCTTTATTGTATACAGGAAAGGGAATCTACCACCCACTCTGGATTTTTATTTAATTCTAATCAGAGATTGGGAAGTACTTTAAAATCTAATAGGGATCAAAGGAGATTTTATTGATTTCTATACCTGGGAAAATAAGTAACTGTCCAATCTATTAAAACAGGACAAAAATAACAAAATCGTGGGCAAATACGTTCAAAAATTCTAGTACATTTAAAGCTTATTTATTATTTGAATATTTCTTAGTGTTTTCTTACTAATGTACAACAATTGCAAAGCCAGAGTTGACGTTCTCTGAAAATATAGTAAATAAGCATACATTTATTAATTCCTAGAAGAAAACAGCAATTGATATCAGTAAGCCTGATGTAATCCAAATGCTGACCATCAAATGAAATTTTGTTTTGTTTTGTTTTCCTGTGTTCCTTTTAGGTACCCAGAGAGACTAAGAGAAAGAGAGGGTTGTGAATATAAGTACCACAATAGAACTTAATTGAGCATCTGTATAAATCTACAGTTATCCATAGTGTTTAGTGCTTTTCAGACCCTCCTTTAAGGAGTTTATTCTTATTACAATAATACTATTTACTGGATTTGAGGGATCGAGTGAGAATCTTATAATGGACAGAGCAGAGATCGACTCTATTTACAAGCCTAGATGTGTGGATCTAACAAGGATAGAAGTGTATATGTTTAGAACTGTACGTAGAAGTTATTTTATGTGACATCATCATTATTTGGGGGAAACGCTGAAAAGTGCTGACAATCTAGGTGCTAAGGAACACAGAGTAGGAGTAGCCATTTCCAGGAAACAAAGGGATAGGTCTGTGATTTGTTCTCTATAGAAGGAAGGACATGAGGCTGTGCAGACATGAGACCACAAAAGAGGAAGAAGGTTGTGTGGTGCCTGTGGTTCTAATACTCATGAAAGCTACTACAGTGAGATCGTTTGTGGGGAAACTGCATGAAGTTGCACATTGGGCTCAAACTGGTAGGAGGTTAGACTGATAGGCACAGGAAAACAAAGGGGGTGTAGTGTTTAATGTGCTGGGATGATCAAAAAAAAAAACACCCCACAAGGAATGTTTCAGATTGTCCCAGGTCCCAATAACCAACAATACACAAACCTATATTTTAAAAGGAGTTCTTAAGTAAATCCTGTGATGATAATAGACAAGAAATATAAAAGGAAACAATAGATGTTGATAGATGTGGGGATCATATCAATCAGTATTTTTTTTAGCATCTTGAAGATACTTCATTTCAAAAGAAGAGTTGGATTTTTGTATGAGGAAATAATTCAAATACTTCCTGAGTGTATAAAAATATTGATAAAAGAATATTTATACTTTAAACTACATCAGATATTTATAAGATGTAGTCTACTTTTACTTCAGTTGTTTTCATAGATCCTTAAATTAATCATGTGAGAAAAGCATGGCATTCAAGTCAGAATGTGACTTGACTAGAATTGACATTCAAATGGTGGCTGCTGAAGGCAGAGAGGTAGCAAGTGACAAAAATCTCAAATCCAGGACTTCCCATTAGGAAGCTTCTGTCCTGTCCACTAGGGTTGTACATAGCACTGTATCTGAAGTTATAAAAATGCTTGACAATGTTTTTTTTTCTTTAAATATCCATGTATTTCCATCATGAGTGCTCATTCTTTTTCTAAAACACACACTTCATTATAATTTCCAGGAATGTATGTGTTAAGCACATTGAGATTCACTTCGAAAATCTTTGTACTATGGCTGCCAGAGAATCGAAAGTGGTTTCAGATGAGTGACCCCATGTTTCTCATTGGTCTAGAAGAAGCAAGATAGATAAATACTTTTATCAGTTAAAAAAAGATTTTGAATTTTCTGCATTTTGAGAAAAACAAGCTAACATGACAGGCTCTTTGCACGTACAGCTCTTCTATTAAGACATACTTCTACTGACACATATGGGAACATAGTAACATAAACACCAAGTGTTTTACTTGTGGGAATGGGGATTTAGAAATCTTTGGCCAAGTCTTTAACCACTTTTATCATATTTGTATGGTATTTTATAATATACAGACGCACTCCCATAAATCATAATAGATACTCATTTTCAAAATTGTCTTAATTAGTCCTTATAGAAGCAATAACTAGATAATAGAATGAAGATTTTTGTAAAAGGCGAGGTCCATTTATGTTTACAACATATGTGTTATTCATCTATTAGCTACAGCTTAGTTGAGACTATGTGGTGGTTTAAACAAAGATGGACCCCACAGCCACTATTAAGAGGTGTGGCCTTGTTGAAGTCAGTAATCACTGGGTGTGAGTTTTGCGGTCTCAGATGCTCAAGCCATGTTTACTGTGGCAGTCCTCCTGATGCCTGGGGATTCCTATGCAGAACTAAAGCTACACTCTAGCCTCATGTCTGCCCGTGTGCTGCCATGCTTTCCTGCCATGCTGGTAATAAACTAAACCTCTGACCTGTAAGCTAGCCTCAATTAAATGTTTCCCCTTATAAGAGTTGCCATGGTTATGGAGTCTCTTCATGGCAATAAAGTCAGGGTGATTTATTGAATTGGGATTCTGAAGTCTTAGAATTAAAACTAAGATCTATCTCTTCACCAAAAATCTGATGTGAAGTTGCTGTTTCCTTTTCTAGGCTTTGGGCTTATCACAATAACAGACCAGTGACATTTATCTTGTAAAGTACTTTGAGAAATAAAATCATATTATAAACATATATGTAATAAGCCACTACGGGCTTTTTTGTCTATTTAAGTTTCCTCATTAAAGTAACAAACACAGTAAATGAAGTGTGTTCTCTCAATGACCAAGAAACAGTATGGGTCGCATGGGTCAAGAAAGGTTTATCAGCAGTTCCGGATAGATAGAGAGAAGCACCCAATCCCAGAGTACAAGTCACCTATATATGGATAATGTGTCTTTCCTTGTCTCTAAACCTTCATGTTACTCTTTGGTTGTACTTTTTATCAGGAGATACCAGTTTTGAGCATCAATGAAATGTGAAACCTATGATTTAGGCTCAATTTATGTGTCACACATTCCTACCTAACTTACTTGTTCATTAACTCCCCAGAATGTCTTCATTAAGTTAAAGAGTACCTCTGCATGGACATGATGAAACCTGGTAGAACTTCTCAGCATGGAATAAAATCCTTGCCAAGAAAACGGACTGTGTTTATTCTGAGGCCCAGACTTCACTTCTTGTGAGCATGGGAAGAAGCTATAAAATATCAGGCTGTATATGGAAACTGTAGACATTGTTTTAGTTGAGAATGATGTTGAAAAAATTTTAATTTGTATCTTACTTTATAATTCCTATTGTTGACTGTATAGACATTAACTGTGGGCCATGTGATATTTGGGTGTTGGAACCAAGAATTTTTAGGTCAGCAAAGACAACTTTTCCTTAATATATGATATACTCTATAAATGTAGCTTTCTATCAGCTAACTTGTTTTGGTTTTGGTTTAGAAGTCCCTTTTATATTGGTTGCAATATGTCTTGCTTTGGGTCATTTACAGAGGAGAAAGTGATCTAAAATTGCTTTGTCATCAGGAAACATGACCTTTGACAGTCAAGCATCTGCTAAAAGGTCAGGCCATGTTTCTTGACACCAGTTCATTCCAAGGCTGCAGAGATGGTTTCATTCCGTGTACTGCTTCCTACCAAGATGTAATGCAGAATATTGGGGAAAAAAAATACAACAAATATTTCTAATTTTACTTGACATGAAAATTTCAGATTTTTATTATTAAAAATTTATTATTTTATTTATAATATATTATTAATACATTATTTTTACTTTATATTTATTTTATATATTTATTTTCTTTTTTTTTAGGGTGTGTGAGTGTGTGTGTGTGTGTGTGTGTGTGTGTGTGTGTGTGTGTGTGTGTGTGAGAGAGCTGTGCTTATGTACTTGATCCCCCAGACCAGAAGAGGGCATTAGATACGGTAAAGCTGGAGTTACAGGTGGCTATGAGTCACTCTACATGCATGCTGAAAACTGAACTTAGGTCTCCCAGAAGATCAGGAAACCTCTTCACAGGTGAACCATTTCTTCATCCCCAAATCCAGCATTTAAAATGCCATGGCCTGTTGCAGAATGTGCTATTTGCAGGTTATGATAAAGAAACTTCATTTATTAGTGTTGCAGACTTACACCCATATGAATGGGTCACATGGTGTAAATATCTTCGAGAAGTCAACCTGCAGGTTTCTATACAAGTGCAATGTAGAAAAGTTTATCTGCTGAATTTAGGCAATGATCGACTTTGGTTTTGGTGAGTTAAGTATGAATTATCTGTTTTGTTAAAGAAAGCAAAATGAAAATACACACTATATCTCAGTGCTAATTTCATGTCACAATTTGGGAAAAGACGTCCCATATAGCAAGAAAGAGTGACAATGGAAGGCAAAGGGGTCATGGTTAAGGCCTACTCTGGTGCCAATTTAAGAATAGGAGGCTTCTTGCCTCTGAGAATGTGGACACCTTTGCTGCTCTCTCTTTCTGCATTCTTAGGGTAATTTGCAGAGTCTGATTGTGGCTGGAGAAATGACTCAGCAGTTAAGAACACTTGCTGCTCTTCCTGAAGACCTGTGTTTGATTCCCAGCACCCACATGGTCCCTCACAATTGTACATAACTCCAAGCTCCAAAAGATCTGATGCCATTCTGGTCTTCATGAGTACCGGATGCAGTTGGTACGCACACTTGCATTCAGGAAAAACATTTGTACACATTTTAAAAACTTGACATTTTTGAGCTTAGTCTGTGAAACCATGAATGCCTGTCTCTCACAACTGTAGAAGCTGTTTTTTCCATGCTTACCAGCTAGATTAGAATACAGCTATATCTGTTTTAGTCTCTATAATTTTTCAAGTGAATAGACATAAAGGATTTATTCAGTAGAACAAGTTTGCCAAAATGAATGTTACCAATAAGTAATTTTTTCAGGGTCACTGATTATGGCCATGGATTCTTTAGTCCAGTCTTCTGTTACACTTCTAATACACACAGAAATAGCAATTTCTTATCCGTTAATTTCTGCTACATCTGTGCACAGTGATACAGACTTTTCAACCCTTCCATGGTGACAGGTGATGCATCTGATTGTTTGCTGATGGTGATTTGGAATATTGATGCTTTGGAAAAATAACTCTGTTGAACAGGCAATCTGCACAGCTCACAAACCACACAAAGAACATTGATATAAATAAAGTGTCAGCCGAATGCTGCAGCATTGTGTAAAATCATTTTCAAATTTTCCTTTTTGAATTATTAAATAGACCATGTCAGAACAACTCTGATTATTATCCAATCCATATGCTTCAACACCAACCTTTTATGTAATATCAAGTGACTGCAGTGATCAATTGGACCAATCATGAATATACTCTCATTCTAGTAAGGATTCAAGTACTTCAACTACACTTGCAGCCTCTTATGAAGATATGCAAACACCTGCTGTAGTGCTTATAGAGAAGGCCATTCCTCTCACTGCCTTTAGGAATGTGTGCAGGCTGTAAATATATATTTAATTCTTTACCATTCAATTTAAGTATAAGGATGCCTTTATGCATTTTGAAGCCTGTTTAGGTATGTTAGATATGACATTATTATCCAACTAGATCTCTCTACACACCAGGATTGTTTACCTAACCTATATTGTAAATTAAATATGTTGGGGCATATTTCTGAAAATTGTTATATAAAGAATAACATGCTGTCTTTTGTTCTTTAGGAGTTACAGTATCTGCTGGGAGCAGTGACACTGATATGCAGGCATGTAGCCACATGTAATTTATAAAGTGTGATAAAATGATAATCTCTCACCTACACTAATAAACAGTTTATCTAGATAAATAACTCTCAGAATGAAAACTGTGGCTGCCTTTAGGGTTTTAGACATTTAATTAAAATGGAACAAAAGTATTAACTGTCAGCTTTTAGATTTTAACATTTTTCTCCAAAAGAATATCTTTTAGTCTGAGAACACATTTATGACATTCACTGGGAATAAATGTGAGATGCTATTTTTCCATCTCCCATGAAAATGAGACTAAAAATGCTTAGTATAGAAATCACAGGACAAAATGGTTTCCTGTGGATGCCTCTCTGTTCCCTTGGGTGGCTACCCCCAGGGTCTGGGTCTCAGAGCAGGGTTTGGGGGCCCTGCTCTGATAATTGCCAATGACTAGAGGTAGCAATCTTGGTTCCACACTTCTGCCATCATCTTCCTGTGGTGCAATCATTCACAGTAGCTGTCAAAACAGAGGGCTTTCTTTTCTTTTGCCTGAGTGTGATTTTGATGTTGGACACAGGGAGGCAGGGCAAAGCAATGACAGAAACCAGGCAAAGGGAAAAGCCACCAGAGACCCAGGAAAAAATATGAACACTACCTCCCAGAAGGAAAAAAGAGTTCAGGGGCTTCAGATCTGCCTATTCAACCCTAAAAATACACTGTGGTACTAGAGAAACATGAAGTCATGGCTTCTTATTTTAATTTTGCCCCCTTAAAATTGATTCAGATACGTTTTGAACTAATGTTTCTAGATATCCCTGTTCTGTGATCAGCTCAGGCTCTTTAAATGAATAGATCATCCACTACATATATATGCTGTGAATTTTATTGTTGAATTCTTGTCTATTTTTAATCAGAATCAGAACATTTTTAAAAGCTGAAAGAAGAATCAATGAGTATGCCACAATTTGTATTTTAAGTAGTGGTGGTTTAGTGTTGAAAAATTACCCAGGACATTTATCCACAAGTATCATACATGACATACTCAAAGCATGCCATAGTTGCTTAAAATACATGTGCTTCAGGGTTTCTTTCTGTCTTTTTCTGTATCTTTTTAAAATGCATAGCACATTCAGTGTTGCTGTAACATGGTTGCAAGGATCTGTTCCACTGATTTTAAGGTGCTGCACTCTTGAGAAAGATACAGAACATTCTAAAAACTTAGGAAAAAGTAATAGGTAAGAAGTTACATTTCTAAAATCACTTTAGGTTGCATGGAAATTTTATTTTCCTACATGATGGCACATTTGGATCTAGAAAATGGGGCATTTCTTAATGGGAGAATGGTTGTGATGAGACCTTTGGTATGGTTTGTAACAGTTCCACAGATTTGGAACAATGTTAGTTGAATGGGGAAATGTGAAACTGTACGTTGATGACAGAGATGGAGTCAGAGATGCACAATTTGTGTCTCTGTACATGCACACCTGTGTCATTTTTCACTGCATCTAGAGGCCTATGCAACAGTGATAATCAGAATAAAAATATAACCCTTGTAATTTCAACTGGAACAGAAATTTAGGCAGTCTGTTGTTAATAATCCAAGTTAATAAGCATGTTGCTTGTTTATCTTTTCCTTTAGGTACATTTTAGCGATCAATGTTGATGAATTCTAGCTCAGAGAGGTGCATTTCAGCATTTCAAGATCGTTGCCATGGGGAAAAAAGCGGAAAGGAGAATCTATCTATATATTTTCCTCTTGGGCAATAGGAATCAGCACGTATGATTTCATAGTCTTTCAGCTGTCTCCCCTCCCCCCATCATCTGATCACATTATTCACACAAAGAACCAATGAGCCGTTTGCCATTACCTTAAAGTCCTATATTAATGAGACAGCTACAGTTTTTAATCATTTCAGTTGAGCCTTGAATATTCTGTTTGCTAATATCAGGCATCATTTAAAATGAGAACAAGTGTTTTATTATCTTTCCTTTGCAAATAGCAAATAAAATACTGAATTTTCTTTCTGTAAAGTTGTCAAATTCTCTGAAGAAAGCATCTGATTCTTGTGGAGTTAATCTTATCTCTGAAAACATGAGTTTATAAAATGTGTCCCAGAGAGGCACCTCGGAGATGAGGGCCCAGGCATTTTGTTTTCTTACATAGTTTTTGTTAAAAATAAATACATACAAAAATAATGTTGCAAGACAATCTTTACCAATTAACAACATTGAAACCATTTACAGTGGCATTGAACATCCCCTAAAAGAAACAATTTGTGGACTTTCTGAGAATTCTCTTTCATTCCGGAATGTGTTCTTTTGTTTATTAAAATGGCTTAGAAAAAAAACACCTTAAACAATTTAGCTTTTTATTTCTAGTTAGCTAATAACTATTTTGTACATAAACCATGCTATTTAGGTCAACCACCTTTTACAAATATAAGAATATGAAAAAAATGCCTTTTAAAATGGCTACATATATGGCTGTAGAATGTGGTACCTTTTGGAAACTGCCCATTGACTCTTACTAGTTTTTCTTTTTAGTTTTTTCTACTTTATTAGAATATCAAGTTTTTGAAAAATGTGACCAGTATTAAATTGAGAAGCTTCGTATTTAACGAGTAGATACGATAAGCTATAAAATACTGATTTCAGGGAAAGAGGAAGGACATTTAAATAGTTTAGATCTGTTTTCTTAATACCAACTTATAATCACAAATGAAAGTCAGTAGTTTTAGAAAATTAAAAAAATTCATGTAAAATCAGACTGAAGTGACTATAAATAAGCCTTACACTTTAATAAGTATATTGCACCCACATCACTGAATGAAATATTTTAGAAACAGAACCAAGAACACAAACTGGGCATTTTTTGACATGTGTTTCTCATCTCTCAGGAGACAATCTTTTTTCTAGGACTGTTTGCAGTGTGCACAGGGAACCACTGTATTGACCTATTTTAGAATTTTGGATCTCTTTAAAGCTCACTCCCAATATTTGGGATTTCAAAATGTTATAATGCTATCATTTCAGTTGCTGACAAGAAAAGGTCAGTTTTTATCCATTGCACGTCCAGAGTCAGATCATAGAGTCAAGGTGCTGTATGTGAGCCCTGAAGTTTTCCCAGGACCTATTCGCACTGCCAGCTAGATCTCCCCAGTACCCCTCTCAGGGAGAAAACATCCGTTCTCTTTCCTAGCACTGGTGCTGGGCTGGGCTTTTATTGAAGTACCAATGCTCTTATTCTTGAAATCAGCCCAATTGACATGTTTTTCCTTTTATCATAATTATGATTTCTGTATGCTCTCTCAACCAAGCATTAGCTACTATGACGGGCTAAGAGTGTCCAAATTGTAAAGTCTTGAGAAGTTCTGACTTATGTGGTTGTCCTTAGCAGAATAATACACCATTCCAAAGAAGTTGTTAAACACTTTATTTTAGTTACTGTTTTATTTTCTTTTTAATTAAAAAAGACAGCAACCAAATTTAAGGAGCCAGATTGAAATTTCAAATCATCATACTGCATTTGAAAGTCTGCTTTACATAGAATATAGCATTTTTAAACTTTATTTTTATCAAGTAAAGCCAAAGAGAAGTTCTTTTTTCTAGTCAAATACATGTTCAATTTAATATCAATTTAAATAGTAGAAAGTAATCATTCTAACTCACCCACTATAATTTTTCTGTCTTTTTTCAAGATATTAAATATATTCTTTCTCAATATTAAGCACATCAATTTTTCTTGTTTCCAAATTTGGCTTAATTTGTAGAACTGTGAAATTTGTATTAGCACTATCCTGAAAAACATTCAAAAGTCATTCTGCTAGAGAACAGGCAGTAAATGATGTTCGCTTATTCACTACTTTACTTACTCATTGTTAACCAAGGAAATGAGCTGAGTGACTGCTTGACTCCTCTTGCCTGCTTGCTTACCCTACATTTTCTTTTCTTCACACACGAAGAAGCAAGCACTGTCCCTGTCAAATGATAAATGAGGCAGAATTGGTGACGTGAGTGTTTGTCAACATAAGCAAGATCAAATGATTGCTCAGCAGGAGGAAGCCACGGGAAATCCAATGATTTTTGACTAATTAGCAAAATAATAATAATGTCTCTCTAATGACTATCTTGTACTGGGTTGTGGCCTTTTATCAGACATACTCCACTATTATAAACTAGCATTTTGAGGACAAGCTAGCGATTTCAATAGGAATCATGGGCTGAGAGCATTTCTGAAAAACATTTGGAAGCATCTTGCCCTCTCTTCTTGGAGCAATTGAGACTGGAAACTCAGCCATAGTTTTTGCTCTCCTGTTTTAATATGGCACTGAAGCAGTTTTGATAAGCCACACATAAATTTCAGGACCATTTAAATTTCAAGATCATTCCGTCTTCAGGGAAAGCCATGTGCGATGTTCACAAAGCGTAATGTTTGGTAATAATACGCGTGAAGAGTGATTTTTCTTTTTCAAAGTTCTACTCAGGTTTCAGAGTTGATACCCATCTATTGTCAGATGTCGATCGACGTTTGAAAGCACATATTTGGTAAGACGTAAATAGAAGCTTGAAATCTTTGTCCTGGAAAATGTCGCTGCTGCTAAAGTTTTCTGTGACGTTTATTAGTCAATGACTATATACAGGAGACAGCAGGGCCACAGTGCCTCCACTGGGCTCTGTAGATTCTCTTGGCTGGGATATACTTATAGGATTCCTTGCTCAGAACAAAGCCACAGACACCTCATTGTTCTGTGTGCTAGATTTACACCTGACAAAACAAAACAAAGCAAAAACAGAGAGCAAGGGCAGACAAACAAATGTAGAATCAACAGAACATTAAATGGAAAACTTAGGTTTTCTTTGGGCGTCTTGCTTGGGTCTGTTGGTTGAGGAATTGAAACTGCTTCAACTGTATTAATTATCATCAAGAGAACATGTGTAGCTGGTGAGTGACCAGGGACGAAAACATCATTTCCAGACAAAGAGTAAACACAGTTCTGAACTTCTAATTCTTTCTTTAGATCAATAAGCTACTCATGTGTTTTATTCTTTAATATTACACACAAACATACACACACACACATGCACAAGCTACTCATGTGTTTTATTCTTTAATATTACACACAAACACATACACACACGCATGTGCGCACACGTGCACATACACATATATACACACACACACATATACACACGCATACACACACCCAAATGCACACATACATATACACATACACACATACACATGCACATGCACGCACTCACACACACACGCATGCATTAATGCACACACACACATGTAAACTTGTATGTTTAGTTTAAATAGCATATTGTGAAGGAGTTAATATAAAAACATGTTTTTGTCTAGAGGCTAACCGTTGTCACAAAGAAAGTAAAACTTATATGGAGGGTTTTCTTTTTTGATGTTTTTTATTTTTTTGAAGTAGATTGGTGCTGTCAGGAGCAGACTTGTTTTATTGTCTGTAAAAGTCTAAGTTTTAAAAATATTTTAAATGTCATATTTTGTAGGTCTTAGAAGTATTTGAAGATTATTTATTTAATTGAAATATATCTTTGTATATCTAAAAATTTAGCTAACATGTATTTTTAATTATATATTATAATTCTAAATCAGCTATCAAAACATCATGTTTTAAACAAGAGTAGAAAAATATATATAGTATAATAATATTGACTTTAAATTTGTATCAATAAACTAAAATCTATATTAATTTAAAATACTTTGAGAATAATAGTTGATTTTTGGATTAAAGTAAATTTAATAATTTAATTTTTAAAAATCACTTATATGTTGTTTTTTTTAGAAAGAGATGAACTATGACTGTTAACCATTTATAATGAAAAGAAACATTTATAAACAATATTTTGGGAATTTGGGCGTAGTTTTTTATTATTACTTTTTGTTGACTAAGGGGTGTTGGCAATCTTATGGGTTTTGATTATTATGGCTGGATTATTTTAGTCTGTAGTTTTGAAGCTGATGTGATCATCTTTCTTATCAGAGAATTTTTAGATGGTTTTGGTTGATGAAACCATATTTGCCTGGAAGCAATCTACAGGTTCTCATCTTTTTTGGAAACAAAAGCAGGACTTTATTAAAGTAATCAATCTTTAGACATAAATTTTAAAATTAAGATACCTTTAAAATTTGTTTAACTTAGCAGCCTTTGTAATCTATTGTCTTTTTGCAGTTAGCTCATTAACAGTTAAAAAATTAAAAGAAAACACAATAATAACCATAATCTAGATTCTGTATTTATATTACAAATCTATAAGTCTAAACCTCTAGCCAGTCAAGGCCAAAAAACCATATTGTAACATTCATGCATGCACGCAAACACACACACACACACACACACACACACACACACACACACACACACACACGCACATGTACAAATGCACACACGCACGCATGCACACACATGATTTTTTAACTGACATATGGATGACAACAGCAAAGTCAATGAATCTGTTTTCTTTTTACATCTCCAAATCAACATGAAATGTTGCAGTTGGATACATATTGCTCATGCATGTAGCAGATGATATAAGGGTCCAACATTACCATTACCAAATTTTACTTGTCACTTTCCAAGTAGTTTTTCAGCATTTCTTTACTGGTCCAAGGTCATTCTATAGCTCTTGCTCTATGAGAAGTGATTTTTGATGTCAGAAACTGGAGAATGCCAATAGCAGCACTTCGCTTTGTCTAATCCAGGAAAGATGACTGATAGGGAGAGACAGGGAAGGAGCAGATGACAGTGGTGTTGGGGGCATGGTAATGAGGTGAGGGGAGAGCTGTAATAAGACAAGGGAAATGCTGAGGATATGCTAGGGTAGGTCAAGGGGTGAGAATAGAGATCACTTTAATGAACCACATGGCTGCCACCTTCAAGCAGATGCTCAGCAATTTCTCAAAGTCTCTATCAAGCCCAGTGGATTTTTCTTCAGTTCTCTAGCTCTTCCTTTTCCTTTAACATAGTCACTTATCACACATGGCTATTTCACACTGACAGGTACTTGTAGTACAAAATAAATACCAAATACCAAGGATATAGTACATAAAAGTAATCTAAAATGCTCATTAGTAATCTTACATCAGTTGCATGTTGAAAATGCTAACATTGTAGATGGATTGAGCTAAAAATAGTTCATTGGATTTTTTTTTTTGGCTGTTTGCATAAAAAAGCACTACGAAAATATGTAAAGCTGTATCTGTGACTGACTTTAATAATCACATTTCTGAGTTTCTATATGAATATTGTGGACTCTCACTGGCTCTACAAGGACATCCAAGGAGTCAGTTCCAAGACATAGTGAAGTGCTGACCCGCAATCCTCGCTTTCATATAATAGCATCAGTGAGAACCCTTACTCCAGCTGCCTCTTTCCTTTTGGCTTATTCTACTCAGGCTGCCATTGTTCTCCCTAATCACCTCAGGGCCATATGTCACACAAGCAGAGGAGGTCTCTATGCCCAGAACCTACTGAAATTATGGGAACCAGCCTGTCCTAGGCCTGCTCAACCTGCTTTCTCTGTTCTCTCCAGAGAAACCCAGTGTAGCCTTTTTGTGGCCTTTGCCTACTGACTGCCCCTGGGGATGTCCCTGTAGCCTCTTCTCTGGGAGTCTTTTCAGTTCTATTAGTCCCCATATCTATCGATCTTGTCTATATGAATACTAATAAACACCCAGGAAGATAAATATCATGTGAATTCTAGATTTAAGTGTGTGTGTGTGTGTGTGTGTGTGTGTGTGTGTGACATGAAAGCAGAAAGAGGCTATGAGAAGATGGAGCTACCTAAAAGGCACCGTGGATAAAGGAAGAAATGGAATATATGAACATGAAAGTGGAAGGGGACTCTGTAGAACTCAAGGAGAAGAAAGGGCACAAGGCAGGGCAGTGGGGGAGGACGCTGACTAAGAATGATATCTAATAATGTATGTATGAAATACATGTATGAAACTCTCACAAGAAATCTCATTTCTTTATATGGTGGCCAAGAAATTACTAATTAGGAAATACTCTACATTATGTGGATTTGGGTGAATGGGGAGATGTGGGGGGAGCCTTGAGGAACTGGGAGAGGGGAAGCTGTGATCAGAATATATTGCATTAAAAAGATCTCCTTTCAATAAATCAAAAAATAATGGAAAAAATAACGATAGTAGAAGAAACACCCTACAAGGAAAAATAATTACTCCATATTTCTGGAGGACAATGGTACGTTAGAGGTAGTTCTGTCTCTTCAATTGTAACCCACAGACCACTTAACAACAGAATCACTTTACACATCCAGCTTCCTGGGCCGCACTTCTGCAGCATAGTGTTGCCTTAATAAATGTTAGTTGTGCTTCCTTTGAGGCCACGATAATAAAGAAATAGTCGCTATTAAAGTGGCTTGTTTCTGGCTTGAAAAGTTACCCTTTTATCTCTTCACCATTTTATTACCACAACTAGTTAAAGAACAAATAACAAGAAAAGTAACTTGCCTAAAGTCACACAGCTAACACTGGAGCGTGCAGCAATTTTTGAATAATGCATAAGTTATGTATTTACTTATCACATGAGGCACAGTACTTATTCTGGAGGATAACATACTGTCTTTTCTAAGAACAAAATATCAGGGAATAAAGCAGTCATGACCCAGATCTCTATATTTCTCTTCCATCCTGTTCACTACCACAAGTTTTGTGGTCACTCTTTCCCTGCATTACTATCATTACATACTATCATTACGTGTGCTGCTTTGGTTTGTCTAGAAAGTGTTTCTTCTAAAGGTGGATGTGCTAAAGGCTTGGTTCCCATCTGATGAATGATTTGACCATGAGGGTGCTAACTTCATAACTAGATTAGTCACTGATGACTTCCTTGCTGGGTGGGCCATTAGCAGGCTAGGGCTCTGTGACTGTGCTTTTGTGGTGTATGTTTTATCTTTTGGCTCTCCTTTTGGCTCCTGGCGAGTATGAGATAAGCAGCTATGCTCCATCATCTCTGCCTTAGGATAGAATCCAGAGCACATAGGTTGATACCTATAAGCCGGGAGGCGAAATGAACCTTTCCTCTCTCAAGCTGTATTTTTCAGCTATTTCATCACAGCAAAGAAAGCCTCACTAGTCCTTGCCACTTGTTATCTGCTTTCACTTGCAAACACAAGCCAAGTGTGGTGATACACCTTTTACTCTAGCACTTGGGAGGCAGAGGCTGGTGGGTTTCTGGGAATTCAAGGCCAGCCTGGCTACATAGTGAGTTCCAGAACAGCCAGTGTTATGTAATGAGATCTTATCTCCATAAAAAGAGAAACAAAACAAACAGAGGGAAGACATAGAGCTCAGAGGACAACATCACAAATTTGCTTCTTTGTCTCTCTACTCCTCTGAGATAAACCTTTGATGATGGAGGAAGTTGTAGACCTCTGGTTTCTATCATTGATTGAATCTACTATATGAATTTTTACTTCATGTACATTTTCCTATTTAACACTGCATTATGTTGGGTATTTTATTATTACAATGTCATGCCACTAAAAACATCCCATTTTTCTCAGCCATAAATATTTTAAATGATTGTGGGTGCTTAAAAAACTAATCATAAATGATGTTTAATTAACATTTAAGCAAACATTAGACTTACAGAACCTTCCAGAAAGTATACAGCATTTTCAACAGTCTTTTTCACCCTAAAGGTAACTTTTTCTTCTTACAAGATCTTATCCAGGGCCTCATGTTACATTTGGCTTCTGTTTGGGGATGTGTACAAGAGCAGTGATTCAGGGAGATTAATTTTAAAGCAGAGTATGAAACAGATTTCAGAGACAAGAGCTAAAAGCAGAAATCCAAGGCAACTCTTGCTATATTATGATTGCTGGCAGCAGAGTGAGGAAGATTAAGAGTAAAGAAGTTTGATGGGTGCATAGAGAAAGAAGGTAATCTAGGAAGTGTTGGGGAGGCGGAGGTTAATATAATCAAAAGAGAGTGTGAAACTCTCAACTAATACAAATATTGGAAAAATAATTTAATAGCTGTATAAAAATCAGGGAAAGGCAACGTCTGAGCTATGGAAAGTTTCAAAGGAAACAATGGTCCTGTGGGAATTTTAATCCCTGGACATTGTTGAATGACTGCTAAATACCAAGAGCTGTTAGAAAAAAAAATAAAGAAAAAAGTCCATGCCTCTAAGATCTTCCTGTCACGTGAAACAGAGAAACAATGGACTGTAATACAAAGATGCTTAATTACGGATGAGAACAGAAGGGTAGAGGATGACCTTAAACGTGTGTTAAATATACCTTAAAATATCCAAACAAACGTTCCCAAACAATAGTTGGGGATGTCAAGTCCACTGACATCTTGAAGCTATTGTGCTCCAGACCAGGTCAGGTACAAACCATCAGTCCAGAGCAAAACTAATAACTATGCATGTGTGTCTGTTCCAAAAGATGGATTATAAGTATAAGGGGAAAAAATCTAGTACCAATAATAGTTATATAGATATGGTAGTTATATATAATTATTTAATGTATTAAATATACTTGCATGGATTATAATTATATATAAAATAATACATAGTTACATGAAGTTTAGTGATTTGGAATGTCTTTCTGTATTCTGTGGATATCATTGGTTAATAAAAGAACTGTTTTGGCCTATGGCAACGCATCTTAGAAGCAGGTGGGAAATCTGAGCACAGATAAAAGGGGAAAGCAGGCAGAGTCAGACAGAGACACTGTGAACTGCTGGTGAGGAGGAAGGTGTAGAGGAATTCAGGCAAGCCACGGGCCATGTGGCAAGATAAATGTGGTTAAGATGCAAGAGCTAGCTAGCAATATGCCTGCATAGGGCAAACAGAATGTAGTTAATATAAGCTTCTGTGTGTTTCTTTGGGACTTTAGGCCTGCTGGTTTGGACCTCAGGGTGAGGCAGAGATAAGCAACTGTGGGTGGGTCTGGACCTTGGAGCTAGATGGGTCAGATATTCTTACTACAGTCTAGCGTCGTAGAATATCATTTTAAGGTATGGCACATTATTTATGCTGTGGAGCATTTGTTTAATAATGCAAAGATGTGTTGTGTTCTTCTATGTTACATTTGTTTAACTCTGTGAGGCTGTGTCTCTGTACCTGTCTAAAACACCTGATTGGTCTAACAAAGAGCTGGATGGCCAGTAGCTAAGCAGGAGAAAGGCTCAGTGGGGCCAGAAAGCACAGAGAATAAGGAGGAGGAGAAATCTGGAAACAGAGGTTAGAGGAGCAAGAAGAGACGGAGGAGAAGTCCAGGGGCCAGTGACCCAGATATGCAACAAGCCATGGCATAAGAAGTGAAGAAAGGTATACAGAAATAGAGAAAGATAGACGTCCAGAGGCAAAAGATATACATGATATTTTAAGTTAAGAAAGCTGGCTAGAAATAAGCCAAGATAGGGATGGGCATTACTAAGAATAAGAAACCATGCGTGTTTGTTTGGGAGTTGGGTGGTGCCCCCCACCACCAAAGAGCAAAAAATTAAAAAAAAAAAGTCAACAGTTTAGTATGGATATAATAGTGACTTACATAAGAAACTGTATAATGGTGAAATAGTACAATTTACTAGGTGACAGAGATTAGCATTGCTGTTTAGGAGTAGGTTAACACCATGGGCTTTTAGACGTGCAGCCTAGGAGAATCTAGCCTTGCTCAGACGTTCTGTTCTGGAGTGTATGAACTGTATTTAATACTGAGGAAACATTGGAAAGACTGAAACTGAAGAGAGACCCTATGTGTTTGTGTCTGGAGGCAGGGCAACTATTTTTTCTCACTCCGTCAACATCATCCGGGATAAAGAAATATTTTTAAAATAATCTTAGCCTGAAGGAAGATGAGATACAGTACTAAGCACAGGCTGACTGCACTGGATCCTGAACATTGAGATGCATAGCTGGAAAAGAAAAGCCTCTACCCAATGTCTAGTTCTAAACGAAACCCTCGCTCCCTCACTGAACATGTGGGAAGACTTTGTACTGCAACCTCCTAAAGCAGTGGACATTCACAGGAAGCTTGGACAGACAGGTTTGTGCCCGCTCTGGTCCACGACCAAAAAAGTGTCATTTGCTATTATTACAATCAATAAAGACTGGGTGTGGGCCTGATGAAGGAAAGACAGTAAAAGCCTGTTTGTTTTTCTTATCTCCCATTCTCACCTCTTAGGAGATGTAATTTCCCTTTGATTCAGATTTTAGAATCTCATTTTCTTTTCCACAGACAGCATTGGAATATATCTATGGCAATATCTAGCTAATAAGGATAACAAACATTTGGGGCACTGCTTGAAGTCTATAAAAAGGGCTTTCATGTCCAGGTCCTCCTTTGGTCCTCATGACACGAGGAGAGACAGCTGTGGGCCCATTGTCCTCATCCAGGCTCTCACAGAAATGTGTCGGCCGTATCCCCTCAATGATTAGCGGAATAAAGACTATAAAAGCGAAAATAATCCTGTCTCTTTTCTGGAAAAAAGCAAACTGATTCTAGACGAGGCAAGGACTAGTGCTGAGGGAGGGAAATTGGCATTTTTTTCCTTTGTATAATTTTTCTGACAAAACAAAAAGATTTCTGCATCATTTATATGACAAACTATACCCACATCACTGGAATTTTGCAAATTTAGCATCAATCATGTGCATTTCCAGTCATTTTCATTGAAATTTCATTCTATTTATCTTGTTGGCAAAGTGAAAGCAATTTGGGCTTGCTAAAACTGCCTTTTTTTCTGCTGCATAAAAATACAGCAAAGGTAAAAAGACAGAGGTGTCCTTTCTCTCCCTCAGAGAGCAATGGATGTGTCCGTTTATACAGTAAGTGTGACAGTCTTATTTTAACACAATATCATCTTCTTTGTAGGCTTGAATCATGTATTATTTACTTGATAACACTTTCCCTGGAACTCTAAATTGATACACGGGGCAATTAAAAGTTTACTAGTTAAACATTTTGGGGGTATAAGAAAGCAGAGATGCCCAAAGGAGCCCAACCAGATCGTGTGAATGTTTAGTTTGTTTATTGTGCGGGGAGTGTTCTAACACTCCTAGTTCAACACAATGAGATTCATACTTAATGTGCCACCAATTTTAAAATAATCTCTCAAAGACAATCTCTTAAAATTGCTATTAAGACTGCATCTCCCATTGTAAGAGGATCTCTGGAGAAGGAATTATTGGTGCTTTCGGGGTGTTGGTTTCTGTTCCTGGGAGAAACAGCCTTACCATACAAGTCTTTTCATCAATACTTCATGGAGGGACGTGGTTTGGGCTGTTTGCAGAAAAAAGTTACATCAAATCTTTTTCTCCCTGATTTAGCATCAGTGGTCTTTGCTGCAGACCAAGTTCTACAGATAGACGAGAAAGGACGTTAAAAATACATGTAATAGTTTGGAAATGTTTATTCAGAGCAGGCGAAGCATCTGTCGGAACCATCTATCCCTAGGGAAGATTCCCAAAAGCCTAACATGAATAAAATGAAGAACGCTGGAAATTTATAGAAACTCTCAGACTATTCACAGAATGATGCAAATTACACTGGAATGTTCTGATGAGTAAGTAATCAGCACACACACACACACACACACACACACACACACACACACACACACACCACACACTGAGAGACAGAGAGAGAGAGAGAGAGAGAGAGAGAGAGAGAGAGAGAGAGAGAGAGAGAGAGAGAGAGAGAGAGGCAGAGAGAGACAGAGAGAGACAGAGAGAATCAGAGGTTTGAAAATGTGTCTGTCTTGGGTTCTTCCACTTTTATTATTGTTTCATTCTCCATGAAAATTCACTGTATATTTTCTCTTCCTTCTTCCCTCCCTCTCTTCCATCCTTTCTTCTTCTTAGAAAAGTTAGGAAAGGCAGAGATGAGTCGGCAGTGTCAGAGCAGGGGGATCTTAAGCAAGCCTGGAAAGATACTGAAGATATAACAACCCTCTCAGCCTCTGTCTCTTAGGAACTTGATCACCCTCTCTTATCTCCAGCCATGTAGATAACTATCTTGGTAACTTTCCATATCAAAATGCTCTAAGTTCTAAAACTTGTCAAGGCTGTTTCATACTCTCCAGGACTATGGAGTTTAAACTTAAATGAGTGGAAAATCAATTCTTAATACCAGTAAAATAAAGGAGATTTTTAATAATTTATTTAATAAAAGACATTTCTGGGCACTCAAACACAAGTCTAAAGCCAACAGTGAGACCACAGGAGAGCGATGGTTTCCCTTGGCTTTGAGGTGACACATAGCCTATTCTCTTTATAAGGAGGTAAAGGACCCTCAGTTAAGTCCTACAATCCCCACCAACTATTTCTATACCCAAGGCTGCTCTGTGAAATGGGAAGTAGGGACCAGTCTCACACTAAATATCAGGTTACCAGGCATTAAGAAAGATGAATGTTGGCAACAGGGTCTATTTTGTGAAACAGTCTGTAAACTTCCCATTAGCTTCTGTAAACTCAATTAACAGCCTTTGATGGTTAATAAATTATCATCCCCTTATTGCCTTTTGTACCAAATGTAAAGAAGGTGGGGTCAGAAGGCATAGATAGGCCCTCATGAGGCTCCTCATCATATCTTCATCTATCTATATAAAGGTATATAGGTAATTTATGTTAGTTCAGCTATTGCTGGTTGTGATGTGACATTAGGACTTGCAGAAGCCCCAAGAAAGCATCCTTCTCTACCTGCCATAAGGATGTGTACTGGATACTGTCTGGTAAAGACTTTGAATGTGAAAAGTGGAGTGTGCGTAGTGGGTTACAGATTCTGGCAATAAGTAAGAGAATCACTGACTTGATTCTTGACTATGAAACAGATGGTATGTTGCTTCCTAAATCCATTCTCCCTCTCCCTTCAAAACAGAGCCACACTGGTTGAGAATAGTGTGTGCATGCATGTTACACTGGCTCTCATATCCATCTTGACTGGTTTAGGCCATTTATGACTATTATATTCTTTTGTTTATAGTATATTATGTTTTAGGAAGTACATATTTCAAAAAAGGAGCTCAAACTGAATTAGAAAAGGATTTCTGGAAGTTAGTTATAAGTTTGTGAAGCAAGTTCTTGCTCACTTAATGAGTATTTCCCTTGACTCTGGAAGAAGGAACATGTGGCTCTCCATTGTTTTATACCTATGGTTGTATGTGAAAGCCCATGCTGGGCTCCAAGTTCTGACAGTCCCTACGCATAAGTATTCTATTATACATTTCAAAACTCCCTTCCAGCATGCTGACCCTTTTTACCCCCTCCTGGCTCTTAAACTCCCAGGTCTGCTCCAGCTTCACTGCACCCCCTCTCCCCCCCAGCTATTCAGCCTTCTTACAACCCCACATCATTTTTACACCTCCTATTCATTCAACTCACAGATGACCTTGAACATGCCCAGTCCCTTTTCTCTTGATTCTGGACTCTTCAAGATGCTGCTGTGTGTTTTCTGTCTCTTATTTAAAAGAAAATCCTTTCCCTTAACCGAATGGCCAGTCAGTGTCTCCTTCACTGCACCTTTGCATACACTTTCCACTCTCTGTTGCACAAGGAATGGCCATGCAGTATGTAAGTGGTCTGTCAAGTCTGCTTCTGGAAAGCTTTCTCTATTCTGGTAAAGAAGACCAGACATGCGTGACCATTTTTTCTTCTCTTTTTCTGCTTTGAATGCAGATGTGATAGCTGGAGCATGCAGCTGTTTTGCTATTATAAAACAATAAGCAGGGATGTCAAACCGCTAAACATATAGCAGAAACAGTCATGAATTGTTGTTGTGAAAGAATTTGAACTCATTTTTTAAGACACTGTAGCAGCATGCTCTATTACTTGTAGCCGAGCACTTTCCTAAAAGCTAAGAGACATTTTACCCGTGAAGTTACCTCTATTACTTGTGGTACATTACATAAACTAGTATCCCAGTGATACTCCGACCTGGTTTAATCTGACCGATGCGGTATATAAAGTGTAAATAAATGAAGAAGGTGAAAAACCTTTTTTTTTTTTTTTTTTTTAAGACACTGGGTAATTTATGGAAGATTTGTTTGAAATGTATTTTGTTTTGCAAAGTAAAGTGTTGTGGGTTGTGAGTGTTGCTTCTTCCAGCTTTTAGGGCAAATTAGTTGATAATAATTACATAGGAATGAAAAAGACAACCATGAAAGCTGATTGCCCTTTGACCTTAAACCAACTTAGCTAGAATGAAGCCTCCATGATACCTGACTAGTCATGCAGGGGTCACAGCATCCTGCCCTCAGAAAGAAAGATAATGCAGTAGTAGGTTTATGCAAGAAAATTCATTTTAAGTCTTAAGAAAAGACTTAAGTGAATATTAAATGAAAATACAAAGGCAGAATTTTAGAAATCAAAGTTGATAAATGATTATTTCAAAAGTCCAGGTCTATGACTTATACACATTGTAGTGTCTTTGTTTTCTTACCCTGAAATTTCTTTTTAAAAAATTTTTCTTAAGAAAGTTTCTTTCTATAAGTGTCACACTTCTCTTTGAAGGCATCACCAGTAGGGAGGTTGTCTAGTTTTTCCTGTGAATTGTTTTGTTATTCTGAGAATATAAATCATTCTTTTTTTTTTTTTTAAGTGAAGAAGGGAAAAGTTAACAGACACAGAGTGTGCTGTCCATAACCAGCGTTGTTTAGGGGATGCCTTGATGTGTTGGTCTCTTCTGTAATTGCTATTTCTGTTTATTGTTTTTTTTTCCATTTAAAGGACTAGATGAAGACGATAAATGTTTAGAGGCCAAGGGAAATGAAGATAGGCTCCCCAGCCTCTCCACATGAAGAAGGTGTCAGAATGTTTGTGGTGTCAACTGTGTTCTCATCCCCAAAGCACAAACGTACCTGGAACTCATTATGTTACTTGATTGGAGAGCTGGCTTTTGAAAGGTAAGTGCTGTCCTCGGATTTTTTTTTTTTTAGCTCTTTGTTCTATGGTCATTAGCACACCTAGTGGAGATTTTCAAGGATTTCTACTTATCAGACTGAGGTTTGGGGAGCCCCGTAGGGTGACAGGAAGTTGGTGGCAGTGAACAGCGATGGCACCTAGAGTTAACTAAGAGAGCTTCCTTCTTTGGCTGAGTGAATGATCCCCAGAAAGCAATACTGTGCTTGTGGGAGGAAAGAGAAAATGGTGAATTATAACTTCAATAAACAAAAAAATTACCATAAGATATACAGAGAAACTCCGCTTTTATAACTGTGATAAGCTCAGAAGGAAAAAAAAAAACTAAACAGTTAAGTTTCTTATTAAACGTGTTTGACACTTTCACATGGTCTCAAGGTGAAGTTGTCACAGCTCACTTTGAGACTGAACTTGTAGAACTGAGAATTTGGTATCTGGGTTACCAAAAGCCCATCGAGTATGAAAAGATACACGTTGGAATTTGAGTAAAGAAATCCGGATTCTTTTTATTAGTAAACCATGTAACCTAGTATTAATTTATAAAGAATTTAGTTCTCACTTTTACACATAGTACAATGAGTAGCGGTGGTTGTTAGAAAATTGAAATGTGTTTATGTGCATGTATGGATACAGAGATATATCTTTCTATGTGTGTTTCTGTGAGGAGAGAATGATCATTCTCTATTTGTCCCAGATGGAAAGAGATATTTAAATGTGCTGAGGGCATGATGTACTTGTTTAACAATGGAATGCATCTCTGTATTAATTGTTTTTTAACGGCTTTGGCAGTTGAGATAGAAGATTATTTTATAAAAAGTAGATGAACCTCTTTTGTAAATATTTAAGAGTATTCTAATTATTCAAAGGGCACATAACAAAAGAGCCTTGAATCTGATATGGAACCAAGAGTGTTTGACGACTCATTTTAACTATCTTTCAGCTGAAGAATAAATTCAAGGCTTCAGTCACTTGTGCTTACAGAAGAACATATGGTGCATTCTGCTGGAGGATGGAACAACTCTCCTGATATCAGTCAATTTTTAGTGGGAGTTGCTACAGCTACTTCACAAGGCCCATCCAAGCGCCAGGTCTAGTTGAAGAGATGGCTCTTCTGGCATATGGTGACATGGGATCCTTCTAACGGGGGCGGGGGGGGGCACCTGATGTGTGAGGGTTTCTTAGCATGTGGCAGGTGCTCAAGCAACAGCAAGAACCTTATGCACTTGAGGAAGACACAGGCACAAATCAGACCCGTCATGTTTCAGTTGATTACTGTCTGGGAAGTAAGAAGAAAGCACCAGAAAGGGGCCACATTTTCCCTGTGCCTTTTGTATCCAGGAGGCAAAGAGGTTAGCTCTGCATTATACTTGGGGCTGGAGATGAGGGGAGCATATTGAATCTAAATATTATCTTCTTAGCAAAGACTTACAATTACAGGACCAACAAGAGGCTCAGCTGCCATTGGCTCAGGAAGCATATCATGTTTGCTTTGACTGAAGGATTGACAGCAGCCAAAGGCTGAGAATCACGCTTAGAAGTAAAACTCTAGCCAGGAAACAATGGTAGCAAATAACCAAAAGACCTCTGTGAAGAAACACAGACTGAATGCTTCAAGAGTTTCCTAGGAAGGGTTCTGCATGTGAGGACATGGGTCCGGTTGATTTTTTTTGCTTTTTTGACTTCTTTCACAATCCTCTGTCTTCTGTTAGATACACCGGACCACGTGCCACACTCAGAAAAAGATCTGGCTTCTAAAAGCTTTGGCGACTTTTCTTAGAGTTAGGAGGTTGCTACCTCACTTGCTGACCTTTATCACGGTACCTTCTGTTGATCACTCAGCCAGGAACTGTAAACCGACTGTGTGCTCAGCCCTGTGCTGACTGTGAGAGACCTGCTCTCACAGTGCTGGCTCATGATCCTGACAATAAAAGCAGGCAGGTGAAAAGCTTATGAGCATCTTGAGTAATTTGGAGATTCATGGATGCAGAGATACATTTGAAGGGCACTCCAAGAAGGACATCTGATGGACCCAAATAGCTTGCTGTAAACACTGCTTTGGTTTATTGCAGAGTCCAAGCCCTCATGTCAGCATTTTCCAGAGTGAGCTTGAGCTTGGCAGCAGTGAACACATCTGCCGCATTGCAGGAATAGCTAGAGGTTTCTAAAGCTGTTTCCTTTGGAAGATTACAGCCCTTCCTTGCCTTCTGATTTCCACTTATGTTTTCAATGGTGGGGAGAAAAATCTTCCCTATGTGCCAGCAAGCACTGGGAAATGAGATACCCTACCCTTCCCCAGCAAAGAAACCACAATGCATTGTAAATTACACTTACACAAAATAACAGTGAAATCACAATGGTGCTGTACATGATACAATAGTCCACAGTCTCACTGAGATTTAGTGTTCGCTAGGCCTGACTACAGAATTGCATGACATCCTGAAAGCACAGATTCACAGTCTGTGATAAGAACAGAGAGTCATGCTTCCTTCTTTTAGTGTAAGGAGATTTTATTAACACTTAGAGCATATTTAGTTTTATTTGAGTTTCACATTGGTTATCTCCAGAAAGTTCTCATATTGGGGGTTGCTGTTATGGATGTACCAGCAAAAATCTCTCTTTCTCTTCCTTCTCTCCCTCCCTTACTCTCTCTGTCTCTGTATCTCTCTCTTTGTCTTTCTCTGTCTCTCTGTCTCTCTCTCTGTGTATGTGTGTGTGTTTAAAAAATGTGATAAAATAATGAAAAGGGGGGATGGAATTGTTAATATATATGTGCTCCCAAAGGAGCAAGGAAGCACCGAAAATATACACAGTGGCATCAAAGCAGCATTTGTTTTGAACCAAATAATGCAAATTAGGTTTGCCTTCATCCATATCCTTTTTCATTGCAATCTATTTTCAAAATAAATGAAATATGGGCCATCATTATTTTCCTTCTAAAAATAACCCTTACTAAACAATCAAATTTTTGAGGCTGTTGATGCTTCTTACCCCTGACGGTTCTGGTTTTGGTTTTGTTTTTCCTGCAAACATGTTCGATGTACATTGTTGAATGTAGAAGATCCTGGATATTGTGGGTAGTTTAACTTTCTGGATGCCTAGCCTGCCCCCTTCCATGTTGTGGGAGCCAATCCACATTGACAATCTTTCCCCTCACATTTCTGCAGCTTTCACCAGCAATCAGCTGTGGGCCCTGCCCAGACCCCCACATTCTTTTTGTCCTGATGTTTCCTGGAGGTTTAGATGTCTTCCCTCTCTTTCTCGTCTTCCTATTCCTATTCTCCAAAAGTTTATTTTCCATTTGAAACCTATTTCATCCCCTCTACAGGAGTATCGATCCCCTGTCATATAGACCACCTGCTTCCTGGGGTCCTCTCTCCACTGTCGCATAGACTATTATTAGATGTGGTCACTTTTGATTATTCCAACACTGGCTGCTGTTTTCCCAGCTGATGCCACCTCCCCATCTCATATATCATCACGAGCATGTGGGGGGGCTCCCTGGCCTTTCCCTTTGCCTGAGAGTGACTCAGATGCTTGGAACAAAAGACAAAGAATAGCCACACTGCCACACAAAGGGACACAAAACTTCTGGGCTGTGGGTTGAGAATGAATACACACACAAGTAAATGTAACATTTACGTGGTGCAGAAAAAAGAAAAAGAAGGTGTACAATTTCAGGTTTGGCAAACAGCAATTCTAATGAGCATGGTCATTGTGAGGACTTTATGAATTGTCCTCCACTCCACCCTCCATCCAGACCTGCATGCTGTCAAGTTTACCACTGCCCTTTCAACAAGACAGGGGCCAAACAAGCACAATTATCATTTAAAATGTAGGCCTATTGCAGAAAGGCATAACACATGATAGCTCTAATACACCTATTTTAATGCAGGTCTTACCTGGAAAATGTTGGCTTTGATTTTGTAAAAATCATCTTGCTCATCGGAAAAATTATGGAAGATAAAATAAATGAATAGCAAAGATGCCAATGGGGTTTAATTACTCACTGTGGAATTTTTGAGGCAGCCTCAAAATGTACCTTTCTGAGTACAGAGCAAGAGAGATCCCGCCCTCCATGCTCACTGTCTTTACTCAGCACATTTGCAGTGCTTCATATAACCAAGGAACAAGCAGAAAACAGAGGTGTTCTAGAAATGTAGCTTGCCGATTCCTCCTTGGGCTCCATGGACCAAATTTCCTTTCCTAACACTTTCAGAATGTGAATGTTTCTCTGCATCAGAAAATACCCATCAAGCTCCTGCTCAGGATGTCGTCCTATACTATAAAGTGCAGCCGGTTGAGGCTTTATGGAAATTCCCTGGCAATACCTTTCAAGCTTAGCTCTAGGTACAGGGAGGACAAGGCATCTTTGATGCTGTCCTTTCCATGCCTTTTCTACCCTTAGATGACCACTCATGTGCAGCTGAGCTGCTAAGACATAAAGATATACAAGAGAAGCACTGATTGGATGGCTAGATAAATAACAAACATTCTCCCTCTTTCTTCTGACACCCTAGGACAATAACAAGGTCGATGTGAAGTTGACTACACCTGGTTCTGTTTTTCTCTACATGAAAATGTGGCAATAGTGGTGGCTTTAACTTTACCAATGTCACTTCATCCTTTCTGCAAGAAGGGATATATGAATTATACTCTTTAATTAATATTTGTTTGGTTCTTATAGCCATTGACGCTTACTCTGGAAACAAAATAAAATGCCCCCTTTCTCCTCAATTCATGAAGGTAACACAAAACTTAATAGTGCATTAGATCTGATACTGTGTCTTTAAGAGTCTCACCCCCCTGCTTTCATTAGAAAAAGAAAGCCCATAAAACCACAGGCTTTGTTCTAGTTTATGGAAGATGTTGATCTAAACTGGTACCTTCTTGATGATTCTGAGACATGGAAAATCATTTTAAAGCTCAAGTTAAATGGCTTGTATATAATACACTGTCCTTTGAATAACTCTGCTTGAATTAATTTCAGCCAAGAACATGGTCTGTTATAAACGGGATTGATGTTTTCAATACCAAAATTCTCTCAGAAATATAGGCTTTTTGATAAAACAAGAAATGACATGTCATTTCTTCCTTTGCAGGCTTACATAAATCCCATTTTGTTATTCTGTGTGTTTTCCTTCTGTCTGATGTACCTGGGGGAGCTCAGACACTGACTGCTGCATAGACGTCAGGACTGCAGGCAAGGGTTGCATAGTGCTTCCCTTTGCTTTGTTATAAACTGGTCTCAGATATGGGCCATGTTCCTGCATTTAAATCACTCAATGGAAGTGAGAAGAAAACGTGTAGCAATGAGAAGTAGCAAGAGATAACGCAACATGACACTAGCTGAAGAAATAAAGTCTCAAATGCAAAAGAAAATGAACAAGGTTGAAATTTAGGATAAAAATTCAGCTTGAAGGTGGAGATTTCAATAGTGGAGGCCCACTTTAAGGTCAGGGATGCTACCTAGAACAAGAAGAAGGGAACAAAGTACCATTATGGACAGAAAGCAAATGTCTTCTGTGAATTAGTAGACAGCTAGATCCAGACTTTAAGGGGCTGACTGGAAAAGCTTAAGTGTGCAGGACGAGGAGAGGATGATTCAGAGCGAAGGTCCACATTCTTACACATGTATGAGATGCATATTTACTGAACTGAAGAGGCCAGCAAATGAGAGTGAGCCCCAGTTTGAGAAAAATGAAGTTCAAAGCACCAACAGGATGGCCAGACTTACCAAGAATCTGAGCCAATAAAGATTTGAGTGGCATTAGATGGAAACTGGAAGCGTTTGCTGATATGGAAGAGGATGGAGTCGAGAGGAAAGCAGCGACATAGACCCTGGGAAGACAAGATCAGAGGAACCACATTTGGAGAGATGAGCATGTTTTACAAAGGAGGGCTGTGTGCTTTGTATCAAATGCTGCCAATAAAGATGGAAAAGAATAAGAGAATTTTAGTTTAGGGTGCAATATAGAAATGGCCGTCATCTGCAGTATCAAGAAATAAGAAAATACACATTTTTAATAATCTTAGCAGTTCTTAATCAAAGGTGGTAAGTTTATTTTTGAGTAGCTACTTTAAGCCTACCACTTAGAAAGCTTCACTCATATATAAATCACACACACAAATGTGATTTTAAGCTTTAGTTTGACTTATTACTATGACAGGAAGCTTGACTTGAGGAAAGAGAATCTACTGCGATACTATAATGGCTGAAGAAAGGCCAGGTCAGCTGGAATCACACTCCGGTATGACTGGGAGGATTTGCCTTTGTCTCTATATGTGTTTTGGTTTGCAGCCCCTTAATAGCTTGGATCTCATGCAGCCGTGGCAAAGGGGTGTGTGACAGAGCAGCAGGCCAAAATTAAATTACAGCAACCTGGCACTTTGCATTAAAACCTTCACTCGGAGAGGGTGGCTGGTAATCATGGCCAGATTTTCCTTAAAGACAATGGCCTGCCATGCAACTGGCCACACTCAGTTAATTCATGCTGTCAGCTGCCTTCATTGGCTGTTGGGAATGCAGTATTGATTCTTGAACCCAGCAGCAGCACAAAGAGCCACTAGTGCGTGGTCAAAATGCTGCAATAAAGGGCTGGCAGCTACAGAAAAGCAGCCATTCCATTGCACAAACAAGGTCAATTAGAGGACATTGCAGTGTAATATAAATAGTATAGCAATCCTCTTCAGCTCCAGTGATGTCACGCTGGCAGAATCCGAGTAAGGAAAATAAGGTTTAATGCTGGATAAATATAAAGACATTTAGTGTAATTTAATTTCAGGCTCTCTATCATTTCAAAAGTGCTATGAATAGCAAAACATTTAGTTTCATCCTGGGTAAGAATTTATGTGTACAAAAATGATTTTCCAATAAAATTTTGTATGAACTAAGCAATTAGTCATGTGTAGTCTAACTGGCATTATTAATTTTACTGAGAAGTAAACAGTTTTTCATTCACAGATTCAGGGCTGTGTGTCTACTTGTCATTTATTATCCCTTTTAGTATTAGAATTTCAAAATACCTAACTAGTGTTATGTAGTAGAAATGAGTGATCTCTTGGTAATTTTAGTTTTCAAAATTGAGCAGACTGAGTTTACATTCTTTGTCTCTCTCTCTCTTTTTTCTCCCTCTCTCTGACTTCTGAAGATTGCTAGGACCTTTTGTTTAAACACTTACATCCATTACTTTTATTTATGGGAGAATTTTTCCTACCTTCTCTGTCAATTCAAAATTAATTATAAATGTAGGACAGATCATGCTGTTAACACATACTCTATGCGGGAAACAAATTATATTCTCAAAAAAGATAATGGATAGCTTGGAGAGGCAATTGATAAACCTAGACTGCCTACGATGACTCAATAGATTTTATAAAAGTATCTAATTGTTAGGACTTAAAAGAATGTGTTTGACTTTTCCTTGATAATAAATGTGAGGAAGGCTGCACAGTGGCAACTCTTAAAGTTCCTGAAAGAGTTTAAGGAAGGTTTGAATCCCAGCAACTCAGACAGGTGTCCTAGCCCTTAGGATCATCGGTAGTTCCTTAGGCTAGTACCTAAAACTTGAGTAATTCTGTGAACGATGTATAATACAAATAATCTAATAGATTTTCAACATAGCTGTTGTGTTTATCAAGGATGAACTCTAATGCCATCCTTGCTTTTACTTTCTTTAAAAAGTGATACCCTGCGTTTGTCTAAATGCCTCCCTCTTTTATATTAGTTATATTAGTGCATAGAACGTTCCATACCATGTGCTTTGATCACATTTACCCTGCCTTCGTGGATTAACTTTCTCTTTTAAATCTGACTTTGCGTACTCCCCCTCCCCCACAAACTTGTTTACCATCTAAAAAGTAATATTTAACACTGTTGCCCACTAACGAGGACTCCATGACATCAAATACGTGAGTTTCTACAGATGTCAGAATGAAAGTGTCTTCAAGATCATAGATTAAAACAATTTAGATCTGAGGAAGGAATCGCTTTATCACCCATTTTCTCCTGTTTCCATAAAAACTAGGGGCACTTAGGTTAAGTATCATACACAAAATTGAATAAGCAGCCAATGGCCAAGACGGCAGTGTTCTCAAAGCCCTTCCTTTTCTCTGGTGTTTTTCTTATTATAATTCAATTTTTAAAAAGGATGAACATTGTATAATTCTGACAACCAGAGTTACATTATTTCATGGAAGAATTCAAACAATACAAAGCAAAGACCTTAACCCTGGAAGGACACCAGTGGTTTTTACCTCCCAAAAAGCAATCCTACATATTTTTTCTCCCGTCTTATATGTACACAAATGTACACAAACCCATATGTTTTAGCCACAAATAACTTTGCTATATCTGTAACTTCCTGTATTACTGTATATAGCAACTTGGTGCTTTGTTTTAACAATTTACCATAGATGAATTTCTGGCAAGTATTTTTAAGTTTAACACGAATCCTGTCTAAATAAATAGATACATAACTTTCTATTTGACAGTTTTGGCTTCATAGAAGGATTTAGTCTCATTTTCTACATTTTCATGTTTTTATTTTTATTTATTTATTTTTACCAAGTACAATTGATGTCCACTTTATTTTTTTGTCAAATGTTTTGTTTTTATACTACTTGATGTATTTCCAAAAAGATGTTTTCCTGAAATGAAGTTTCTGATTAGTTGGTTGTATAAACCAACTTTTGCTTTGGGGATTATTTTATTCAAATGGAAGCCTTGGTAAACATCTCCATGATATTTTAGTAAGCTATACTTAATGATAAGCACAGATATTGATTATGGCATATTATCATCAAAATTTCAGATATGAGTGTGTTTTGTTGCTGTGGCTCAGACAGGTTACCGACCTGTATTTAGTGATGATTCCTTTGTCATTTGTGGGTTCTCATTAGTTTTCAACCAGACTTAACTCCTCTCAAATTAACAGTTCTTAGTAGACTGGCCAGATGTCTTGCGGGTGGATTAGCCAATACTGTAATATAAATTATACAGTTGGTTGTAAATTATGCTACCTGTTTGAATAATCTACACTTATAGTGCAGATGATGATATCTTTGATTGATTATATCATGGAGATAGGATTGTGTTATGAATTTGACTCAATTAAGGATCCTTCTAAAGATTTATTGATGATTTTTGTTTTCATTGTGAGTTTTTTGTTGATAGCCTTTGTATATGTTGTACATGTTATTAAATTTGTTACTTATGCATTAAGGATCTGGCCATACAAATTTTAACATATATTTCTAGTTCATAGTATATGTTCTAGGTTTCTTTATGAAATTAGTATTTTTTTTCTTTTGGGGAAGTTACAAATGATTTTATATTTAATGTCAGAATATTTTACAAGATTTTAGAGAACACATTTTAATCCCTGGGTCACAAAATGTTTATTTATTATTGAATTTTTTGACCTTATGTTTACATGTCATTTTTTAATGAACCTGGGATTTATTTTGATCTAAAGAATGATAGGACAGAACATAGCTATGCTTTACTGTCTTACGTAGCAGCTAATGGTCTCTAATGACAGTTGCCCTTGGGTCTTTCACTTGTGTGGTGGGATGGAACTGGCAACAACTTAGTATTCATGATGCTTGCTCCCAAAACATAATAGTGCCCCTGGGAAGAGGGACTGTGCCTATCTACTACTTTTGAAAACTCTTCTTATCTCTATTTTGCTGACCTCATAATCATCTGCAAAAATATCCTGCAACACTCTGTTGTTTGGATATCCTGATGGACACTGTTGATCATCCTCCTCCTCCCCTGAATCCATCTTATACAGCACATCTTTGTAACTGTGAACTCATGCTTCTTAAAGAAGTTTGGGATTTGCACCATTTATCTCCTTACCTGAAGGGCATATACATATATTCAACAATGGAGGTGAACTTAAATCCAGAAAGAAGCTTTGGTGCAAAAGACCATGCTCTTTCTCTGTCTTTCCTGATTCCTCTGACATTCCTATTGGTCATAGAAAAGTGTGTGCATTTTTGTCACACTTGTTGGTGTTGCTTTCTCAAGTAATTGAATTCAGACTCTCCTTTATTCTTCATGCATAAGAAGCAAACCATTTCTAGGTTTTTCCCTTCTCTGTGAATCTAATCTCTCTTCTAATTTCCAAACCAGCAGCTTCAAGCCTAGACTCAGCACATCTGTGCTTGTGCTAATATGATGACCACATAACTAGGGCACAGTATTTGTTTGCATGGATTACTAGAATCATCTATCTCAAAATCAAGTTTGGCCTCTGGATTAGCTTTTGGCAGCTCCCTGCCAACCATAGAGTTCTAAGGTTTCTTAAGATGGATAATAAGTTTTTATTCCCTACTACTATTAGCTCTTTGTGGTCTCTGTTGAATTCTACTCTCTGACGTTCTAATTCTAGGAAACTCCTTCATTTGCCTTGTGCCACTCAATAAGACTGTTCTTGTAGCACCTCTTAGAAGTAGTTGCCCATCCTACACCAAGGATAGAAGAAACTGGTGCCCTTTATCATAGCACTTGAGTCTACAAAGTATTGAACTTGAGTGGTTGTCTCTCTTTGAACTCCTTGACCAAACTTCTACACTGTTTTGTCTATCTTTTTCTTCCAAGTACCCAGAAGAATCTCACACCATATAGGGAACTTGTGAAATGTTTGCTAACCTGAATGCTCAAGACATTTTTATAATTTCTTGTGTACTATCCTGCCTGTTAGTCATAAGAGAGGGAATTTTCCAAGCTCCTGAACACTTTGAGAAGTCATGCAGTCTTTGAAGAAGTGACTGGACACAAAGCAACTATGGAGATCCCTTCTTTAAAACAGGAACTGAAAGAACATTTCCTGGAAGGAGAGAATCTATAGAGTTCAATGAACGTAACCACAAAATATTCTGGGAGATATTCTTAGGTTTATTATTAAATCTTTATTAATGTGTCAAATTTCTATTCAAATTTAAATTTTGCTGATTCATGTTTCCTGTATCCACAGTGTTAAGACTAGTGTAGCAGTCACTGTCTCTAAAAAAAAATCTTAAATCTGTGATTACTCTTCCTAACACTTATTTCTGATTGGAGCAGGAAAATGGACTATTAATTTACATTACTTAAATTTGAATTTGGAGTGCTTAAGGCAGAACATACAAAAAGGAAAACTTAAGGTAATATGGAAGAAATATTAGTAGAAAACAAAACAATTTATTCTATATCCCCCATAAGCATTTTATTATAGCACTTAAAACCTGTAGGAAGGCATCGTCTTCTTACTTGTTTGTACTGATTTTAACAGCAACTGTTATAGTGTTTTCCAGAATAGTTACAAATATGGGGAGCTCATTTACCTCAGAGTTCAACAAGCTACCAGATTAATGGTAATTAACATTTTGTATTGCAATGCAAAGACTGTTTATGCTATAAACTTATCTAAACCCCCAGTTCATGACACTTTGGGGAGACTTGATGAATTGTGAGTCTGCTAGGCTATGTCTGCCCTGGGCCCTGATAAGATTCAGGTCACACATTTTCATTATTTGTGGCAGAGATAATTTCCCCAGGCATACTTCCTTGTCAGCTTTCTTGGAGACTGTTAAAGTGCCTCACTGACCTGGGCAAAGCCTCTGTCACAGGGGTAGGCCCCTAGAGATGCAACATGCTAAATGCTTCCCCAAATTAATCTTGTTAATTTATAGACACAACTTCTGTCTTGAAATTCTGCTTCCTAATTAGTAGGCACAGGATAAAAAGGAACCATTTATCAGATGCCCATACCTTTCTTGGAGTTAGTCCTAAGCATTATACTTAACTGCTTCTTTTTTGAATGGGTATTTTTCAGGGCTCAGTCTCATCAAAATCCCGCCTCTCTTTGTAACCCAGTGGTCTCAGGAGACCCGGAGTACCCAGCAATTAAAGGGCTTTCCACACCCTCTAGTGCAAATACTTCTGAAGGACCAAAGCACCCCATGTAAGCTGACAATCCTCATGTCTATGAATACTTTAGGAAATTTAGGTGAAGAGAGAGTTTGTTCTAGAGGGCATACGACTACGGAACTCCTTTCCACAGTTTCTTCCTCCTTGGCAGTATTTCTCATTTCTCTGTTTTGTATTTATTTTACAACCTTCAGCCTACATGTAAAGTTGGCATGTGCTGACACTTCATATTTCTTAGTTGTTTTTTTCTCCAAAGACATGAAAAAATCAAAGAGATGCTAGACTTTATTTATTTATTCATTTTTGTTATTTAGAGAAATATGAAGTTTGATTCTTACTGTTGAGAACAATATTATAGATTTTAGATCCATACATGCTACCAATGAAGGCTGTCCCATACTTCCAAGAATTTGAGCTGGGCTTTTTTATGTGAATGGGACAACTCAGAGCAGAAGTTTCCCAGTATAGATCTGCAGGAGGCAGAATGACATGGATCCCATGAAGCAAAAACTAGTAAGAGTAGGGAGAGTCAGGAAAAACAGCAGCATTGAGCTAATGGTCCAGTGTAAGAGGATTCTGGAGGTACTGAATCAGGAAGGCTCCAGAGGCCATGGAGTGTAAACGTTAATCTCTCCTACTCACCTGTTCTTGAGTAACTACTCAGAGGCTTATATTGATTATAAATGTTTGGCCCATGGCTCAGGCTTGTTATTAGTAAGATCTTACAACTTAAATTAACCTATTTCTATTAATTTAAATATTGCCATATGGCCATGGCCTTATTGGTCTGCTGGCACATTCCTCTTTGTGTGGCTAGCTGGCATCTTCTGGCTTCACTCTTTATATATCTCTGCTTGGATTTCCCACCTGCTTCTATTCTGCTTTGCCATGGGCCAAAGTAGCTGTATTTATTAACCAATGAGAGCAATACATATTCACACCATACACAAAGACATCTCACAACAGTGGGACCAATCAGAAAAACCTGAAAGATTGGGCTCTTATCCTGCATGGGAGTTTTCTCTGTTCATTATTATCAAGTTGCATTAAACTCTTCTTCTCTCAATAGTCTAAGTACTCTCCCTGTGAGACTGTCAAGGCTGCCTACATAGTAGATGTGGAAACAAGTTTCAGCAAATCAAACTGTTAAGACTCCATATCATAAGATTCTCTTGCTTCTTCTTAGTCTGCAAATTAAATTCTGTTAAATGGGTTCTGTCCAGTGATAAATATGTGCATGTATGTGTGTGTGTGTGTGTGTGTGTGTGTGTGTGTGTGTGTGTGTGTGTATGTGTATACATGTATGTGCATTGCATGTGTGTTTTAGTTGTTTCAGTGAATGTTTTTCTTTACCTTTGATTGATCATAATGCTTCAAATGCTGTTGCTGATTTTAGATTATATAGTACTTCTAACTTTAAGAAATGTAAAAGTGTCTTTTATTAAGCTATCTTACTTATGTCTACTTCTCTTAAATATGCCTATGGAAGTAGATAAGTGCCTTTACATTATAGGATTATAATTTTTTAATCTTCGTTCTCAAGAGGAATCAAATCTAACAAATAATGAGAATCATGTTGAACATTTCTAAAAAAAGTTTTAGAATTTGAAATTTGGTTAAAAATAGAAATTAGACTTGACCAGAAGCAACATGGCAGCCAGAATTCCATGTAGACCACCTTCCCACAGACATCTCCAACTTTCTTAGTGCCTGTCCACTATACCTTCAATTCTCTCACTACTTATGATCTCTGCACCAACTCAGGCAGGGACTCCCTGATAAATAAGAGTCCATTTAAGTCAACAGAAATATGGGTAACTGTGCACAGTTGAAACCTCCACATTCTTCCAGTGCCTACTTACATTATTCCCAATTCCTTCACCCTTCCTTGAAAACATGTCCCAGACCTCATCTTGGAGGAGAACCCTGCTAAATTGAAGGCCACAACTGCCTGAAGACCAGAGAAGAAACAGAAACCAAGGGATAAAATATCCATCTAAGAAAGACTAACTCAGAAACTGACATGTAGACCTAAAACCACCTGAAACCTAAACGCCTAGACTTCAGCATAAGAACACACACAATCAACAGCATCAAGGCACTATGTCACCACCAGAGACTAGCTATTCTACTATAGCATTTCTTGAATATTCTATCATAGCTGAAGCCCAATAAAACATCTTAAAACCAATTTTATGAAGATTATAGAAGTCCTTAAATAGGATATGAATAAAACCCTTAAGTAAGTCAAAGAAAAGAGAAACACATAATTATGGAAAATGAGTAAATCCTTTAAAGAAATTTGAGAAAAAAATATAAACAGGTGAAGGAAACTGTTAGAACTGTTTAATATCAGACAATGAAAACAGAAGCAATAAAAATATACAAACTGAGGGAATTCTGAAAATGAAAATACCTAGGTAAGCAAACAGGAACTACAGAAGCAAGCATCATCAATACAAGAGATAAAATAGAAAATCTCACACTTTGAAGATACTATAGAAGAAATAGATATATTGGTCAAAACAATGTTAATCTAAAAGGAAAAAAAAAAAACCTGAGATAAATCATCCGGAAAATTTGGGACACTATGCTAAGGCCAAACATAAGATTAATAGGAATAGAAAAAGACTCCCAACTCAAAGACCCAGAAAATATTTTTGATAAAATTATAAAAGAAAAAAGTTTCTAATCTGAAGAAGTGTTTGCCCATAAAGACACTAGAAGCTTACAGAAAACTCAATAGATTGGAAGATAAAATCAATAATAAACACTAAACATGCAGAACAAAGAAAGATTATTATAAGCTGCAAGGGAAAAAGACCAAGTAATATTTAAAGGCAGACATTATAATTGCACCTGATGTCTTAATGGAGACTCTAAAAGCCAGAGGGGTCTGGAAAGATGTCACAGATGCCGCTCCAACTATTATATTCAGCAAAACTTTCAATTGCCATAGATGAAAATGCAGGATATTCCATGATAAAGTCAAAGTTAAATATATCTATCCACAAATCAAGCCCTACAGAAGGCACTTCAAGGAAAATTTCAACCTAAGGAGGTTAACTACACCTACAAAAAACATGGGAAATGAATTATCTCACAATGGCAAAATCAAAAGAAGGCACACACATGTAAACATACACACACATGCATACACACACACACACACACATATGCGCACACACACACACACCAGCACCACCACCACCAACAAAATAACAAGATTAACAATCAATAATTAGCCATTGACATCTCTGAATATTAATGCTCTCAGTTCTCTAGTAAAAGACACTAGTTAATGGAATAGATTCAAAAACAGGAAATGTCCTTCTGTTGCGTATAGGAATCATACCTAAAAAATAAACATAGACACTACCTCAGAGAAAAGGGTTTTAAAAATATTTAAACCCTTCCCAAACAAATAGATTAGAAACAAACTGGTGTATCCATTCAAATATCTAATAAAATAGTCTTTAAACCAAAATTAATCAAGAGACTGGGAAGGACACTTCTTATCAAAGAAAAAATCTACCAAGAGTATCTTTTTTAATATATATGCTTCAAATAGAAGAGCACCTGTGTTTGTAATAGAAACCTTACTAAAGCTTAAATCACATATTGACCCCACCACATTGATAGTGGAAAACTTCAATACCTCACTTTTATCAAGGGACAGGTCATTCAGATAAAAACTAAGCAGAGAAATAATTGTGCTAACAGATATTTTCAAATAAATGAAACCAACAGATATTTACAGAACATTTGACCCAAATACAAAACATATACCTTCTTCTCAGCACCTCACAGAGCATTCTCTAGAACTGAATACATACTTTATCAGAAAGCAAGTCTCAACAGACCAAAAGAAAGAAAGAAAGAAAGAAAGAAAGAAAGAGAGAGAGAGAGAGAGAGAGAGAGAAAGAAAGAAAGAAAGAAAGAAAGAAAGAAAGAAAAAATAGTCTGCATTCTATCAGACCACTATGAATTAAACCTAGATTTCAACAACAGAAACAAAAAAAAACATTACAAGCATACAGAAACTGAAAAATTCTCTACTAAATGAATAATGGGTCAAGACAGAAATATAGAAAGAAATAAATAACCTTCTATAATTCCATGAAAATGAATACACTACATATCTAAACTTAGAGGACACAATGTAAGTGGTTCTAGAAGAAAAGTTCATAGCATGATATATATATCACCTTAGCAATTTAATAGGACACCTGAAAGCTTAGAACAACAAATACAATAAAAGCAAACACATCCAAGAGGGGCATATGACAGGAAATAATGAAACTGAGGGCTGGGAAATCAGTAAAATAAAAACAAAAAGACCAGTACAAAAAATTAGTGAAACAAAGAACTGCTTCTTTGAGAAAATCAACAAGATAGATCAACCTTTATCCAAACTAACTAAGAGACACATTGAGGAAATGCGCAAATTAACAAAATCAGAAACGTAAAGAACATAACAATAAAACCCAGGGTGGGATGGGGTGTGGGACACTGGGTTATTCTTTAAAAACCTGTACTACACAAAATTGGAAAATCCAAAAGAAATGGATAATTTTTTCAATTGATGCCATTTGCCCAAGCTAAATGAAGATCAGACAAACATCTTAAGTAGACCTAATACCCCCAAGGAGTTGGAAGCAGTCATTAAAAGTCTTCTGATCAAAATAAACAAACAAACAAACAAACAAGTAAGTAAATAAATAAATAAATAAATAAATTTTTAAATAGTTGAGGGTCGGATAGTTTTATTGTGGTATTCTACCAGACATTCAAAGCTGTTGCTAATATTTTTCAAGTTATTCTATGAAATAGAAGCAAAAGGAGCATTGCTAAATTTAAATATGAGACCAATCATCATGATACCTAGAAAACACAAAGATTCAGCAAAGAAAGAGAATTACAAATCAATTTGCCAACTGAATCCAAGAACACATAAAAAAAAAATCATCATCCAGCATGATCATACAGCTTCATGCCAAAGATGCTGGGATGGTTGAACACATTAAAAATCAAGAAATATAATCCAACCTGTAAAACCTGTAAATAAACTGGAAGGGAAAAACATACACACAGCCATCTCATTAGATACAGAATGGGCCTTTGAAAAAAAGTCCAACACTGCATCATGATAAAGTGTAGTAGGAAGTTTCTGGCCCAAACTTTCGGGCCTAACCTTAAGGTTTAGACCCACAGACCCACAGACCGACAGAGACACACAGATGCTTTCAATAGTTTTCAGCTGATCGGCCTAAGGCCCAGGCATATAACTTGCTAACTCTTTACCCTTCATCTAACCCATGATTCTTCCTGTTCAGTTATGTGGCTCGGTACCTTTCTTTAGAGCATCAGCACAGTTGTCCTCTGCTTCTTCTGTCTTCTCTCTGGCCTTCTGCTCTGTGCTTCCTGTTCTTAGAGTTTTCTTAGTCTGGTAGCCACGCCCACACTTCCTGCCTGCCTTCGGCCAATCAGAGCTTTTTACTAAACAATTATTTACAATGTAACAACATAATCTCCTGCAATAAAGTCTTGGAGAGAGTAAGAATACCAGGACCATACCTCAACATAATAAAAGCAATTTACAGCAAGCCTATTGCCAATATCAAATTAAAGGGAGGGAAACTCAAAGCAACCCATTAAATCAGAAATAAGAACAGGCTGCCCACTTTCTTCATATTCACACAGTATAGTACTTGAAGTTCTAGTTAGAGCAATAAGAGATGAAGGAGATACAAATTGGAACAGAATAAATCAAAGTATCATTGTTCACAGATGACATGGTGGTACACATAAGTGGTAAGCGAAGAACTACAGCTGATAAACATTTTCAGTGAAATTAATTGAAAAGATACATGATTTACTGAAAAAAATCAGTAGCTCTCCTTTATGAAGCTCTCATTTATAGAAATGACAAACAAACTGGGGGGAAAAATCAGGAAACAACACCTTTCACAATATCCATAAATAATATAAACTATATTGGAGTAACTCTAGCCAAGCACATGAAAGACGTGTATGACAAGAACTTGTCTTTGAGGAAAAAAAATTGAAGAAGGTATCAGAAGGTGGAAAGATCTCTCATGCTCATGGACTGGTAGAATCAACATAGTAAAAATGGCCATCTTACCAAAATCAGTCTACAGATTAAACACCATTCCCACCAAAATTCCAAAACAATTCTATAAAGGGAGATGGGGCTTTTATGTCCCAACTGTCTTGTCCCAAATAAACATATAGAAACTTATATTAATTAACGTATGCTTTGCAAATAACTCAGAGTTACTATCAACTAGCTCTTACAATTTAACCTGTTTCAGCTAATCCATGTACTGTCTTGAGGATCATAGCCTTTACCTTTATTCCATTTTGTATGTTTGACTCATTTTGTGTTTGGCTCAAAACTTCTTTGACTCTGATCTTCTTTACTCCATCATTGTCAGTTTTACTTTTATGTCTAACTTTATTCTCTTCAGCTATGGACCAGTCAGATTGTTTATTAAACCAGTCACAGAAACAAATCTTCATAGTGTACAAATGAATTTTTCATAGCACAATTCTTTATAGATCTTAAAAGAATAATACTCAACTTCATATGTAAACATGAAAACCCAGGACAGCTAAAACAATCCTCAACAATATGAAATTCCTGAGGTATCACCATTCCTGGTCTGACTCTAAGATGCTCTGGGACAAAAGCACAGAACTTGTGGGAGTGGCCAACAACTGACTGTTTTAATTTGAGGATCACACTATGAGAAGGACCCTATGCTCAATATTCCTGGATGACCAGGAACCAGAGACTGAATAGCGCAGAGATCTAGGACAGAAAAAAAAAGTCAATGAAACAAGTACTAATGATATTCTGCTATTCTTGTAGATAGGTGCCTATCCCAGTCATTATCAGAGAAACTTTTCCAGACATCTGATGGAAGCAGATGCAGAGACACACAGCCTAACAGTAGGCAGAAGGAGGCCAAATTAGAGTGTTGTTGGTTGATTTTGCACACACACACACACACACACACACACACACACACACACACATACACACACACACACACACATACACAGAGACAGAGACAGAGACAGAGACAAAGAGAGAGCGAGATACACAAATAAATGTAATAAAAAGAAAAAGTAAAAAGTAGGGAAAAGGGAAATAAATAAAATTAAATAACCCAAACCAAAAAAATAAAAATATAAATAAACTAAAGTCGTATCTGTTATAGGGCAAAACTATTTTATATTAAAAATTGATGATTTATGCCCACATCTCATTTTTGTGTTATTTCACATAATTATAATTAGACAATGCTATAAAATAAAATAGAAATTAATGTAGTTCAAGTGATCTCAATATGCACAAGCTTACAGAAGCATGTCTGCAACACAAACATCTAGGCATATTGAGTTTAATGTGTAGTGAGACTAATGCCGAGCATGGCACATACAGGGAATACAGGGTTATTGCTGTCCTTAAATGTACTTGGGGAACAAATTTAATCTCATAGAATGGCATATAAACACATTTATAATGCATGCCCTCTTTTATATCTGGATTTTCCATTCAGAAAAATGCTTTTGTTATCCATCCACACGGTTGCATGTATCAGCAATTCATTTTGTTGCTGAGAAGTAGTCCATTTCGTGGACATATGACTATTGTAAGTCCACTCCTCACTCATAGACATATGGTAGAAATTTCCAGAATGTGTATTTTCTTTTCTTTTCTTTTATTTATTTATTTATTTTTACTTAGTTTCTAGTAGTAGAATGCCTTGGTTGAGTGCCAAATGTAGGTTTAATTTCACACATACAAAAATCCTCTCAAACAGATTTTTAACATGGATGTAGCATTTTAAAATCCCACCAGCTGCATGTAAGACTTCTTGATTTCAATTCTTCACAGCACTTGGTATTTCTAGTTGTTTTCATTTCAGCTGCAGTCATAGGTCTATTTAGTCGCATTTTATTGACATATTAACTTTCAATTCCTTAAGTACTATCGGTAGTAATGACTAGAGTTAATTTAATAATTTAAACTATGTTTATCTGTTTTCTTGTGTATTTTGTTTAGTGATTTATCAGCCATTTTATCCATTTCTACAATTATTTTTTCTTGGATGTTTATTACATGTTTTATCTGTTGTTTAGGAGATATTTATTAGATGTGTGCTTCAAATATTTTTTCAAATCTGTGGGTCAGCTTAAAATCTTCATATTAATCTTGTAGAATAAATATACCTAATTTTCATAAAATTGAATTAATCAATATGTTATGAATTTTAACTGGAAAAAGATGTGTTACATCTGTTTATGCTGAAGGATATGTTTTAGCTATGTGAGGCTGTGTTATATTTGTCCTGCCTTTGTTAAGTATTTAAAGATGTGTTACATTTGCCTTAATTAAATAAAATTAACCTGGGATCAGAGAGGTGGTGTTAGCAACTGGTTGTCAGGAAGTAGGAAGGAGAAGCTTAGCATGGATTTTTGCTTGTTTATTTGAATTTGTTGTTCTTGTTGAGTAGTATGTATGGAAATGGCTTGTGGGGACACAAGCAAAGAAGGAAAGTTAGGCATTTGTTACATTAACTCTATGAGCTAGAAAGTTTTTACTCCAGCCTCACGAATAACTAAAGCCAAAATTTCAGATAAGCCTTGTTTTATCTTATCACAGGAATACTGAGCAACAACTAGGTCCCCAAGGACTTGACCATTATCTCATTTTTCAAGGTTCCCTAAAAAATGTCATCACCCCCAGACAACAGGAAGTAATTTTAAGAATATAACATCTACATTCCCAAGTTGAAAGGTGGGTGGTTTTTGTTTGTTTGTTTGTTTGGTGGGCTATGGGTGTTTAATTATCATTTAAGGAGGTTGGTTAAAAATTGTTATTTGTCTTGGTAAGGGAAAAACTTATTAAAGGGGGTCAGATTCAAGGACCTCTTTCTAAAATGAAAAAGAAAGAAGATGGAAGGATAGGATAAGAGTAGATTAGACTAAAAAGTAATTATTAATCTCAAATATTCTACACTGGTATGGATTTTCATATATTATTACCAATTTGAATTTATGTTTATTTACTCTATATATGTCTCTACTCATGTTTAAGGAAGTTTTGTATGTTATACAAATTGAGTTTTTTTGTTATAACATACTGAATTAATGTTTATACTTTTGTTTAAGGTATTTGACCTATGCAGTATATTTTAAAATGTAAAGATTTAGTCCTTAAAGGCTATTGTTATTACCCCTTTAGGATAATTAAGACATGCTGGTAAGTAATTAGTCATAAAAGGATGATGAGCATCAAAGAACCTCTATATGGAGTTTGCTTTCATTGTGGTAAAGTTAATCAATGGGCAATGAAACTGCTCTTGCCTTGGCTTACAGCGAGCTATACACACTGGACAAGTAGGGCATAAAATAAAAAAATCATCCAATTTAGACAGTACAATGTGGAACAGTCCTTCAAAATTTATGCTTCATAGAAAAGTCTGTCAGATATTCTAGGCCTGTAGACAAAAGATTGGGTACCCCAATGTTGCAGAAAACCTTGCAGATGTCTATGTTGTTTTGGAAGGGGCTTGCACTGTACTACCTGTTTACAGTGTAATATTTTATCTTTCAAAGGCCTTTGATAAAGTTGAAGACTAGATAGTTAGAGTTTTCCCTAGTTTTAATAAATGTTAAATTAGATACAAAACTTTCGATTCACCAAAATAGAATAGATAATGGAATATTTTCTGTTAATTTGCTAAATACAAATGGACTGGACATTGTAAATGTAACCTTTACTTAATAACTGTTCTTAGTATATATAATATTACTATATTAAAGTTAAAACCTTCCTTTTTACTTATACAAAAAGGGAGAAATGTTGTGGAATATTATTCCCACTGGACAAAGATGTTTTATGTTTGTTTATGATTTGGAATATTACTTTAACTTGTGAAAGTGTGCTACATATGTTTCTGCTACCTTTGCTAATTATGTAAAGATGTATTGCATTTCATTAATTAAATAAAATTAAGCTGGGAGCTCTGAGAGGTTAGTTAGAAATACATTGACTGGAAGTAGAAGGGAGGAGCTTAGTGTGTGTGTGTGTGTGTGTGTGTGTGTGTGTGTGTGTGTGTGTGTGTGTGTGTTATAGTTGGCATAATGTGAAAGGGAGTGGCCTGCAGGGACACCAGCAAAGGGAGACAGTTAGCCATTTGCTACTCTAAGTCTCTGAGCTTGCAGATTTTCATCCTAGCCTTTTAATATAATGATAAAGGTTTATTTTGAACTACCTGTATCTGCAGCAACAGATCCACTGTTGGGAAAATGGTATCAATTTAAATTGATTTTACTTTTTAAAATCATGCTTCAAATTGATGTGGGAATGTCTTTCTGGATGCTGTGAATAAGGGAACTATTTTGGCTCATGGCAGGCACCCGTAGCAGTAGGCAAGAATAGGGACATAGGTGAGAGAAGGAGGGTTGATTTGAGCTGGCCCCACCCATGATTCAGCAAGTAAGGTAACACAGGCAAGCCATTGGCAGGACAGGTGGGTCATGTGGTAGAACAGATGAATGGAAATGAGCTGAATTAAGATGAAAGAGCTAGCTAGCAGTATACCTAAGCCATATGAGTCATTTTTTTGGGTGTGGGGGGGAAGCAGCCGTGGGTGAATCCTGACCCTGGGGCTAGTCGGGCCAGAAACCTACATATTATATCAAATCACAAAGATGACTCTCCTGTTTTTTGGGTTTTTTTTTTGATACTTCAGTGTTGTAGAATGCTGTCCTCTGGGAATGACATAACTCTTGATTGATTGCACACCCAGTAATTGTGATTACTGACAAGAACACTGCACAAGATTAGGCTCAAACATTCTGCCACTGAAAGGGAGGGGCTCTTGAAGTCTCTTCTCTGACCAAGTATTCTATCATCAACAGGGAATGGCTCTTGAAGCTACTCCTCTACCAAAGGATATTTGGGTGAACATCACTGGGTGGAACTCTTTCAAGTCACTTGTGACTTTAGTAATAATTCCTTACCCTCTCTATTGCTTCTTTGTTACTCCTGTTGATCCCTTATCTGGAAAATAGATGCTGTTCATGTGGCCCCAGAAAATATTAATATGATACTTTGTATTTCAATATGAGATGTACCAGAAACTAAACATGAATTTGGAAAGAGTACTGTGGTTATGGGTATGAATGGAGAGCTATGTGAAGGAGAAGCGTTCACGAGTGATGGTGATATGGCTGTTCTTTCCCATGTGGTATGTCACAGAATGTCTTTTTGCTGTAGTAGCAGTTGCATTGTCAAAGAAATTAGTGGACAGATTCAACTCAGGCTACCCCCATGTGAAGGGGTAATCCAAAGCTGGCTGTTATCCTCAATGTGGTACAGAGTACCTGATTAATGGCATCTACCATGTGAATACGGGGATATCTCTAAAATAGCACCCCCCTCAAAGAATGCATTATAACCTCCAAACAGAATATATGGGATAGGATTCAGGCTGTGGAATCTGTATTCTTGTCTTTGCTTTGAGCAATAATACATGCAAGTAAGGTTGAGCTCTGTCAGAAAAAAAAAATCCCAATTAAGAGCAAAATTACATAGAGAAAAGACATATGGATATTATTTGCCACACAATTGGTAGGAAAAGTGAAAGGGGTCAGGGACTCAAGCAAAAGAGAGCATATACAAATTAGTTCTGTTCTAAATAGCCTCTTTTAGCATCCCAAAGCTCGCAGCACATGGGGATAATTAAACAGTGAGATGGAGAGAGTAAAATAGAAGCAATAGATGATAGTCTTTAGGTCTGACTTTTAACACTGAGAAGAGGGGGAGCAGTGCACAGAAAGGAGCTTTAATGGACCAACAGAAGGAACTGACAATATCAAATAATATTCCCTGGAACTCCTTAAATTGAAAATAAATTAAGAAATGGAAGAAGGTGAAAATGGTCAAGATTCACTGTACAAAGTTCTCCAGGTTCTAATACTAAACAGGAGAGAAGAAAAGAAATGAATGGTGAAGTTTCTCATAGCCTTGCTCATGAAGATTTGGAAAGGGGGCAGATGGAATGAGCTGACTGCTGTGGGAGCAGGGACAATGAATAATAAACTTACATTGTTGGGACAGAGGCTGAATAAATGAAGCAGTGCAAGAGAAATCATCTCTCCATGGACTGGCTACTGATGTTAAAAATTCCTCTTTTCAGCACTTGAGAGGAGACAGCAGGCAGATCTCTGTGAGTTTGAGGCCAGCCTGGTCTATAGAGTAAGTTCTAGGACAGTCAAGGCTATATCAAGAAACCCTGTCTTGAAAAACCAGTTGTAGGAGGGACAGAGAAGGAGAACAGTAAAGTAGATATCTTGATAGAGGGGCCATTGTGGAGTCAGAAAGAAACTTGATGCTAGGGAAATATTCAAGAACATACTAAGATGACCTCAGTTAAGACTCCAAGCAATAGTGGAGAGGTGACCTTTCTCTATAACCAAATTAATGGCAACCCTAATTGTCATTATAGAACCTTAATTTGATGGCTGATGGAAGCAGATGCAGAGACTCACAGATAAGTACTAGGCTGAGCTCCCAGTCTGGGTGAAGAGAAGGAAGAGGGATTATGTAAGCTAAGGGGTCAAGATCATGGTGAGAAAATCCACAGAGTTGGCTGGCCTGAGCCATTGGGAGCTTACTGACTCTGAATTGAAAGCTGGGAACCTACATAGGACTGAACTAGTCCCTCTGAATGTCAGTGACAATTGAATGGAGAGTTTGTGGGGCCTCTGGCAGTGGGACCAGAATTAGCTCCTAGTGTATAAACTGGCTATTTGGAGCCCAGTCCCTACAGAGGAACACCTTGCTCAGATTTGATACTGGGAAGAGGGGCTTGGTCTTACCTTAACTGGATAGGCCAGACTGCACTGACTCACTGTGGGAGTCCATATGCTCTCTGAGGAGTGGATGTATGTGTGTGTGTGTGTGTGTGTGTGTGTGTGTGTGTGTGTGTGTGTGTGTGTGTGCGTGTGCGCGCGCGCACGCAGAGGGAGGGTTAAGTGGGAGGAATCTGAGGGATGACTAGGAAGAGGGGAAGGAAGGGGAAATAGTGTTAAGTCTGTAAAAAATAAAAACTTAAAAACAAAAACCTGCATTAAAAATCCTCTTGTAAGTGACTCTAAGTCTTTGGTTTATCATGCTACACTTGGGTGGCATTGTTTTTTGCCTGTTGTGACCCATCTGGACTGAATAGATGTTTCTCACTATCTACACACGCAGTTTACCTTTATAACTTGGCTTATAAACTAATTTGAATTTAGTTCTGAATTTGTCGCTGTTTTATTTTTTTTACATGTAAATACATTTAAACACAATCAATTTACATTATTATTTTAATTCAATGATTTCTTGGATTACTGTGCCACATTGTTGACAATCAATTTATCTGTCACAGTCCAGTTTTAGACCATCTTCACTATTCCACTGATTCAATTGTTCTACAAATTTTAGGAAACCATAATAAACTTACATTCTAAAATTGTGAGTAATTTTGATTGAGGCTATTTTTAAATCAAAATTTGGAGACTTCGGACAACATTGTCTATTCTAGGGCATGGACTGTCTACTCTTTGCTGTATATTTAAGTCTTTAATATTCAAAAGACACGATCTGTGGTTTTGATGCAAATTATGAGAATCTTTAATTTTCCTCTGTTTTATTTTCTTGTATGGTAATTTTACTTGAATTTAACATTGCCTATTCTGGCACACAGAAATAAGAATGATGTCTTATTAACTAATATTTTATGCCTATTTTCTGAATTTGTTTATTAATTCTGGCAGCCTCTTATTACTTGTTATTATTAATTGCTACCTATATGTTTATGATATATGCAAAAGAGAAATTCTACTTTTATAGGACAATCTTATACTGCTGTGTAATACTAGTTGAAGATGTGTTACATTTGTCTATACTGTGGAATGCTTGTCTAATGATGTAAAGATGTGTTGCATTTTTTTGTGTGGCACTTGTTTAGCTCTGTAAAGCCGTGTTACTTTGCCTGCCTAAAAGACCTGATTGGTCTAAAGAGCTGAGTGGCCAATAAGTAGGCAGGAGGGAGAAACGGATGAGGCTGTCATTTGGAGAGAATAAATAGGAGAAATCTAGGAACGAAGAAAGAGAAAAGGAGGAGGAGGTGGCCAGGATCGTGCAACCCAGACACGGAGCTAGAAGGAAAGGAAGATACACAAACTATAAAAGTTAAAGAAGCCAAGAGGCAAAGCATAGTTAAAGAGAGACTGATTAATTTAAGTTTTAAAAAGAAGCTGGCTAGAAACAAGTCAAGCTAAGCCTGGGCATTCATAAGTAAGAATAAGTCTTTATGAATTTATTTGGAAACTAGATGAAGGGCCCTAAAATGTGTAAAGAACATAAAAAAACATAACACAAACAAAAAACTACAATGTACTTTATATTTCTCCTGTTAATTTATTTATTTTGTCTCATTGTGATCACTGGTACCTTAGATATCCTTTAAGTAACCTTATTTTATCTTGTTTTACCACAGCTACGTAGTTATTCATTCAGTGTTAGGTAGAATGCAATCTTATCAGTAGGTTTTCTTTTCATTTAAAGGCAATTTTTGCAATATGGTATAGAGTGAGTGATTGGAGGTGTAGGCATACGTGCAACAGATAATGTATATGATTCTGTGCTGGGAACCACAGAAATATGAAGTATGGACTTCATATTGGCACTGGCAAGGCTGACCTATCAGAGTGCAGGACCCTGGTGGAGGTAAAGACAAAACTCAAGGAATTGTGGTGTTAATTGCCTTTGAATATGCTGGCTGTTTCCTGCAGAGAACTCTGTGTGTACTTGTAGCTTTTTCTCTTTTGTTATTTCCTGGAAATTCATCCAACCCAGGAACATTTAGCAGTGTGGCTGATTATTTATTGGACATAATTTTTTCCATACATCTGGAGCATATGGATAACTTTCCCTACCTATGTGTGAAAACAGTCACACAGACAAGATCTCTTTTCTCACTAATCAGGTCTTTGTTCCTTTGTCCAGAGCAGACTCAGCATCTGCCCCCCCACCCCCACCCCCATACAATTATCTACTAGTAGACACCTGGAAAGAATCAGCCCTTGGACAAAGTATTTCAGCTGAAATATTTCTCAGACATCTAAGGGCAGCTACAGATAGATGGCACACTAGTGTGCACCACCCCTACAGATAAGAGAACTATCTGGAACTAACACCGTGAATCTTAGGCCCTTGACTCTCTATTCTTGTGCGTGGATTCTTTAACGTAAGGCACTAACTAACTTAAAGATGTATTGTTTGTGATGTAAGAGAAAAGGTAATTGGCCAAAATCCTAGTTGCAGGTGTAAAAGCATTTACTCTGAAGTGCTGCACCGCCATGCCAGAGTAGCTAGAAAATGGCAGATTGACCTTTATCCTCTCCTTTTTCAAACTGAGCTTTATCGTCTCTCTACACCACAGTTTAGGTCTAAAGATTCCCCTTGCCAACCTTGTAGTGAAGGTGCTAGAGCAGAGCAAAAGCTTCATACCCGCCATCACTTACTTACGTCATCAGGCAACAGAGGATACATAGCCTGCCTGTCAGAAAAGTGGCTTCAAGGAGGACCTAATGGAAGCAGCACAGGACTTTACTTCATACATGGATTTTTTTCCGATTATTAAGCTTTTAATCCTATGTCTAGGTACAGTTAGGGATGTAGTAGGAGCACATGGTTTCCGCCCATTTCCGTTCCTTTATTGCTTTAATCTTTAGTTGACCCCACCAGCAAAACCTTGACTAGCCATTCCCACTTGCGTCATAAACCAAAGCTGACAGGTACAGTTACAGGCATGTGTGTGCATCTTATCAGCCATCTCTAGGACCCTGAGAAATTCAAAGCCCCACATTGCCTTGCCAAAGAATAACTGCCTACATGAGTGTGGAAGCCTGTGCCTTCACTGCTGTAGTCATTGGATCAATAAAGATGTTGAACTAAAGAGAATTGTGTGAGTATATTTCTTGAGAGTTTCTACAGATACTTTTGACCGGTAGAAGTATATCTCTTGAGCTCTGAAAGTCTTTGGGGCTAGTACCCTCAAAGGCCTTTTTGTTAATCCTGCTTTTCAGATAAAAATCTCATTAGACAATCTCCTCTTTGAGCATTGAGAACAAAGTTCTTAAACTTTCTGAACACATTCTCAACATTACTTTTACATAAATTACATCTTTATTGACATTTACTCTATTAGAAAGCAAATTTAAAGTATGCATTTAAAGATAATGGAAATTCATTGTGTGAATGTACATATTTATGAGAAAAATAACTTATTTTTAAGAGCAGTTTCTGAAAATAGTGGCTTTAAATATTTTAGGTTTGTCAGCTTAATAAAACATGACTGAATTTGTGCAGTGGCTTTTAAATGTAATGCTTGCAAAATGTACTTACATACAAATACACGAAGAAAACTTGACTCTGCAGAGGTATTTTGGTCAAAAAACTAGATAATTATTAACAGCATCATCTGCACTTGACTTGATTCTTTTTTGTAGTCCAGAGAAGATAATTTGCTCTTCAAAACAATAATTTGTGTCTTGTATTCAGTCAATGCTCAGAATTCACTGAAAATTTGGTACCTTTGTAATACTCTATACACAGATGCTTGAGAACATATGCCACACTCCAACGTCCTGTGATAAAGTTCCTGTTTTCTTTAACTCAAGGTTGGAAAAATAGTCTTGTACACTGTTTTCTGTCATTTTAACTACAGTTAATTCACATGTGCTTTGGAAGAAATGAGTCTAGCCTAATTTAAGTTCAAACACTGAGCAAATTTCTTCTCAAGTATTTATTGAACAAATACTCTTAGTTTATTTTTAATTTTTTTGCCCCAAATTACTTGATTGTTCTATATCATATCAATTTGTTTATGGCTATTGTATTTGTAAATATATTTGTTTATGCTTATCATTATAATTAGTATAGCTTTATATCAACAAAGCAAGTTCTTTTACTGTTTTTCTGACAAAGTTTTGGTTTCTTTTACATCTTTCTTTTATATGTGCAAGGTATCCAGTATGTGAGTTTATTAAGAATTCTGGCAACAGTAATTTCAATGTAATTCATAGCTTCACAATGCTAAGGCTTCTCACAAAACATCTGTAGGTCTCTATTTAACTAAAGAAATATTATATTTTTTATTGAGATCTTGAATAGTTACTAAGTTTATTTATAGATAATTTACTTTTAGAATTTCATACCTGAAAATTTTTACACCTTGTAATTTATGAAATAAAACTTTGATGACATTTTTCCATCATTCTCTACTTGGTCATGAGTTACCAAAGTTACTGGCTAATACATTGGAAGGCAGGTCTATCAGATTAGATAGAAATAATTAATACCATCTTTTTCTTTTTCTTCTCAACATTCCTAATGCACTATTCAGGAATTCCAATATTTAAGAAAATACTAGTAATCACAAAATATATTGGAATCTTTGTATTTAATTGGCCTGACCCTTTCTGGAAAAAAAAATACTTTAAGGTCAAGAAAACTCATATAACTCTTAATTTCAAGAGGCTTTTGGAGAGGTTATTAATTTTTATCATGCTCATTTTGGCATACAATGTGATATTTTCCTTTTATCGGTGAGCAGGATTGATAATGCCTCTAAAAAAAATTAGTGCAGTGTTGTCAAACTGACTCTGTAAGATGAAAATTCTCAAATCTCAATAAGGGGTGAGAACTACACTTACCTTTGAGTATCAGGCTGCCAAACATGACTTGAACAAGAACAATACAAAGAAACATGCTAACATGCAAAGGGAAAAGGTTGTCAGGCCTCAACATTAGAACTTTGTCGGCAATCAAAGATTATTGGGATTAGAAGAAATAGCCTTCCCCAGGGTAGAGCATAGCAACTGATTATCCTACACAAATGTTCAGACCTGAAGTAAGATTATATGGCTAAGCAGGCTTTGTTGAAATATTTAGAAATGTATGTAAACACATAAACATAGTTATGAAAACATATGTATTTAAATGTGTACACATGTAAACATTTATGTATTACAGATATATATTTATGAATACACCACACCAACAATTAAAGAAAATGGCCAGGAATTTGCAAAAGGACAAGGGAAAGGGAACATGGGAGGAATAGGGAGGAGGAAAAGGAAATAAGAAATTATGTACTTGTACTATAATCTAAAAAAATTTAAAAAAATAAAGTGCTCAGACCTGTAACCTTTGTCAATTCCAATGATTTACATACTTCTAATTAAGCTGATTGGTTGCCATTAATATTTAACAATAGTTTTACCTACTTCATCATCATTTAAAAATTCACTTATGTACTATTACAAATACATTTCAGCTCGATTCCTTACGAAACCATCTTGTAGTCCTTATAAAACCCAGTATCATGTGAAATGGATATATGCCAATGAAAAAAAATGAAAAAAATCATTGCATTTGTAGCTTTACTTTATTAGTTCACTGTGTAAAACTGCCTCAGGCAGGTACTTTTTTGCCATAAAGATGTTGGATTATCTTTTAAAATTATCTTAGCTTTCTATTTCTTTTATATCAATATTAAACATTTTCAGCAATTTTCTATATTTAAAATTTTTAAATTTATAGTTTTTACTATTAGTGAATGTATTTATTTTTATCAATTGCCTTCTTAAACTTCTGTCACTGTATATTTATATATTCTCTTTATGACTAAACCACATAAAATTTATATCTCTTCTTTTTGAGTTTGTAATTTTTCTTTTTAAAATAATTACATAATTTTTCTCTTTCTTTTCCTCTCTTCAGCACTTCCCATGACCCCCTGTACATGCCCTCTCTTAAACCTGTACTTTAAAAAATTGTTGCCATATACAGATATATATTTTATTGTATTGTATATTTATATAAACATGACTACATGTTCACTCCATATGATGTCAATGTTACTTGCATGTATATTTTTTCAGTACTGACCAGTTGGTATTTGATAACCAATGTCCTCTGAAGGTGATTTCCTATGTTCTCAGAAATTCTTAGTTAACAATAACTGTCTATGTTTGGGACCTTGTGAGATTTACTTATTTCATGTAGCATGCCTTTTGGTGTTCAGGTCTACTTTAGGCAGTCACTCTGATGAGACTTCATGAGTGTAGCTTCCCAGACATTTTTAGGACATATACTCTTATAATAGACTTCCTGTTCCCCTGACTCTATAATCTTTCCATTTTTTCTTCTGCAATGTTTCCTTAACCTTAGGTGCAGGAGTAAGTTGTAGAAGCACCAGTTGGGACTGAACACATTATTATCACCATTCTCTTCATTTTATGGTTTGTATAGAGGCCCCCATTTGTTACAAGAAGTTTCTTGGATGATTTGTGAGATACATACTTATTACTGAGTCTAAAGATAAACATTTAGACAGATGTTATAAACTATGCGTTGGCACTGTGTTGTACTTTCCCCTACAAGTTCAAGGACCTTGTAGTTGACTATACGTACAGTATCAGGCATGATTCCCCTCCCATAGAACAGGACTTAAGTCCAGTTAAATTATTATTGGTTAACACCAAGATCTGAGTGCCACTATTGCACTCTTAGAATTATTCTATCGTTCTGATCATTGTTGTAGTTTATATCCATCTTAGCTGAATGACACTATTGGTAGCTTCTCTCCCTTGGAAAATTGACACCTTCTGGCACCAAGAAACCTAGTACTTAAGAAGAAGACATTTAAGTTAGATCCAGAGTAAGTTCTCTGCATCCTGTTTTTAAGTGCACTCAGTTTTCAGCAATAAGGACTTACATTCATCCTTTAGGAGGCAACCAAAGGACACAGCAATAACCTATAATATTTGGAAGTCTCATGGGCTTCCCTGATCACAACTCACAAAGAGTCTTTTTATGCCTGGTATTAGCATATTAGTTAAATAGTCTATGGATCTTAGGGGGAGTATTGTAAGCTCAGGTGGGAAAATTTTATTTAAACTGTAAATATATATATACACACTAGCATGGAATTTTAGGTAGAGAGATAATAACGTAATCCCTTATGAGATTTTAGATATCCTTACTGTTATTTATCCTCCTTCCTTTTCTATGTATCGACTTCTCTCCATCCCCTCCTCCCAAATGAAAGCCCATGAGTTTTTCCATTTCTCCTTTCACCTCATTTGTACCATACAATTCCCTCTATATTGTCTCCTGCCATATTCCTACTCTACTTTCCTGGATTCTGAAGTTAACACAGGATATGTATCCCCCTCTGAAGATTTAAAACTAAGAGCCTAAGACTAGAAAGAACATGTGCTATTTGTCTTTTTGAGGTCTGTGCTACATCACTCAGCTCTTTCCCATTTCCATCTACGTACCTATAAAATTAATTTTCATTTTACAATTGAATAATCTTCCACAGAGTCTCTGTACCGAATTTTCATTATCTATTTATCAGATAAAGCACATTTTGTTGTTGAACTTTTAGAGAAAATATTACATGTGTAAATACAATAAATGAACAAATAAACTACTTCATCACTCACTTAACTTCTATGTACTTCTGCTGTACTTTTGAAATATTGTTTTTGCACAACTACAATGCTATCCTCATACTTAAGATCATCAATAGTATTAGTCAGTCTTCACCTTTAGTTTTATATAATACCTAACCTGAGTTAAATTATTTGGCTGTCTCAAAAATTTCTTTCTTTCTTTTCTTTTTTTTACAATGAACATATTTAACTAGAATGTTTACGTATAGTATTTTGGTGTTGTGTAATTTTGTTTTTAAGTTACATTATTTTAAATTTTCATTTATTATTTGTGTATGTGTGTATGTCTGTAAAGGTCAGAAAATGACTTATGTGAGTCAGATTTCTCTGTCTACTATGTGATTCTTGGAGACCAAACTCAGGTCATTATTGGTGAAAAGGTTTACCTGCTGAGTCAAGTTGCTGATGCAATTATTATTTTAAACGTTTTTCAGTCATTTATATCTGTTTTGTTCATTAAAATATTTAACAGTGTTTGTGTGTATGCACATGTGTATGTTTGTGTGTTTGTGAATATGTGTGTGTGCGTATTGTGCATGTTTGTGTGTGTCACAGATTGCATGTAATGGTAGAGGACAACTTGAAAAGTCTGTTCTCTCTTTTTATTGTCTGTGTTCCAGGTTGTCAGTTCAAGTGCCCTTACCTGATGGACCATCTCTCCAGCCATCCTGCATGTTTTTATGTCACTAAAACTTTTTCAGGAAGCCACTATACTTATCATGCAGCACTGACTACTATCCTGGATGTATTTGATGTTTTTAAAATTTTTTATTATATATATATATATATATAATATATATATATTTAAAAATGTCATCTTCATCAACGTATCCCCCTGCCAATAGTTCCCAGCCGGTCCTCAGCCTCGCCCTTCAACATCCACCCATCCCCTCTCCCAAAAGGGATAGAAACCCCAAGGTGGGCCAGTCTAGTGTGGCACTTCCACTTCAGGCAAGGCTAGGCTGGGTGTTCCTCTATAGGGAATGAGCTCCAATGTGCCAGCCCATGAACAGGAACACAGTCTAATCCTCGTGACTCCACACACTCATGGCATGACAGTCAGAAGCCTCCCACGCCCAGAGAGCCCAGCTCCTCCTCCGGATGGATCTCCCGTGGCAATTCCCGAGCCAGCCAGCCATCACCAAAGGAACCTTCCTCATAATCTCCCTATCCCCCTGCTCATACAGATTCTCCTCCTCTGCTCTCAGCTGGACCAGGAGCTCTGCCCACTGCTCAGCCATGGATCTTTGCCTCCACCTTCATTCCCAGTTGGATATAGGTTCTGCAATGACACCTAGGGTGTTTACTCACTTGATTATAGGGGAAATCTCATTTAGCCCTCCCCCCCCTCCACAATTGTTTGGAGACTTGGCCAGGGACATCCTGTGAGTTCCTGGACATTTCCCTAGCACCCAGTCTCTTTCCAGCCCCACATTGGCTTCTTTTATCAAGATATTCATCTCCCTCCATCTAACTCTTTGCTCCACTCAGTCAACCATCTCCTTATTTCAAGATTTGTTTTCAACTCTTTTTGTTGCAACCCGTTATGACCCCAATTTGCTAAGGTGATCTTCTCTATTTTCTTTTCTTAGGGGAATCTCTGAATGTCTCTTTTAAGTTCCTTCCAATCCCAAGCTGTACAGGGGTTTTGTTTTGCAGCTTGGGTATTCTTTGCTTTTTGTCTAAAATCCACTTATGAGTGAGTACATCCCATGTCTATCTTTCTGGGCTTGTGTTACCTAGCTCAGGAGGATATTCTCCAAGTCCATCTATTTGCATATTTGATGTTTTTACAGCATTGTAACTTGTGATATTTTCTGTATTTCCTAGAAATAAATTTTTCTTACATAAAATTTGATTAAAGATTACCTTGATCACTTTTCTGAAGACAAAAATAATTCACAGGTCATTCTAAATACTTTGTACATATTAAATAACTTTTGAAAGTACAGGCTAATTCTTTATATAACTGGCCTACACTGATTCTTTAGTTGCTAAGCCTCCCAACAAGCTCCTATTTCATATTTTATCACTGCCTCATTGATTATATTTTTAGTAGAGATGTTACAATACTTTTACAATTCTTTTTTTTTGTGTTTTGCACTGATTTTCATTCATTGCTATAAATACTTGTATTTATAATTTTGATATATTTACTATAATTATGATTTTTAAATTCATTTTTTTCTTTTAAATTCATAGCTTTTCAAAAACCGGTGGATTTCAGGTGTTGAAGGTGCTCCATCCTTTAGTGTTTCTACATTCTGGGTAGAGGGCGTTTTGGATACGATTCCTTTTGTTTCTCATAGTGCCATTGCATGTTGCAGCTGGATGTGTCAAGGGAAAGATGTAAATTCATATCTAACCCATGTTCAGCTATTGTGCTGTCCTTGATATTATACCTTTCAAGAGGACAGAAGAAATGCACTTTTTAAAAGAAAAATATCACAAATTTTGTTTTTTCCTATTGTAGCTCTAAAGACAGAACTTAAGACTTTATGATACCAGACAAGCAGTACAATATAAATTCAACCACCCTTGATATAAATATATATTTACAGTATAAGAAACATGGCTACATATTGGGGAAAAGCTGGAATCTCAGAGAGAGGAGTCAGACCACAGTCAAATCTCACACAGTCGACTACTCAGGTCAAATAGGGTAAAAGCTGTCTTCAACAGTCCTCCACCAGTCTGGTTGCTCCTACAGAATGCCTGAATGTCCTCTCCTCCTGGGTTAAATATCTTCCTGTCCAGTTGTTTCACTTCTGGATTCAACTATACATCATAATCGTAGAGTTAGGATTAAAGGTGTGAGCTACTACTGTTTGGTAGTCAGGCCCTCAACTCACAGAAACACAGAAAGTTCTCTGTCTCCTGAATGATGGGATTAAATCCTGGAATCACCATTCTCTAACACTCGTGACTTAACTGTAGGTGAATCTGCTTTCTGATATTTCAGGCTGATTTATTAAATATAAAATATATCACCACAAACAATATACTTGGCTTTCAAATTTTCATACCTCATATTAAATAAGCTATTTTTCTACATATGATTTGGAGGTTTCCGTGTATATTTGCACGTGTGGCACATATGTGATGTGGTGCCTGTGGACGTATATGAGTGCATGTTGTGGCCTCAAGTAAATATCAGGTATTTTTCTCAGTTATTCTATATCTTACATATTGAGACAAGGTCTCCCTGGAACCTAAAGCTTGTCATTTAATCCAGTCTTCACCTTCAGTGTTTAGGGGTTACACATAGTCTGGCACACTCAAATGGCTTTTATTTTCGTGCAAAGGAAAAATAGATATGCAATAAAATCAATAATTACTGGAGATTCTACTCTCTTCTCATAGAAGTATGGAAAGAAACAGTGATATTCAGGGTCTCTTCTAAAAGTGAGTTAAAAATAAATACTTTTAACTGTACAGGGGAGTGTATAATAGATCGTAAGACAAAAATTTCTGCTTAGGTTTAGGATAGTGAGTCTATGCTCAGTTACCTAAGCCACTTTAGCTACCTTTCCCTTAAAGTCTCTTGCACTCTCTTGGCTGCAATTCAAAGGCTGTTAGCAAGTTAATGCTCTGTCTGATCTATTTTAACAAAGGCAGGGCTTGAGTATGATGCAAAGTTTATGAACAATGTCAAAGAAAGTGGTAAGAATGATCTACGAAGTTCTATTTAGCTATTCTTTCAGTGGCTCTATGGGGAAAGTACCATCACAACTTAATACGAGGAGTAAAATAGAGTTTAAGGAAACAGTCAAAGCGATTGCCAGTGCATCGACAAGACAAATTCTAAAGAATGAATTCTAATTTGTATGGGCACCTGTCAGGTCGTGACATAACATTGTAAATACTGGCAAAAATAATGACAAAGAAGGAAGAAGATGAGGAGGAGGAGGACAAAAAAAAGAGGAGGCAGGAAAAGAGAGAAAGATAATAAGTTACTGTCTCCAAATGTAGATTGTGGGGGCTGTTGCTTACACTGCCTAAATACGAGTGAAGCAGTGACAGAATGATGGGGTTGTGAGGTAGGTTTTCTTTCTTCGAGCTTCACTATGTAATATTCATATTTTGTGGAAAATAATTTGATAGAATCACTTTAGAAGTTTATGTGAAGTTTCCTGGGATAAGTCTTAGGCATTATGGAAATAAGGAAAAGGTCAGAAAGTTGAAGAATTCTGACTGAGGGTAGAGTGAAGTGAAGGCTTAGCAGTAATTCAATTAATTCAACATCTTCTTGTTTGCGGTGTCACAAAGCACATAGGCAATTTTCATGTAGAATTGTTACAGGGCAAAAGTACAGATTAACATTTACTGTAGTAGACAGTTGTTAAAGCTAACTACTTATTATGAATCATCTCAACTGTGGCACAGGTAAACCCTTCATGGCAGCTGAACACACTCTTTTGCAAGCACTAGGCTGATGGAGAAAGAGTTAGAACTGCTTGATTCCAGCCCAGTGCTTGCAGTAGTGCCCAAATGACTTTACCACACAATGCCTTGGTGTCCTAGACCATTAAAAAGGGCTGCAGCATTGCGGGGTTTATAGGATATAAATAAATTCATGTATTTTAAGTACTCATAAAACTGTGATCGGTAAATGAGTCTGGAGGCGCATGTAGAAATATACATTATATAGTTGTTTCATTAAGTCTTATACTTCACATATAACAACAGCTAACACCAAGTAAGAGTGATTTATTTCATTAAAAATAATAGCTAAACTTATTTAGTATAATTTAGGAAATTTAGAAAAAGAAAAATATATCAGCTAGACTCAAAAGGGGCAATAATTGTAAAACTGCTAGCTATTGATTTATTAATGAATTTTAAAACTTATTACATTCCTTTTGATATATGCCTAACTGCTAATAGTCATGGTTAAAGTTCCATAGTACTTACCATTTCCAGGAAGTGTTCACAGATTATCTCACCAAAGCCTCAGAAAAGTTTTATAAAGTAGATACTATTTTAAATCCCACCAGAAGGAAGTGGTTTTTATTTTGTTTTATTTTTATTTTTGAACAAAATAAAATGTAAGATAAAACAACGTTGGACAACCCAAACCCAAAAAGGACAAAAGAGCCCTAACAACAGGCACTAGAATCAGAAACCCACCCAATCACATACTCAAAAGTTCCAAATTCCCAAACTAATTACAAGAAAATTACTAAACTAAAAGGTCTAATATATAAGCAGAGAACCTGTACAGACTCATCTATGTTTGTGCTTGCTGCTTTCATCTCTGAGTTCATAGGAGCTTTGCTCCATTGAATCAGAGAATCTTATTCTCCTGGTGTCCTTCATCCCCAACTTACATTCATTCTGTCTCTTCTTTTGTGGAGTTCCCTGAGATCTGAATTGAGGGGTTTGATAGAGATATCCCATTTAGAGATGTGTGCTCCAAGATCTCTCTCTTTCTCTTTGCATAATGTCTGGCTTCAGGCCTCTGCATTTGTTTTTATCTGCTGCCGGAGAAAGCTTCTCTGAGAATGGGTAAATAAGGCACTGATATATGAGTATACGAAAATATCACTGGAGTCATTTTATTGCCTTTTTTTTTTTTTAAAGCCAATAGTATTTGAATTTACTCTAAGTCTCTGGGCTATCTGGTCTCCGGTTCTTGGTCACCCAAACAGTTTGGGCTATGAGCTCCATCTCATGAAGTGGGCCTTATATCAAATCAGACATTGGTTGCTACGTTCCCAAGTTTTGTGCCACCATTGTTCTAGCATATTTTGCAAGCGAGATGAATTATACATCAAAGGTATTATGGCTGGGTTCCTGTTTATGTTTCTCTTTTGGTAACCTGTTGAGTACTTTCCATTACCAAGGATTCAAGGAGAAAATAGTTTTTAATTACAAAAATAGCCCCAACAAAGGGCTTATAGGCAGTCATTTATAAAATATAGTATAATTGAGACATTTATGTAGTATGAAATAAAACAGAAGAGAGGTTAAAAAAAACACATATAATCTCTATCTTTGTGATATGAACAATTACAATTATGCTTTCTGTGATTTTTAAAAATACCCTTTATCTACCCATCAGCTTATACAATAGATATCTTGAATTTACTTGTTCTATCTAAATGGAATTTATGCCATTTGAGGAAGGTTTCTGTCAGTTCTCCACTGCAGACCTTGAGACTCACCACTTTTCTTTCTTATTCTCTTATTCACGTTGTAGGTTCTATTAGCACAATATTTGTTTTTTTTTTTGTGTGTGTGTGTGTTTGAATTACTTCACTGGACATGATGTCTCCTTGTTTGGTCACATTGTCACCACTTCCAGTATAGACCAGTGTCTGTGAGACTGTGTGTTTTAGTAATGGCTGCCTAAACATGACCTGATCAATGACAATATCTAGACATGCCAGCAACATTATCTGTATATGTTTAGTAGCCTATCTCACAAAAGTGTATATTTTAAAATACAAAGCGTGTTTGAATTATCATTTAAATTACTTCAATCTTCGCTTTCAAATTTTCAAGTAAAATTTATTTTCCCAGAGGCAATTTCATACTTATTATATAGTTCTTCATTTCTTTTACACAATTATCCACGTGTTAAGTGATGCATCTACTGCTATTTTAGAAATACAAACTGAGAAGCTGCGCACACAACTATATCATGAAACTTCTGAATAGTGAAGACACAGAATTGTAATTGTTGTATAGTAGGCTTTGCCATTGGAAAATCCATTTGGGACTTCAAAAATAGGCAGTACTCACTCTATCCACAGATATAGTTTCTTTGTAGAAGAATACATACATACAAATAATCTGCAAGGTGGTGACTTGTGATGCTCACAATCTGAATTTCAATGACTCTGGAAATTGCTCTGGGTAAACAGAGATACCCCATATTCTGTGTTATGGCATTTGACACTGAAGGAAACCAGATCTCAGGCCAATGCCCCTGGGACTATATTGTTCTTTTTCATTTCCCAACATTGTTATTTTTCTACAACACATTATATTATAGACTAGGAATACCGAGTTTAATATGTTCAGAGTTAGTCTAAATACTTATTGTTCAAAGACCTTAGATTTGGATGAAAGAAAAAAATAAGATCTGTAAAGACCCTAGCTCTTTACCCATTGTCAAATGAGCTTAGGCTTCAAAGACAGAACACGACCAAGATATCAAATAATTCATCAGTTTTCTCTTAAGTTGCTTAAGTAGATGCTCACCTGTAATTTATTACAGATTAGAATAAAAATTACTCCCAGGGATTATTGAAGCTTGTATATAACCCCAGAAACTCTGATGAAATGAAAAATAGTCAACCCAGTTTTTGGATACCTCATTTGCTTCTTAACTATCAACTCAGGAATTGAAGTCTAGGCTTCTGTCTTTACTCCACTGTCCATCAAATCATAAGCCTCAAACAAAGCTCATGTATTGCACTCTAGCCGGTATTTTAGATAAGTGCTTCTCAACCTGTGGTCATATCCCATTTGGGGATTTAATGATCCTTTCACATGGGTCACCTAATGTCATCACAAAACAGATATTTACATTATGATTCATAACAGCAGCAAAATTACAATTTTAAAATAGCAATAAAATAATTTTATGGCTGGTGGTCACCACAATATGAGGAACTGTATTAAATGGTCACAGATTTAGGAAGGTTGAGAACCACTGGTCTAGACGATTTTAGAAGGCATGTCTACTGTTTTCTCTATGTGTTTTACATTCAGAATCTTTCTTAAATGTGATGGTTTATATTATATGGCAGTTACAGCATATATAGTATAATATCTCATTCCAAACTTCAGTAGCAGAGAGGGGTCAGTAAGAAAAAAGGGGTGCCACTCTATATCTTCAACTGGCATTCATCTGGCCTAAGTGATATTGGTTCCAAAATTATGCTTTACTCTGGGTTGAAGCATTGCATTTGACCATACAGTGCCTTTTCTTCTGTGAGCATCTACTTTAATGTACTTAATTTATTCTCATTCCAAGTCAGCTGAAGTAAATTAAGATTATTTTGCTATCTCAGTATAAATGACCAATAAAAGATGAAGTTTGATGCTAAAAACTCATTGTTGTGGACACTTTTCTTCTCTCAAGCTCATTTGCACTTACCTCATGCCCTCTAAAGAAAAAGTGTTATTAATTGTGATAGCTAACTAAAAAACTCATCACAAAAATGGCTACAGTAACATAACATTTTCGGAAACACATAATGGAAGACGTCAGAGACATTGTTTAATATCAGTATTAAAACGACAAGAGTTTCTTCTCCCCTCTTACCTAACAGAGAAACAGAGCAGAAGTATTCAATGCCACTGGACTGTATATGGTTTTTTTCTCTAAGTGTTCTAATGTCACAGTGGTGTCTGATTTTTGGTAGATCATAGTTATTCCAGTGCTTCTTGTAGATTAGTATCCACAGAAATCATTGAAGGTATTTTCCAGAGTTTTATGCTATTAATAGTTTCAACATACTAATCATTAAGAATATGTAAACAAAATGAACTGCTTACTGTAGTAAGATTTTTCTGGCCTGTCCAGCTGATGATCCAGACCCACAGACCTGCAGTCCCAGACTGACTAGCTCCAAATAATCACGCAAGGCTTACATTAATTTCATGCTGTCTGGCCTAAGGCTCAGGCATATTGCTAACTAGCTCTTTCATCTTAATTCAACGCGTCTCCATTAATCTGTCCTGCCATGTAGCCCATGGCTTACCTATTTTGTTACATCTTGCTCCATGGGCAGCTGGATCACATCTCTCTCTAACTCTGCCCTCCTTACCCATCTATGCTCCGATTTCTCTGCCTACTTCTAAGATGCCTGCCATAGGCCAAAACAGTCCCTTTTTTTCACAGCATACAGAAAGACATTTGCACATCAGCTTACCTATAAATGGACATTTTGGAATGAAAATATCATTTGCAGATTCTGTAATAAGTGGATATTAATTTTAAAGAAAGACCACATTAAACTGCAGTTTATAAATTTCAAGCTAATTATATTTCATCTGAAATATATTCATTGAGAAATGACTGAATGGATTAAAAAGCACAAGCAGAGAGAGGAGCAATTATATTTTGAGTATCTGTTTTAATTTCGGTTTCTAACAATAGACAGCTATTTATATTTATAAAAAACAAATGAAGGGGATGAATACATATATTCAAAGAATTCCAATAATTTAAGGGAAGAAAAATTAAAATGAGGAAAGTTTGTTAAAGCTTGAAAAATGCATTGGACTTCTTTCAAAAGCCTTGATGTACTTTAATTACTCTTGGGATAGCATTGGGGGAGTAGAGTTTTTAGGAGTCGTGAAAACTTCTCATGAGACCCAGGGCAGTTCTGGCTGGAATTGACAAGCTATCATAATAGCAGCCTATCTTAAAGCAAAGCTGTTCTTAATCTTTCCTCTTTTGCCCATTCCTATCTGCCTTTCTGCTTTGTACAATGAAAACCAGAGGCCAAATCATACTGACACCATATTCTTGAATTTCTTGGTTTTATAGAGCTATCATGAAATATAAATATCTTTTAAAAGAATACATTCACAGTCTCGTATTCTCTACACCTTGACCAATTGTGGAGCTTTGTGACCAGTCTTCATTAATAATTATTTACTTCTAAGTGGAGCTTCTTTGGTGAAGGTTGAGATGATATGCATCGTGGGTAAAACAATACACTATTAGGGATAGTTTAATACTAGGTTTATTTAGCAGAATGATAGTATTAGAGTCTCCACTAGGGTTTATGGACTGTCTAGTCACAATTAGATAATGTCCCTGATAACGGTGCCAAGTATAGACTTTACATGCCCTTCCTCCCTAGGTTAAGGAATCATTCCATGAGAGGAGGAGTAAGTACTGAGTAAGCTAAAGAGAATGAGCACAATAAAACGATATTTTTAGACACATGGGATAGTTGCACACACAAACTCACAGTAGTTAAAACATCACATCTACAACCCAGATGAGATTCTGGAAAGATGAAGTTCTAACATGAAAAGGTCAGCAGCCTTGAAGCTGAAATGGATGTGGGATTACCTGGGCTATCTTGTTCCATCAGCAACTTTTCAGGAGCTCTTCCTTGATCAAATGATATTAGCCTGGAAGCAATCCACAGGTTCTCATCTTCTGTGGAAGCAAAAGCAGAACCTCTTTTCCAAAGCAACATATCCTTAGACCTAAATTTCAAAGTCAAGACACCTTTAAAATATGTATGTTGGTTTAACTTATCAGCCTTTACATTCAAATGTCTTTCTGAAGTTACTCATTAACAGTTTAAAAATTTAAAAAAGCACACTAATATACATAATTTTCTACCTTTATATGGTGATTTTTATATTATTTTTACTGTCTCTTTAAAGACTTTACTTTTTAAAACTATTTATTTATTTATATAGCTTCTTATATTCCTCATTCTTCCCAGCCTATGTACATTTTTTACACACATTGTAATCATTTAAACATTTTCTTCATATGGATCCATTTTATTGTGTATCTTTAATAATTTTTTTACCAGGATCATTTTTTTTTTAAGTTGCTAAACTGTGTAGCTAGAAACAAAATGCTGTTGTTTCTGCCCCTCTTGGCTTTTCAGCATGGTGGAGGTACCAACAAGTCACATTTACCTCCATAATTCTGGAAAGCAGTATTAAACATATAGAACTATGTTCTTAAGCTCACAGCTGTACTCCCAAACCTGCAAGCACTGGCTGAGAGAAGCCTTTTTATACCTAGGCCTATGCAAGAGACTACAGAGATCGGTCTATGTGGTTTAGCTCTTGGTGGCTGTAGGCAGGCTGCTGGGAGTCTCTGTGCTGCTGCTTACATGAGACTGTGACTAGGAAGCTCAGTGTAACTCTGTTTGTGTGCATTCATGATCTTTTTTTTGACATTTGTTACTTTTTATTCACAAAATTACAGAATATATAGAATTAAGAGGCATATCATGTGTTGAGTCTATTTTCCAAAAAGAGCTAAGTATATCTATAGCTTTAAAACACACCCATCATTATCTGCCTACTATAAAATTTCCATATACATATAAAGTATTATTTCACCCAAGCTGTACATTTAAAATACATTAAAAACCATACCAAATGGCATATTGGCTATTTTATTACAGTTCTCATACATTCCTGATAGTCAGGGGTTTGGATAGGGAATGCATATTCACAATAGAAAGAGGTGGCTCTTGGCACAAGTGATAGGACTGGGTAAGGGGCAGAGTGCCACAGCTGAGTGCATCAGTGTCCTGATGATGTCATTGTTATTTGAATCAGCATCACAGTAGATATTTTTCAATTACTTGACATGCTGTTGATTTGCATGGTCATCCTACCCTTTGCCCCTTTGCTAAGGCAACAGAAATGATGATTACTCTTTTTTTTGTTCCTTTCAAGCGTATTTCCATTCTTCCCAAACATTTGCTCCATAGCTATCTGCCCTGAATTTTTCCCCATTTTTCCATAGTGTCCCAGATCTGAATTATCTTGATCACTGTACCTGCTGATAGACTGCTGATTCTGCTCTAGCTTGCTGTCAAACAAAACCCTCAGCACTGCCTAAAGAGACAACTTCCTTCCAGAGCTCCATACAAGGAATACAAGGACTGATTCTTCTGTAGAAGTCAGGAAGCTGGCTAGAGGTTACCATTACACGCTTTGCAAATAGGATCCCCTCCCAAAAACATTCAGCTGGCTTGCCATGCAAGATCCATGTAATCAGGATCTTTTTAAAGCTTTTTCATTGCCTGATGGTGGGTGCCATTTGTAGCCAGAGGTTTTTTGACCTGTTGGGTTCAAAGTCCAGACAAATATCTCCCATCCATAGTCCTGCAGCCACTTACAAAATAATTAACTACTAAGAGGTGTATATTAATTACAAACTTCTTGGCCTATGTCTCAAGCTCATTACCAGCTAGATCATATAACTCAACTCAACCCTTTTCTATCAATCTATGTCTTGCCATTTGGCTTGTGGCTTTACCTATGTTTCATTACATTTTGCTTTCTGGGTGGTAGCTGTTAAATAAGTCATCTTTGCTTTATTTCTGCTTGAATTTTCTACCTGCCTCTAAGCTGCCTTGCCAGAGGCCCAAACAGCTTTTTAAAAATTAACAAATGGCAATAGAACATATTCACAGTGTACAGAAAGACATCTCACATCTAGCCCTACCATACCTTATCCAATGATAATTTTCTAGGGATTAATTTATTCATTCCTCTTAATCAATAACTGAGTATAAAGGTATTAGTTTTCCCTTACAGACACCATGATCAATGTATATGTCACCATCTAATTTTAAAGTGATAAAATAACCATCAGAACCTTGTCACAGAGCTTGGCTTTAAACTAGTGCACTTCCTAGTCAAGTGCTTACTAAGGGTCTTGGGTGGTACAAGTAACAAGTAGAATTCCTTATTATCTGCAACAATATAGCATATCTACTGCACTACAGCAACAAAAACTAGTTAGCAAAATAATGAAACTTCCCAAGAATTTTATGTATTGAAGTATAGTATATAGCATGAATACAATTGGGAACTGCCAGGGAGCAGAGGTCATGTCTTATTTGAGGTTTTTAGAAGTGTTGCTTTTGTTTTTCAGGTGCCAATGTTTGGAATAAACCTATAACAACTGACAAAATTCACAGGAAGGAAATATTGTGTTGCACATTTGTTATGATAATAATTAGATTGGTTATCAGTTGTCAAAATATACCAACAAGATAATAGGAGTAAGCTATCTAATCTGAGCGTGCAATAGGTAGAAATATACCCAAATATGTGGTCAGGTGAGAAGGACAAGGGCTATGAAGACTGGGGTAGCATTTATAGTCCATCTCTGTCAGTGCCACAAGACTAGACTGTATGTAATGCCAAGAGGAAAGCCATTATGAGTTTCTTCTTTACAGGGGGAATGATTCAAGAAACAGTCTCCCTTTCTTTTAAATTATGGTAGCTAGGAAATGATACTACAGGGAAGAGACAGTCTATACTACCCCACTCTAATACATTTCATCGTTTCCTAACCTGTGAAAACAAAGATTTTGTTTTGGTGTGACATCAATCTCATTAACAGAATTAAAGCCCACTGATTTTCTTTCTTTCTAAGAAGATGAGAAACCAGTCCACAATATTGTTCAGTGTAATCATAGGTTAATATTCATTTTGTTATTAGTCTCTAAATGACATAATGTGGGAACTGCATTTTTATTGAACATTGTAATAGCAATTTGAGCACTTTGTCACTTGACCTTATTGTTTCCCCATTGTGACAGCAATGACATATATGCCACATTTCAATTTAATGGAAAAAAAAAAAGCTTTCAGATTGGTTTGGCTTCTGGTGTATTGATTGTTACACAATTTAGAAAATTGTTATTTGGGGACCTGGTGTTGTAGCCTGGATTGTGAACTCAGAACTATTGAGTTCCATAAGAAATTTAGAAAAATGGAAGACACTTGTGAATCTGCATTTTCTAATGAATTTATGAAATAATTCTTAAACCCCTGTCTTGACATCAAAGTGTTTATCAAACATACTGCTACATATATAGAAGATTTAAATTATGTAAAAACTTCTGCATATCAGGAATTGACGAGAATGAAAAAGATCTTTTTTATTAGATGATGCTGGATAACTGCAATCTTCTAAATTTTGTTGAACTTAGAATAAAATTAATACTAATGGACTCTTAAGACCTGATATGATACCATAGATTCTGTTTCCGTTCTATGAATTTGAATAATTCTTATGATTTCTTTCTGTTGCTGAGGATGTGAATTGTCTAGGTTTTGCAGCTAATGTTATCCGCACAGTCCAGGCTGAAAACAAACCAAATTGTCATGGTTCTCCACTGTCTGTGGCGGGTAGAATTGGTCACTACTGTTTTATCTTCAAATACTCACATTAAACTTTCTTGACACTAAGCCTCTTGCTGGGTATTTTAAGTTGTTCATGCAGAGTCCAACATACTTTAACCTACATAGTTCTGGTGATAATTGCTACATTTCCAAATTAATAGGAAAACTGGCACAATACTAAATAATATCAGAGTTTGTTATTTATGAAGTGCCAATTTTCTGTAATTAGGGAAATTGCTAATTATCACTGGAACTATTCATTAATATTCGAGGCAAGATAAAAATGATAGAAATAATTTTCTAGTGGCTAAAGTTTTGAAAGGCCACCTGCTGTCACCACTTTGATGAATTCATTTTTTTGTATCTTGTCAATTCATGGGACAATTGTGAAGAAAGTGTAAGGTACAGTATTTTGTCAAATGCTACAATGCAAACCTTACAATCCAAGGCTTACACATTGTTTAACTCACAAGCCAGGGAAGTTCCACACTTAATCATGTAAGATTAGTACCTTTTGATGAGGTCAAAGTGGTCTGTGTCGTTAAGAAAAGGGCACAGTTCTCTACGTTTATTCTGTATTATGAAAAGAGGCACTTATTTGCAAGCTTTATCCACAGCATTGCTAATTATCATTATTAAATCACGTAATATTAGAAATATAAGCTTATTAACAGTGACATAGAAAATGAGCTATCATTTTCAAAGTTTACAGAATATTTACCACAGATAACCTTTTAAGCTCAATTTCTAAGTATGTTCTTTGACCCAGAATAAAAATAAGTATAAATGTAGAAGATACTTTCAAAAGAATTAAAACATACATGTTTATTAACATAGGATTTATTAGAAACTGATATTTTTTATATTTGGCCAACGAGGTTTTTTGAAACAGTGAATTACTATTTTATTTAATAAATATTGTCTAAGATTCTATCTTAGGAAAGTATCTAGGGTAGTCATATAACATTACTGAGTCACATAGTGGAGGGCTTAGTAGGAATAAACTAGTTGGCAAAAAGCTTGGTGGTAGAGGGTGGAGTTAAAATAAGGGTCAGAGCAAAACCACTGAGTGAGAAAAGCAGTCCCGGGGAATAGAGGGTGAAGAAGGTCAACACGGAGTGAGGGAATGAGAGATTGGTAAATTGAGAAATTGAAAAAGATAACCTTAATTTAAAGGAGCTATGGATAGAGTTCATCACACATCATTCTCATATCAGCTGTGTGCAACACAGTCCATACGAGCTTTAAAGTTTAAGAAAGAAAAAAATTGCCTAATGCACATGTCTATGATGTTAAATATATATTTAATTTTTAGTAAAAATAGTATATTACATCATGGTGGAATTTGTGATTCATGATAATTTCTTTGAACTTCAGAAGGTTCTTTGTGCTTCTGGTCTTGCAAAACACACATTGCATTTTATAACAGGAGAGATCTTAGTTTCGAAATAGCACCCCATCTTACACTCTATTTTGTAATCTCTAGGTTAACTAATGATGCTAGAAAATGAACAAGTTGGGTCTACAAATGCATAGAAACACAGGCATTTTCTCTGTGTTCATTCATCCTGGAGGCTTCTATCTGCAGAAATGGCCTCAATTTCTTTCTTATCTGATAGACTTTCTAGAATCATCATTTGAGCTTTGCTCCATTGGGATCAAGTTCTAACTTGAGGATATCTTTTCCAAATCCTGACACTTAGAGATTAATGCAATTTCAACCTATGCGTTGGTCAGGAAGAGTCCATGGGAAACTGCTTAGGTTATTTCAGTTCAATTTGTACTTTTCAAGATATATGAGACTGTCTAGGTCAAAAGAGATCCAATTTGGCTACTGAGTCGGTCAGCAATCTTAGCTGTAAAAGAAATTCACTGTGTCTGATATATGGCAAGAAAGTGAACCATATTAAAAAGATATTGGATAACTCACAGATTCTCTTTCAAGGCCAGAGAACAGCTCCAAGTTTTATACCTATAATGTAGTCCATAATAACATTTCAAAAGATTGATACTGATAGAGATACCATTAGAACTGGGCACTGGAACCCAGTGTGTTTCTTAGAATGCCAGGCTTTGGCATCACAGGCAGTACTGTCTAATTCTCACTATTTGAAGATGTGTATGACTAGAATTGGTGCCTATATGCAAGAAGGCCACACTGTTTTAGATAAGAGGGAGGCTCTCTGAATATATAGGCGAAAGTTTTAGTATATGGGCAATCCATCTGACTCACAAAACAACAATTAGGGTGCTTTCTTATTTCTTACCTTCTTATATTAAAATTTTGTAAAATACCAAAATTAATCTCCTAATGTATTATTTCATAATATTTCTGGGTATATATAGATATTAAATATTTTTAAAAAATCATTTCTAATTTTTTTCTTATTAGTTTACACACATACTACATACAAGAATAGGAACACAAAAGACGTTATTCTTTAAAGTAACTGTTTTATAAGGTGTGCAAGTCCTAGGAATCTACTATGTACCTGTGTTCCTAAAGCTAGCCATATGGCATTACATTTTAAAAAATTCTACAAGAAAGAATCTTAAGCATGTTTGTCATTAAAAATGATTATAATAAATAGAGGAGAGGAAACAGAGAGGTTAAAGGTGAGTTTATAAACATATTGTGACAATGAAAAGCATGCAAAAGAAGTGTTTCCTATTCAAAATGATTCAGACCAAAGTGTTTCTGATTTTGGAATTTTTCAAACTTTGAGGTATTTGCATATATTCAACGAGATGTCTTGGGGTGAAGCTAAAAGCTATGTGAAGAAATGATTAAGTGTTTTATAAATAACTTACATACATAGTGTAAAGATAATTTTACATAACATTTTAAATAATATTGTGTGGCTTGTTGAATGAGATCAGATGTGTAATCTTTCATGTACAGTATCCTGTTGTATCTCAAGAAGTTTCAGATGTTGGGACAATTTTATATTTTAGGTCTTGAGACTGATAGTGCTCCAATTCATCAGGTTGTATATGTTGAATACGCATATTAAATTTTCTATGTCAATCACTTCTCCATAGAAGGATTTAAAAGATGTAATCACATAATATTGACAGCACAGTGTGAAAAACCTGTGTTTATCATCTGTGATATGGAGGGCTCATCACTGCTCTCTGTTCTTGGGCACCATTGGAACTAGTAACAAAAGACATGGAAAAATGGATGGTCTGGACCCAAAATGTGCACTGTTATTACAGAAGAAACTGTGATGCTGTTAGTATATAGGATGCTCTGAAATTAATAATAAACCTCTATACTAATCCTAGCATTAACTTTATCACATACCCAGCTGGAAACCAGGCATCACCCTGACTGATTTCTGTGAATGAACTCATGGAATCTCTCCCATAACCATAAGAAGAATGCAGTCACTGTCTTATTTTACATAAGAGAACACTGGAGCTGAGAGAATAAGATTCCCACTCTGGGTTAAATTTTTTCATACATGTCCTAGGCAGGTTAGGATCTAGGTGGGCTGACCCTGTTAACCTAGTTGAACATTATAAAATTAGAGACAGGTAGATATTTGTGGAGCGTAAAAGCAAAATTCTTGAGGGAAAGGCACATTTGCTTTTATTTATTCAGTGAAATGAAAGGTCATTGTATTGCCACAAATACAGAAAATATGTCATCTGTTTTCTTCTTTGGTCCAATCTCAGCTGCAGGGAGCCATGTTACCCAGTGTGAAAAATATTCCAAGCATCTCAGCTGATAAATTCTAATGGAGTCTGATGGTTTTTTTTCTTTTTGTATGTGACTTTGTTCAGATTCGTTTAGTGCAGCAAGCATGAACTGCTTAAATCTTCTACATACAGCCATTCTAGTGTCTATTAATTAGAACCGTCTTTTAATTGCCCTGGTGCTTCAGAATTAAGTCAATATAGTTACAGGGATAGAATCCCCTAGGGGGAAAATTCTTATGAGAAGCTAGTGGTATTAAAAACAACAGAAGCAGCAGACAATAAAATTCCCAATAACACCCCCCCCAATCTTTATAAATCATTTAAGGCTAAAACCTCATTCTCATGCTGCTGATTACAATATGCATGCTGCTTAGCTTCCGTGGTCTTACTCAGTTGTAATGTTGTAGGATTCTTTCTGTGTCTTCAGCTCCTTCCTTTGAAAAACAATGCTTTTTTTTTTTTCTTTTCCCATCAGCTCTTAGGGGAGATAGCTAGCATACTGCTTTTGTTTTCAGGTTCACTCTTCAGTTGAAATTGGGAAAGATCACAAACTAGTCTTTGTCATCAATACATTGAATGGTTCTATTTACTCTTATTTATACACTGATATGTAAGGCCATTTTATTGCCATAAATAATAATAATAATAATAATAATAATAATAATAATAATAACAAACATGTCAACTATTTTCTTCTTTGGTCCAACCCTTGCTGCAGGATACTTCATCCAAACATTTGGGGCTTAGGACATTTTAGCTTCAATGTCTAAGAAATGTCAGCTATTAAAAAGTTGGCTAAATTTAGAGAAAAGAAAGGACGGGAAGAAATTATTTAACAACAGGCTCTGAGAAAAATGTGATTGAATGCTTGTATGATACTGAAATCAGGCTTTCAGTGGGAGTAGGTTCATGACCTTTTCCCTGATTTTCAACATCTCCACAGAAGTTCTAACTAGGGCTTCAGCTGCCCCATTTTCATTCAGCAAGTGTCCAGGCTTCCTTCCCTTCTGATCTCACCTCCTAACTTCCCTTGCTCCAGCCAACCCCAAACCCCTGACAGTTCCTTGTTCTCATAGGAAATGTCCACTATGTATCTACTACTTATCACCAAAAACTACTTTGGTTACCACCTCGACGCTCCTTTGTGTATTCCTTATATGGGACTATATCCAAATATAATGCTGCTTTGATAACATGGCCTTCAAAAATAATCCTACAAAACCTGGCCACAGCCAATATAGCAAGTCACATTAGCTCCCTACTCTCTGGAGCTCTTAGTCAGGCTTTTTATAGTTCACACAACCTAGATTTGTGAGTCAATGCATATGATAAATTGCATTCCCACAGGGACCACAAGTCTTAAAATCAGTGGCAGCTGTATCAGATATGCCATTCCTCCTGATGACAAATGTACTGTGGAATCCGTGTCATTCTGAGACCTCACCTTCCTCATCTCTAAAGTGAGAGTCTGAAATAAATGGATGGTTTTCTAACATCTGTTTTGAAGCATAATCACCTCTTTTTATTTAAAAATAAACCAAGTTGCATTTTATTATTTCCTCTAGTAACATTTTCTTTTATGTTTCAGGGTAGAGCTCACCAAACTGGCAAGAAGAAAATAATAAAGGTTCCAAATTGGCCAGAAGTATTGGGCAATGTGTCCCATCTTATCTTCCAACGGAAGAGAGAATGCATGCAGGAAAGCAGCAAATGTATGCCATACTCTTAACCTTGGAATCACCAAAACCACAATGTTTTAGTGGTATTTTCCTCTTCTAAAGGTTTCCCTTTATTGTTGTTGAAATGTGTCTCAGTATGCAACTAGACTACTTAAATAACATAGAAAGAAAAACATGTAACTGAAGGTAATATCCAAGAACCAAGAGAAGAGTAGCCTCTAGGGACAGGCAAGGACACTCAGCAGCAGAGCACTTAGTCCAGGGTTGGGCAGGATGATACTGAAGAGCCTGTGGGTCTCCAACTCTATCATAACTAACTCCATACAATGTCTGTTGAATTGCTTCATTTCATTTTTTTTTTTTTTTGCAAAATTTTACCTAATAACAAAACTTGACATACCATTGATACCTTCCTCTTCACTTTCCCTTTATTTCCCCTTCCTTCCTCTCCTTCCTTCCTCTCCCTCCCTCCCCCCTCCTCCCCTTCCCTTCCTTTCTCCTTCCTCTTCTTTCCCTCCTTCCTTCCTTCCTTTCTCTTCCTTACATGTACTACTGTGTTACACAAGCAGGCTACCAGTGACAATTTATACCCATCTCTCCCTTCACTGAATTTTAATTCATTTTTAGCGAATGTACAAAATATTGGGTTTATCTTGCTGTTTTCTTGCTTTAACTTGCTGACGCTGATCTCACCTCAGACCTGGTTCTTACGGATGACTTTATCTTCACTCCCTTCTTTTCTGTCTCTAGCTCTGTAGTTAGAACTGTTTCCCATTTCCTCTTTGTAAAACTTCAAGCTATTAAGGAATTTGTCATATGTCTCCTTCCATGTATCTAAAGAACAATCTTTTACATCCTCAATTTTACACAGTACTTCAAGGGTGGGAATAAAATTTTTCTAAAATTTAGGAAAAATAACTACTGGTGTATATTTCCAAGATACTAATGACTAAAGAGCATATTGTTTACAGAATGATGCTTTTTAATGGAAAGTATAAAAAAAGGTAATTTGAATTTCCCAAGTGAAACCCCGGACAACCTGTGAAGGGATCAGATCATAGCATCACTATGGTGAAGGCCTCTATACTAACATCACAAAAACCCTCTGCGTATGTTAATAAAATAATATTTGTGATTAAGGTTTTTTCACTTCTCTTTTTAAGTATCAAGCTGTGTTCTGGAGGGACAAAAAATAAAAGAAGTTGATATCTACAATGTGAGTATTAAGCAGGAATTTGCTCCACTGTTATTCGGGTGTAATGGGTACTGGCATCACAATACACTTGTAATTGGGTCTGTACTCGTTCACTTCAAGGGTTCTGTCTTATTTCTACTTGAACCCATTTTTTGATGCCGTTCAGCTCAGCAGTGCTAGCTAACTCTTGTTATGCAGTTGAAAAACTGTGGCCATTAAAAATAGGATACGGTGTGATCTTGTTGTGCAGCACGGCATGGAAAATCAGTTGCTGTTCATAACAGCTCGGCAGTTGGTTGATTTAAAGCAGGGGGGTGACTTGGAATTGACAAGCAGACAGTTTGTGAAAAGGGATATTGTATCTTTAAGGCTTTCTGACTGATTGTGTTTAACTGCACCACCCAGCAGGCAGTAATTAGGCTGTAGCCTCACCAAGAGCCTGAAAGCACCAGAGCTGGTTCTCAGTTCTCCAGATTTTTTTTTTTTTTTTTTTTTTTAAAAAAAAACACAAACATTTTGGAATTTGAATGCATGCTAATTTTTTTTTTTTTTTTTTTTTTTTTTTTAACTTGGATGAGTGTGTGAGTGAGCAAAATAAATCAACCCAAGGGCTTCCTTTGTGAACCATCTCTGGGACTATCTTGTACCCATTGGCTATGGGGAGAAGGAAGATGCTCAAGAAAGTAGTTAGAAGCCTGATAGGAACATGCTACTGAAGGAAATCGTCAAGGTGTTTGTGCCTTCGCTCTTGGGAAGCAGAGGCTTCTGGGCAGTCAACTGTGTTAATGAGACTGCAGTTGTAGTATGCAACTATGATTCGTAAAGACAATGCCTAATAATTTTTACTTAGGGGCACAACAAACTTTTCTGTATCTAAAATATTATGAAAAAAAGTACTTTAGAATTAAATCAATCAAGCCATTAGTTTAAAGAATATTTTCCAAGCACTATTCAGATTTTTACCATTTCCTACGACTTTTTAAGATGTTTACCTGGTGCTTTGGAAAGTGGTGAATACTGAAATTTCTATTGTTTCATAAAAATTACGTTAGAAACTTTCCATATCTGTTTTCACAGAGGAAAAGTAGATAGAGTTTTCTTAGACTGTGTAAGAATTAGATGTATGGGTTTACTGCAGTGACCATCTTTATAATCAAATGATAACAAAAGGGCACACTTACTATGTGCATGACCCTGAGCTAGGATTTCTGTAGACTAAAATGGTGCTGAAAATGTAATCATGAAATATGCAGTTTTCTTCTGTTTGCTATTTTTTTGTTGGCGCCTTATCTCATATAGGTTTGAACATGATTGGTCCTCAAAATTCTATGTTTTTCCCTCTTAGTAAGCAAGCTCATGTAAAAACATTATTGCTTTACTTTTCTACTTGTACAACCCTTTTATTGCACATTCTACTTCTAACAGTCATGGTATGTATGAATTACAGGTTTTGGGGGCTTTAAATTAATAAATTAACCCATATATGGAATATGTTGAATTTTATTTGTCATTCAGTTTTTCCTATAACCCCATCTTTTTAGGGACCCATGAGCCTATTGGTTAAGAGACTTAAGATTAAGAATTGGGTTTCTTGGTTCTCAGCTCTTCTCATGGGTTACTGATCATATTCTCAAGCCCAGACTGAGCTGCTTCCTGATTTAACAATAATTGGAACATCTTGATATGGCTCTGTCATATTGTAGTAAGAAAAGACCAAGCAGAAGCCATCCAGAAGAAGAAGTAGCTCTTAACAGTTGTGTTTAATAGTTTAAAGCTAATGTTTGTGTTTGAAAAAAACACAGAAGCATTTTTTTTTATCTTGTTTTTGATTTTTGAAACTATCTTAAAGATGAAATTACTCTATGGGCAAATTACACTTGTGTATTTATTTCTCAACATGTTTTGTCTGAAGGTAAGAAAGTAGAAAGAGGTGATCTAAGTAAAATATAAATATATATCAAGATTCATTTGCTGGTAGAGTAAAACATATTAGAAATCTGTCTAATTATTACTTCAAGTAAAAGAAAGATTTCCTTTTGGTAGCTCAAAAATGCAACTGTATGCGTACTATTACATATATCTATTCTGAATATGGAGGCCAATATTGCTACAAGTGCCCAGCATTTATTGATTTTGTAGTATTGATAATATTCCTCGAAATTTGGTTGTACAGAAGATCAAAGCTTAAAGTATATTTTTTTTTTCCCAAAGTGACAATGAGCCTAATTCCCTGTTAATGCCAGGTGTTTCTCTCCCTAGTATTAAGTTTTTCAACACAGCGCCTGCATAGGACACCATTCACAGAGGCTTAACGCTGGGGAGAAAATGATTACATTAAATCGAATGGTATGAATAATTCATGACATCACATTTTGTAATCCTGGTGTTAAGCATAAAACCAGTGGTTTATTTTTTCAGCAAAATGGTTTTGTATCATTTTAGATCATGCACAATGCAAAACAATAACTGCATACATAATGTAAGAAGGATGGTGGTGAACAGAGGCCTTAAGAGTGCTTGCAGCATCATTTGGGGTGTGATCATAATAAACACATTTTGAGCCAATGCCCATGGGTACCCAACCTTTGCTGGAATCTTCTGAGCCCAATAGAATGGCTGGTTTTTAATTTGGTTTTGAATATTACACCTGACCTTTACCGTGGATCTGAAAGTCAGTCCTTGTATTTTGCTAAACCTACAAACCCTTTTGTCCCTTTTCTTTTAGTATATGTGGAGAGCAATTCTGCTGATGGTAAGCAGGCAATTTTTATAAATAACGCTTAATTTACTTTTTTATTTTTATTTTTTATTTATTTATTTTTACTGTAGCCTCCTAAAAAGAACTTAAATCTTCTGGGAGAAAATGTCAGTTATTTAACAATTCAGTCAACTTCTTCTCAGGAAGGCCATTTATATTGCTAGGGTCTGGGTCTTGGATGAACTTTTTCTGTCTATTCTCGAAAAAAAGTATTTTCCCCTTGTAATTATTGATGGAGAATGAGGATGTTCTCAGCCCCGGTGAGGAAGTTTCCAGGTCATGTGCTGTGTAGCAATGCTCTAGCATGAGTCCGATTATCCTGCTTCCTTTCAGGCTGAAGTAATTGTGTACCTGAACCATCTGCAGCAGCCTTTTTCAGCACCTTCCTGTGGACAGCTCTAGGGCATCTCTGGAAGCCAGAAATGGAATCCTGCTAATTCACCCACATATTTATCTTGATTGAAAGAATGGTTGGAGCACACATCAAAGACTTGCGCACACACAACACACACACACACACACACACACACACACACACACACACACACACACACACACACACACACACACAAATATCCCCATCAGAAGTCTCAGGAGTCAAGTACTTGTAACCCTTACGACTAGTTAAATACAGCATCCATGTTTTACAACCATGAACATATGTGCTGATAAGGTTGAAACCATATTATTACTACTTATTTTAAAAATGTGTTCATAATGATTTGAGTATCCTTTAAATTATGGTCTATTTATAATAAAGACAAATATTTACAGATACAGAAAGTAGTTTTATTTTCAATATAATTTTACAAAAATAATTTGGAATGATATCATAGTGCCTTTTTTGTGTTATTTACTTACTGAGGTACTAAGAACAAGCTTGTTTCATGTTTTTTTTTTAAGAAAAATTGAAGAATGAATGTGATATGAATGTTTTGGTAGAAACATTAAGGAAGTTTACATATAGAAGTAAATTGTGTTTACTTGCAGTGAGAATTTAATTTTATTAAATTCAATAACCTGACCCAGTTATTGAATTTTGATAAAATAATGTTGAAGGTGGAAGAGAGGGTAGTATCAGCTATGTTCATTTCATCAAAGGGATATAAAATTACCTCGTTAACCAAGAGCATAAGTAACAATTTGTAAATGAAATATTTTTTCAGTTGCATGCCAATTCTGTGTCAAAGACACAGAGTCACATCATTTAGTACTGTGACACTGTATTAAATGGGATGAAGGCTGATTCCCCTTTCTTCCTCACCGCTTTCTGATTTCTAACCCTTTTAAAGTTATTAGTTTGTGAGTGACTGCTTCTAGTTTTGACTTCAAGATCCTTCCTTTGGTCACTGGCAACAGCTCTCCCTACTTCTGACTTCTATGAAAGTATAATAGAGTTGCTTTATAACAATCTGACTAGTTTTAGCTGTGAAGAGAACCTTCATTCCCCATCAGTTAATAAATCACTGAAGATTAAATTCAAATTAAATTTTGTAAGACAGGAAGTAAACCACCCTCATTAGGAATTTTGCGTGTGGCTTCCAACACTCTTTGAAGTCTTCTGGATCAGTGACATGGACTGGCCTGTGTACCTTGTCTTCACATGCTTACATGCTTCACCTTGAAAGTAACACTTTGCTGAGCTAGCTCTTTCCCTGCCTCCACAGAACATATGTCAACCCAGCAACAGAGAATTAGCTGTAGTGAAAAGAAAGATAGTTCAGAGGAAGCCTGTTCAATAATTAATCCACCAAGTAAGTGTCTGAATATTTGATAAATATTTAGTCAATTATGTGTACCATGAAACACTGGTTGCATACTAAAAAGATTGCAAAGGTAAAAGCTACCAGTCACACACAACAAAGATAAGGCTATTTCAAACTCAAATGTCAGATATGTATAAAATTTTCCACATCACATAAATCCTTAACCACTCACAGGATGCTGTTTCGTATCTATATTCTGTATGTGTTGTTGGTGTCTCACATCACACTTTAATTAATAGCTGTTGCCTGCCCCATTGTGTAAAGTAAAATATTCTGATGCATTCATGAAATGGATACTGAAAGAGTTAGCCCATATCTTGCTGAAATTCAAGATATAGCAATAGAAGAAGTGTGAAGTGATCTCCTGTGATATCCTGAATGGATACAGTGTTGGATGCAGAGTCTAGAGATCGGGCATTATAACTCAATCAACAATTGTCAGCTACCTGTAGAATTTTGTGTACTATACAGAAAAAAAGAGACAAGGAAGGCAAGAAAAAAAAGGAGAGAGGAAAGCAACTTGAAAATAATTTTACTGAAGAAAATATAAAATTAAATTATCGAGTAGCAAAACTAAACACATAAATATGAAGATGTCTGATTTTTGGAAAGATTGTATTTCATAGCTAGAATTAAAATTTTAATTTTTCCTCACATAGCTAAGCACTTCTAGGGTGTGTTTAACATGCACAGATACTGAAATCACTTTCCCCTTCTTCTTCTTTATATATATAAATCCCTCTAGGGAGCTCTTGGCCTGATTGTAGCATCTCACAGGAGACTTCTTAGTTCTTGGTCCTTGGCTTTCCTAGAGGTGGATGTAGATTCCTGCAGAGATGGGAGGGACTGCTCTCCCTGGCACCTCCTGCTGGTCGGAGTATCTCTAATGATTGTGCCAGAGAGGCCTCATCTTCTCTCTTCCTACCCATGTGAACTGTTGCCATGGCAGCCACTGCAACAAAAGGCTAGAGCCCAGGGCCTGCAGCTTGTGGAAGAAATAGCTGACCCCAATGAGGCTTAGAATGTCTCTAGGATCCACCAACACAAAAGACTGATTTTTAGGGAACTTGTATACCCGACTTTGCTCCCAGGAACTATGTCTGTTTCTTAATTATTGTTCCTTTATCCATCACATCAACTTTCTTCCTCTGCCTCCTACTATGGTTTCTTATACATGACTAATAAGGTGAAAATAGACTAACTCAAGGCAAACAGACACAGTAAGAAATGCCTTTTACAATATTAAAAGCAGTTTATGGCTCAGGATTTACTATTTTTAAAATAACAAGATTCCCCAACTTGATGAACAGATAAAATTTGATCCCGATAAGTCTCCCAGCTGGCTTCTTTCTATAAATTGGCAACCTAATTCTAAAACTCATAGAATTTCAAGAGGTTGAAAATAGTCAGTCTTGAAAAGGAAGAATGAAGTTGGAGAAGTCATATGTCCCTCATCTCAAATACCTTGATGCCCTCATAGCTGGGAATCAGTGCTTTCTAAACTTAACTACAAAGAAGTGGCACTTACAATGATATCCATACGAGGATATTTATAAAATTATATAAATATGTATTATATTATTTAAATTTTATATTTAATGATAGAAAGAAATTAAAAATATAAAACCTGCAAGACTCTATTTAGCTTATTTTTAGCAAAGATGCCAAGGCTTTGCCAGTTTCTGTGGGGAAATTAGTCTTTTTTAAAAAAATGACTAGACATACAAAAAGTAAAGTTTGGCCTGATATTACACCATATGTGACAATCAGCCTCAAATAGATTAGAGAATTCTACATAAAATATAAGAGTAGGTAAAACATTCAGAATAATACAGGTGAATTTTCATGACTCCAGATTGGGCAATGTAATATTAGAAGTAGTCTTTATAGCATGCTCAACTAAAGAAAGGAAAGATATATTGAACCACATGCAAATTTTGAATGTTTGTGGTGCAAAGGACACAAAAAGGTGAAGAGACAACTCAAAAAGTAAAAAAATATTTGCAAATCACTTTTCTGATAAATATTTGTCTTGTGACTATATAAAAGACTAACACAAGAAGGAGGAACGGTGTCTTATTTTAAACTTTCCTTTTAATTAATTCTTTGTGTCTTTCACATCATGCATCCTGATCCCATCCATCTCTAATCCCCTCACATCTGCCCTTTGCCCCTGAACCCCCCCACACACTCAAATAAAACAGAATAAAATTTAAAATAAAAAGAGAAAAGAAAGGGAGGGGGAAATCTCATTATGGAAGCTGCAGTGTGACACACTGAGTCATGCAATAAACCCCTTTATCCATATATTTTTGCATGCAGGTGTTCATCATAAAGAATCATCAGTTGGTCAGAGGTCCCTGGTCTCTGCTCCACTGCTGACACCGGGCTCTCACTGTGATCCCTCCTGGACATTCCATTGCTGTTGTGTGTCATGGAGATCCTGTAGACCTGGGTCTGAAGGACCTCTCCCGCTGTGCTCCAGCAGATGATAGATGGGGTGGATGCTGGGGTGAGCCAGCACTTAACCTTAATTCTGGCCTTAGGTACTTGTAGAGTTAGCTAGCCCATCAGTTCTCCCTCGTCTGTCTTTACCACCAGGGTGAGTTAGGATAAAGACATCTTAATTACTAATGGACACACGTTATAAATAAACTTAATCAAATAATTATAAAATGACCAACATGCCTATGAAAATATGCTAACATATTCAGAGAAATAAAAATCCACGCTATAATGAGATATCAGTTCTTACCCTCTAGGATGGCTAAAATACAAAAAGTGAAATGTATGTCAGCAAGGGTGTGAAAACAGTCTAACCCGTAAAGATTACTGATACGGATATGCGCCGCTGTCATAACTTTGAAAAGTATTTGGTGCTTCTTTCATTTACCAAAGGGACAGCTGGCTCAGGGCCAGCTATGATCCATATATTCCAATGCAGATATCCCCTAGAAAAACAGAGACTTTTGTGCTTCAAAAGAGATAATTAATAAAGTGAAAAGACAGCGGAAGGATGGGAAAAGATATTTATAATTACGTGTCACATGAGAGGCCTAAATTACTATATAAAGAAGATATACAAATAATAACAATCTATGTCATAATGGACAAAGGATAGTATAAAACTTCTGCTGCCTCTGTTCAGTTGTAAGTAGATGGGAACAGCCAGAATCAATGTTATCTACTGAACAAGCAAATGTGGTATATGATTCAACTATTAAAATAAATGAATGAATCTTGGAAATACCATGCTAAGGGAAAGAACAAAAAGGTAGCATGTTCTATAAATCCATTTTTCTGAAATCTTCAGGCTAGGCAAATCCGTAAAGATAGGCTAGTGCTTTCTGGGCCTGCGGTGATTAGAACTAGATAGGTGATAGTTGCAGGGTGCAAGTTTAAGTTGGGATTATGGAAATGTTCTGAAATTGGCTGTGGTAATGTTTGCACAAGTCTGTGACTATGCTAAAAATCATTGAAATGTACACTTTAAATGTGTGAATTATATGATATTTAAGTTATATCTCAATAAAGCTGTTAAAAATGAAATGACTTTTACAATATTAGAAGCAGTTTACATGGAAAAAGGGCCAACTCTCTTCCAAACCATGTCCTCATATTTTCATGACCTTTTAACAGCCTGGCCTTCATCTGCTCAACAGCTGCCTCCCTCACTATCCACCAAAGGGCTTGAGATCCTTTTGGTTTCTCCAGATGCATAGTGTTATCACTCACAGTTGACCTGCTTTTGAAAAAAAATTCTTGGTTTCCCTGGGTTCAAAGCTCTGTGCTTTCCAAGAAAACATTCAGCTTGTTGATTAAACTGATCTAAACAGACACCGAAAAAGACTAGCAGCCCTTATGGTTTGCTTGCCCTCCAAATGAAGTACATCTTGAATATAGATTTTTAGAGGTTTTAAGACTTTGAATCGGAATGCTGTCTAGTTAAACAAACACTGCAACACACACAGCCGTTCTGCCCTCCCTCAGAAGACAAGAGAGCTAAAATCACAACTCCCAAGTCTCTTTCATTACCAGGGCTAATAATAGTCTAACACTTCTGTTTGTATTTCCAAGATATTGATTTGGGCAATGTGAATGCTTTCTTGTCAAAGCTGACCTAGAAACTTTTTTTTTTAATTAAAATTTTATATATGTGGTAATACATATGTGCGTGTGTGTGTGTGTGTGTGTGTGTGTGTGTGTGTGTGTGTGTGATCATCTATGACTGCTTGTGGAGAAGCTAGTGGTTGACATCAAATGGCCTTCTCTAAAGGTCCCCATCTTACTTTAGAGACAAGATGTCTCACTGAATCTGCAGTTCACTGGCTTTGCTACAGTGGCTCACTATCAAGCCCTAGGGACTCCTTTAACTCCTCCTTCACAGGGGCCATTCTTTTGTATGTGCTGAGATCAAACTCAGTCCTTGTACTGCAGCAAGAGTACTTAACTCATGATAGTACCTGGCCAGTGCCCAGTTCCTGTAGATTTTTCTTGCCTTGGGTAATTATGTAAGTGATGTCTCTGGGGTAGCTATATCGTTATACAGTCTGTGAACTCCCAGAGATAGTGACTCTAACATCCAAGTCACAGAATCCATGTCAATACCTCTTGAATCCAGAATTCTCAGTAGGAAGAAAATGATTATTTTCTTCATCTGTTGATCTGATCTTAAGTGACTGGTAAAGATGATCCCTCCTGGAGCATCATAAGTCTGCATCTTTCATCTATTTCAGAACAGTTTTGGGAATTCCAGGCTTTATATTAGAAGGAAAATCAGAACAGAACAGTAGGCAAAGATTTGGAAAGAATGGAGTCTTACTCCATTGTAGATATATATAAAATTCATGCTTATGCCACTGAGCCCATAATGTGTACAATTCATGCTTACAGTACAGAGTACATGCTGTACAGACTTCACGCTTGCATAGTCCTAAGATTATAACTTCCTTCTAACAACTTATATGTTTATAAGCTCTGTATGGGGATTAGATCCAGTGTTAAAAGAAAGAATTCAACTCCTAACTCTTCATTAGTCAGTGTTCCCTTGGCCTCCCTCCACTGTTTCCCTGGTTCCTACAGTATTTCTAAAAATACAAATCATTAACTCCAAACTAGAGCAGACAACTACAGATAAGCAATGAAAATGACAAAGGCATAGCACGTGCCCTTGCCCAGAGGAAACATCAGGTGACACCATGAGCAGAGAAACATTGGCACAGTGTGCAACAACATAAAACTGCGTACTGACCACACATGACTACCACCAGGACAGTAACAAAGTTCCCAAGCACTGGTTTTAGGCCTGCTGGCCTCAAATGTATGACAGTCTCCACAACTCAGCCTCCTAAGTGCTGGAATTATCAGCATGAGCTAGCATGCCCAGCTAATGAATAAACTGAGTTCTAAAATAGTCTCTATAAAATAATACATTTTAATTTTTGATTATAATATTGTATCACTTCTTCTTCCCCTTTCCTCTTCTATTCAAACTTTCCACCATCCTCTTTAAAATTTGTGGCCTCTTTTTTTAAAAAATTTATTGTGAGTTTATAATATGTATATATATATACATATATATAAACACACACATATATATTAAATATATATTCCTAAGTGTGTGTGTTCAGGGCTAACCAGTTAGCACTGGATAACTGGTTGGTTTGTTCTTCTCTGGAGAAGACTATTTCTCCTGTTCTCAATATTGCTTAGTTGCAAGCAATACTTTGTTTAGGGCTGAGGCCTAAGTTTTTCCATGTTAGCATGTCTATAGGTGTTTTCTTTGTTCAGATCAGGGTTAGGCAGCCATATTTATGAGACGTCAGAGGTGTAGTGTCTGATATTTCTAGGTCTCTGTTTTTAGACGATAGCTCTGTTTGCTTAGCCATTCCTACTTGGCAGTCTTCCAGGGTTTACTCCCAAGCAAAGGAGTAAAATCGCAGATACCCAAGGCTCACATGAACAATAATAACACCTTGTCCTTTTCCTCTTCAATATTATTTTTAGATCTTGGCCTCATACAGCTGGTTTCTCGATGTCTGGTTTCCTATTCCTTTTATTTCCAGTTTAAAAACACTTGAATGCATTCTTTCTTCTTCCCTATTCTGAACATTGTACACGTACTTCCTTTTCAAAGTATAAATTAAGTCTGAATCACCATCCGTTTCCTCTTTCGCATTTGTAGAAAGACCCCCCCCATTCCAGATCTCCAGTCTTCTTGGGACTCTCTTATGTCCCCACCTTGTCATTTCTCCTCTGAAGATGCTGCTCTCCAAGCCCTTACCACTGGGGGGTGGGGGGGGGAAGGGGGGCTTTAATATGTGCATTTCCATTGCCTGCTCCTCTTCCATGGCCTTCTGTTTTAAAAACACGTACGTGCGCACTTGTGCCATGCACACCAATATGCATCTGCCCCCAAGCACCTTGATTCAGAGCCTGCAGAACACCTTACAGCCTAGAATCCCAAGCATACTTGATTTCTTTTTTTTTCTTCCCTTAACATCCTATTGCGTCCTTTCTTCTCTTTATTTTTCCAGTCCTCCTATTTCTTTCCTGTTATTATGTTTTCTTTTGCTTACAGGCAGATGAAAATTATAAAACAACTCTCATTTGCTGTCTTTTCTCTTACCACATCCTCATATGGAAATTTTTATCATCCCTGTGTTGCTCAATATAGTGTCATATAATTTACTGCCGTATTCATTTACACTCATTTCTCTTTACCAATGTATAACATGAAACAATAACTTATATCAAGACCAGAATAATGAAAATTAGTCGTCATCCTCAGAATAGTATCCGATCTCTTGTTTCACTATCTACTGTATATTGTCAGCACACGTGGATGTTAGAAATCAAGTTGGGTCTTCAGATCCCTGTATCTCATTTCCACTGAAAGCACCATTATTCACTGAGTGTCTAATCCTGGATCATTTCGGGCCACAATTCACCCTTTGTCTGGACACAATTTATTTCTCTTTTATCACTTTTGTTTCTTTTCCTCTCCCTATGAAAATACTGGGATAATCCCATTGGCTTTAACTGGCTCCTTAGCCAATATATGTCTTTCCTTACGTTACATATCAGATGCATGGTTTCAATGCAATTCTTCCTTACAGCACTGGCTGCGTGTCTTTTAAAAAAAAAATATGCCTATTGGCTTTATCTTAACAACAGAGTACCATTGACATTCCATAGGTCAGTCAGTACCACCGATTTCCATTCTACTTTCTTTAGCTGCATAAACTATTTCAGATGCTCCGCTTAAAATTTTTCTATCTATTCTGCATCCTGCTTTGTGAAGTAAACTTTCCTTCCAGGTACCTTTTAAGTTCCTGCTATTCCCAACTGTGACTGAGTATCACTCTTGTTCTGCTGGGCAGGAATGATATTTGTTTGTTTGTTATGAACTTGATTCTACTTCATTCTGACTACCACTGCACTTGTAGTTGTCCTGTGGAGTGAGCCACTTATCCCAAGACCTGCCATAGGAGTCTAGAGAAGCCCCCAGGCCACCAGCCAAGCTTCTCAGTGAAGGTTGGCTTCTTTTGTGCTATAGAGAATCACAGGTTGTTAATGTCTTCCTGGACTTTTCCTTTCAGTACGAGACAAAATAAGAAAAGGAACCTCTAACAATTTAGGCCTTCTCTAGTTGTCTAGATATTTTCTTCAGTGGCAAAGTTATAAATAAATGGATTGATGGATATTGGTGGGATAGTTTCTGAGTTTTGTCACTAGGAGTTGCTTTTATTGGCTCTGTCCTCTGGGATTTTAATATCCAACCGTGAACAATAAGTCATCATTTCCTGTGTCACCAAAAATAAAATCTGAGCATATTACGCTGCCTGCTGCTGGTGGTGGGGCAGAGTATACTTATGGTTTTGCCATACAGGGACCTATCTCTACTCTCTTTGTAGGAAATAAATACCTTTCTTGCCTGGATGGCTTACTCTCTATGCTTTCTTTGTCTAATCACCCCTGTGACCCCCACCCAGTCCCCCAAGATTCACTTCCTTAACAGTGCTCTTTTGATATTCTCCAAATGCATACACCAGGTAGTGCTGGCTTACAGAAACATTGTGCCATTGTCTTCTTTAGGCACATTAGTCAAATGCGTGAGACGCTGGCCCTAGTGTTATTATTATGTAGTTCTTTGAATCATTCAGGAACAGTGGTGTGTTTGCTCCACATGTTCATTTTGCTAGTGTATCAACTTATGTGTTGTCTTCAGTTCAAAATGTACAAAAATAGGCTTCATAGATATTTGAAAAAGTATAATGAGTGCAGAGGAATAGTGATTTCAAGGATAAAAGCAGACGCAAGATTAAAAATAGCTATTTATTATTAAACATTACTTTTATGAGTAAGTAGAAATATGCAGCTATAGCTGAATTATTCTGCATAACCAATGTCTAGTTTGAAGCAGGGGACTAATTTTAATATAAATTAAGAAATAATTAATTCTAGGCTATATACATACATATGATATGTGTTTACTGATAAATGGAGTTTTTAAGGTGTTTGATTCAATTTACTCCTAATCAGCTTTAAATTTTCTGTTTGGTAGCAAATCCACTTTTCTCTAATTCCACCAGCACCATAAGAGCCAGGGACAAACGGCTTTGATGGCTCTCTTGGTTATTTGGGTTTTGAACTTCCACATGCAAATCTCTCTTTTGTTGCTTATACAATTTGATTTATTCCTAATTGATGAGGAGCTGCGATGGACAGTGGTCATTTGGGCTTGTAATGTGAATAAAAAGGGTTACCCACCAAGTGCTGTTGTTTTTAATGTGGGCATACATTTACATTTCTCCTGCTTTTTCCTCTCCTCCCCCGTCTGCACAAAGCAAAATGCATTTAGCTTTGAGCTAAAGGGAGCTCTGGTTGAAGCCACATCTCGTGGCTCACCCAGACATTAGCATATACAGGCATTGTCTCCAACGTTTCCTTCTGCACTTTTATATAATAAAACAAACTGCATCAAATAGGCTAGGCTGTAATATCAGACAAAATCTAATTTCAGTTTGGTTATCATATAGTGTTCATTTCCCTAAGGGAGGGGAAAAATTAAATTTGTAACCTTAAGATTCCAGCTGCAGCAGTGGAGAGACCGGCTTCCCCCTGCCTTTTATTATTCACTTTATGAATTAGCCTTAGTTTCCTTGTTTCTATTGGGTGTCGACATATTTCTGAATACTATTAGCATAGCAATCAGGGCTGTTCTCAGGTTATTGAATGGTGTGTTGACTTCCGAAATAAATAGATATGCAGTGTGAAGGGCGAGCTGTCACTTTAGGAGAGCTTTCCTGATCTAAATTAAAAGGCACTTCTAATTGAAAACTATAATAGCAGGAGGGTTAGAGAGACTATGAAACTGCTCAGTCCCTTTCAATTTTCACAGGTTCTGTTAGTGAATGCAAGAGAAAAAGTAAAATGAAAATATTAAATTACAAATTGCAATCTAAGCAGCAATATTAAATTATACCTAAATAGCCATATTGCTGTGGAGTAATTTTAGATGCTTGATTTAAAGACTCTTTGCTCCCGAGCTGCCTCTATTATACCCTGATCTCTGTTTTATCACTTAACACATAATTCCATGTTTACACCAGCAAGTGTGTCTTTATCTATGAAAGAAGGGATCAGTCTAGAAAGAATTTTCATTTTATATTCGTGATCACTCATTCAGTGTTGTGTTCATTTTCGTGTGTCTCTTATCATACCTGAGGAAATGCACAAGAAAGGGGAATCAGACTCCGGATAACCTCCTAAAATCTGTGGTGATTATTCATGAGTTGTACAACTGAAGTATTTTCAGAAATTAACAACAGTAACCCAATTATGAATTTTAATAATAGATGGAATTACTAGCGATTTCAGCTACAAAAGAATTACCAGCTCTCTGAGTCTATATATTTTGGTCCTTTAAGAGTTAACATTTGAGGCCCATCTATAGCTCATTTCTATAGTAACAGCAAGACTGAGACTTTTTATGGGCACCTAATAATTAGAAAGTGCTAGAAGGTATAACAATATAATGAATCAAAACTGATAGACTTGTGGGTTTCCATAGAAACATGTATAATTATGATAATCGGTCCCTGGCGAACCTTCCGAATCGTATACATTCAGTTAAATGCAATAAACATTAGGCACTATTTAGTGAGCTGTGATGCAGATTGACAGTGTGAGAGACAGTGAGGCTAGAATAAAATCACTGTACAGTTTATCTCCAACTAATTTCCCGATTGCTTTAATAGAGGCAGTGTGTGGATGTGAAAAATTGGAAGTATGTTTTTGTTAGTGGTAAAACTAACAAAGATAATATTTCATAAAGTGGCTGACTGTTAATTTCAGTGCACATCAAAATGGGCTGTGGAATATTATTCAGTGTGAGACCCCAGAGCCCTCAGAGCAAATGGCAGATCAGGCCTCGCTTTGCTGATTTATTTTAAAAGTAAATTATAAATCTTTTCATGGTTGTCCATTTTATTTTTTAACCTTTTCATTCCCTTGTTCTACCTCCTCCTTTTCTGGAGAATTTTTCAAGTCTGATTGTGAAGAGAGGACTTGTAATTGAATCTTTTCCTTATTTTTGGCCTTAAAATGGCAATCATTCTTCTCGGTTCTATTGCACAGTCAGCTTCTAATTTTCCCCCAGCTTCTAGATTTAAAGTGACCTGGACCTTCATCTTTGCAAAGGTGTGGAAAACTACCACAATTTCCTGCAATGTGGGGCACAAAGTGACATGTGCTTTGTGCATGCATTCGTGCGTGTGTGTGTGTGTGTGTGTGTGTGTGTGTGTGTGTGTGTGTGTGTGCCTGTGAGCTTTGAGCTTTGTGGGGCAGGCAGTATGTTATAGCATGCTAAACATTACTATATTCTTTTTATTTTTTTAAAGAGAAGATTTAACACACTGGTTTGGAAGATGTCAGACTGTTCTCTAGAGAATATGGCTGATATAAGGTGATGTGGGGTGGGATCTGTATGAGAATATTTTAATCGAGAATGACAGAAAAGATAGGAAGAAGCTTTTAAGTGTGTGTGTGTGAGGGGGTGCATGATTATGAGTCTATATTATCTAGTAGTGCTGCCCGCCACTACCAATGCTCATGATAACCTCTCAGAAATATTTCATAAGAGAAATGTGCACTGAGTTTCCCCTAAAGCAGATGGAGAAGAATGCAAATTTGGATTTATGAGATTGAATCCCTTAGTCAGGATAGGGTCTGACTTCAGGATGAAACCATACAGGTGCAGTGCATTTTATCTTATACTGAATTTAATAAACAAAGTGAATAAAATGTCTCGTTGGGACAAACGTTTTTCTGAAGCAGTTTCAGGGCTGTTGCAGCCCACACTGCTTTGTCCTGTGGGTCTTTAGTGGACCTCATGCCGCTTCAAGATTCAGCATGGGGGGCTTTTAAGTCACAGGGCAGTGCATGTGGAGCTCTCTTCTCTCCTCCATGACTGTGTGACTTCTTAATACTATAATGGTGTGCCACAAAAGATTCTAGCTCCTGCCTGGCAGGAGTTGAAGTGGAGAGGGTGTGGGGGAGGGAGCTTGGCCATGTTCTCTTTAAAAACACACCATCTTCCTGGCTTCCAAAGACCCTGTGCTAAGGGGAGAGAGCCCATAGGTGTTTACTTTGCATGACAATGTAAATGATTAACCAGGTCCTCTTTCCCAAGAACTCCTTTTCAGTTCTCTGTTGCTTATCAATAGTGAGGGGGAAAATGATGGCAAACATTTATGTCTAGGTGTTCTTTTTTGAAGCTGATTTTACATTATTTATCTGTTATTTTCATCTAAATTTAGGATTCTTCTTTCCTCCTAACTTGATCCTGTGACATTTAACATGGAGAATTCATACTGGCATAGATGCTGCTATTTCACAATATTCGAACTCTTTTATGGTCTGTTTTTTATACCCACATGAGTATATTAATGTATTAGCCAGTAAATATTAGGCAGAAAAACATATTACTATCGAGTACACATACATAGCCACACACAGTACATCTGTACATTTGTGGCCTTAGACTTGTAGGTATGCGTGTATATAAATGGTAAATAAGAGTTCACTTCCACATTATTGTGATTTATAGTTTTTAACTGGCTTATTATGGAAATTATGAGCCTACATTTCCAGAGAATAAATGATTGTATTGTTTTTACCTTTTTTTACTTGTCTTTCATCAGTAGACATGCTCCCCTTTCTCACACACGTGCTGCTTAAATAAGAGATTCTTCTTAGAGTGCTTCACAGATAGTGATTAAATGTTGCCCATGTTCAAGGTACTGCTGGTTCAAGTGGAGCTGGAAAATCTTCTTATCTAGTTTGTATGTATTTAATCTCCAAGTAGTTGGGTGTGTTGTTACTCATTGCAATTAGAAGTGCTTCTGTCAGCTTTAAATGAAATAAAATGTATTTTTCTTTCAACAAATGTTTACTGAATTTTCTACTATGTAATGAACACAATGTTTTGCAAGTAAGTGTTCATCATGGAGCAGTATTCCTGCCTTTTGTTCTCATGGGCTTTTATTTTGAGGGCAAGAAGTTGAAACAGATAAGTAAATGGGTACTAAGTAGTGATACATACGATGAAATAAAATAAATAGGAAATATTATGTGAAAAATACAGATAAGCTAAGGGAATGCTTTGAACTTATGTGATAATGCTAAAAACTGAGCAACATTCAAATTGCACAGCACAGGTTATATGGATATCAGCATATTAGTATTTACTGCAGAATCTTTTAAAAATAAAGATGTGAAATAAGTATTTTACATATTTTTAAAATACAAAAAAACTAGTAGTTGCCTGGTGCTCAGTTAATTTTTATTCTCTCTTGGTACATCATTTACTACATGTGTTTACTCTGAGCTGTATTGTTACCCACAGTGTACAAAAAAGGAAGCCAAAGTCACACTGCAGGTAAACTGGCGTTCATCCTTTCCTATGCCTTTGCTCAGACCCTTTACACCTTTAGAACAAAGAAGAATTAGTATCTTCACACCACACCAACATTTTCCAGACTTCTGTTGCTTTTTATAGCTTGAGTGCTATGCCTCTGAAAGAAGATGGGAGATGTAAGTTGACTAGACAGATCCAACTCACCACACACAGATATTGTTCTAATCAGTCTTATTGAAAACTTTCAGAGATTTGTAGGGTAGAAACTCTTTCACATGACTGAATCTCTGTTGTTTTAGTTCATCTTAGTGCCTTTTGCTCTGAGAATTCACCCATACTTTCTAAGGCACTGTCTATTATGTCTTTAAAACTAAATTATTATTGCTGCATGGAACTGGAAAAGGCCTGTTTAGAGTGTGGTGTGTTTGAAGATCCTTGCTTAGCTTTCGTGATTGAACTTTACCAATCATGTGAAGACAGGGAAGGAGGCCAAGTGTTTAAAATTTTACTTATCATTTATTCTAGTTGAACAGGTATTATCAATGTGCTCCAGAATTTCATTCAGAAGGTCCTGGATTGTCATGTGTTTAGAAAGTAAAAGTAACTACATTTTAGCTAGATTAGTATTGTTGGAAGTTTTTCTATCCTACCATTGCCCTTGATCCAGAAAATTCTCTTTTACCTGTGGTCCTGTAGCTGCTTATAAAAATAATTGACTTGGAGGCTAATTTTATAGTAATGATGGGCCAGTAGTTCAGACTTATTATAACTAGTTTTTACCCATAATTCTATTTGTGCTTAGCCACTTGGCTTGGTACCGTTTCCCAAATCAGCATTCTCATCTTGCTTCCTCTGTGTCTGGCTGGCATCTACCATTCTGACCTTCTTATTCCCAGAATTCTCCTAGTCCCACCTCTACTTCCCATCTAGCTAACCAATCAGTGTTTTATTAAACCAATATTAGCAACAAATCTTTACAGTGTATAAAAGCAGTATCTCACAAGAGACAGTATATTGTTTTATCAAGGAGGAAGGTATATGTGAATTTAAATGAGAAAAAGTGTTGGGCGTGGAGTTTATGACAGTAATTCCAAAACCTAGGAGGCAGAGGCAGGAAGACAGTTACATGCTTGAAGGAACGTAAGTAAACGTAATATAGTAAGTTTCAGGCCAGTATGGGGCTACTTATATAATAAATAAGTAAAATAAGTATATAATGCCATATTGACATACAACAATTATCATTAGCAACTTAATCAGAGGTGATAGTCACCTGATAAGACTAATCAATTTAGCTAGATTTTTATTTCCTGGATTAAAAATTATTGATTAGCCTAGTCCCAAAATCCAATGAAATGTAAAAGTTGTATATAATGTACTTTGTAAACACAACAAATCCTCTTTTTTGGAACTGACCTAATCAATGCTAATAATCACTTTACTGATATAGTAAAGATTAGCTAATATTTTCAGAGACTTTGCTAAATATATTGTTTAGACTGGTAAACTTACCATTTATATGTTCATTAAAAGGGTGAACTTGGCTTTGGGTGTGTTGTAGAACACTTGACTAGCATGCGCAAGTTCTCATGTTTAATCCTCTGCACTGAAACACAAAGTAGATCCATGTCAACCTTAGCTTCAGATGTGTGTGGGGAATGATTTCTAGCTCTAGCTTTAATTCTTTCTCAAATGGGAAAAATGAAAATGAAGAATAAGGATTTTTGCAGTGTTTTATTTGTCTTTTATAGCACCTATTTTCTCATGTTATTTTTTTCCCATTCACCCAACTCAGTGTAGCGGTTATCCCCACGTGTCCAAGTGGGGCTGGCAAATGCATATTTGTAAATTGATGGTTGGTTGTAAAATAGCAAGCTCTTGCCATTCTCTTTATAAGTTTGGTAAATAAAAGAGAAATATATAAAAGTGAAGGGAAAGAGATCTTTCTGTCTAAGCTATGCTTGGCTACTGTCCCCCAAATGACTTTTATTCTGTTGCCTTCATCTAAGGTAGTCTGCCGTTGGTAATTAACTCAGCCAAAAACACCAGGTATGTCTAAGAGTGAGGCAAGTAACAAATGAATCTTTTGATTTTCTAGTCAAAGTCTGTGTACTCTCACCTTGTACTATCCTAGTATTTTCTTCCTATCTATCTATCTATCTATCTATCTATCTATCTATCTATCTATCTATCTATCTATCTATCTCTTTTTCTCTGTCCATCTACTTTCTCTGTCTCTTTATCTGTGTCTGTTTCTCTCTCTCTTTCTCTCTCTCTCTCTCTCTCTCTCACACACACACTCACACATACACTCAATTATAGCTTTCAACTTGCTGCAAGCTATTATCTTTTAAAAACACTAAAAATGCTCAGCTCTATAACTGAAATACCATGTAATCTATTCTCTAAAAGACAGTACCATAATTTAAGGCAAGGTCATTTAGTCATTGCAAGTGTTATTGAGGTTGTGATGATCATTATACATTACAACTTGGAAGAACAGATTAAAACAAATACTATCTTACACATGCTATAAAAATAATGGGGATATCCAAATGTTGATTTAGAATTGTGTTATTTTCATCACATTTTCTAGAGCCCCTAAAATAATGAAACACTATTCTTACTGTAAAATAGTTGTTTAAAAGAAAATCAAATATATTTTTTTTGCATTTTAATTATACTATAAATACATGCATGCAAGAATAAAAAATGAAATGTTACTAAAACTTATTTTTGAATTGTAAGATTGTTTAGATATTTAAAACATCTTTCCTTCTAAACTCTATTTTTTTCCAGTGTGAACATAATGACTTTTGTAATCATACAAAAGACGCTTATACAAGAGAAAAGGGATAGAATGTTTCCAACATCAGTGACAACAGTTGGTTCAGAAGATGAGAACTGGGCAAAGTTGCCCAGGGGCTTTCCACATAGGAAGCTATGACATTCATATATCACAGCATGTGCAGTCCTGAGACCACCCGCAGTTTAGAGCAGTCATCTTACAATATTGGCAGCTGAACTGTAAGAATGTATGCCATCTTCTTTGTTTTGTGATAAAGGAGTAGGAGGCTGATCATATGTAGCACCCTCAGGACTTTCTTATACAGTTTGCAGGTTCATGGGGTCTTAGCTAAGATTTTGTTTCTTTTTCCCACTCTTGGTACCAATAATTATTTGGTACAGATTTGTTTCCATTCTAGAAACAGTTGTTAGATATAGTTACTAAAATCAAGCTCTATTTTTCCCAAACTCTTCATATTTTTTTTTGTGACACTGAAAAACTATTTGAAAAGCGTTGTCCTACAAAATGAAGTAGAAACTTAAAATTAGCAGAGCCCATTGACAAAGAAAGAAAAATGGATTCAATTTTAGCTTGTGGGAAAGCAGAGACTAATGATTTTGTTAACTCCCCCCAGTGTTCTGTACACGGTAAGAATATTATTCACTATTCAGATTCTCTTGAATTGGGATATATGAAGCTTTTGACTTATTTTGCAGGTATAGATAAAAACGCTTGTTTATTTAATATACTACTAAATTTGCTTTTGGACTACTATTACTGTCCATACTTACATTTTATTTTTCAGAGGGAGGGAGGGAGAGAGATAGAGATAGAGAGAGAGGTTGAATCAAGAACTTGGAGAAAAGAACTACTAACATTCTTTTCTAGTAATTACAGAAACAGATAAATTAGACTTTTCATACCCTACTAAGACATAATTTCCTAGAATAGCTAGACAGCTATTTACCCACAGAAGTCTCCCCCTTCTTGGATTACTGTTCCAAAAGATCAAATCTGCAGCCAGCCCTTACCTCTCTACCACACATCCCCTGCTGCTATGCTGCTAGCCCAATTCCAGTGGAAACCTTTAGCTCAGGAACAGGCCACACCAGCCACTAGAACTCCAGTCTCCAACTCAGGCAGAGACTCCCTCCCACTGCCAAAACTTTAGATAGGCTGCCTGCCAATGAGCCTTATCCATTCTTTCAATGTTCACTACCCCTAATCTGACCTTGCCTCCTCATCATCTTGTCATAGCCCCCAACTTGGAGACCCTCTGCTGAACCAGAGGCCACATCAGCTGTCAGAAATCCAGGCCACACAGACCAGAGATCAGAAAGGAAACAAACATCAAAAAACAAAACACCTATCAACAAAGACCAGCTCAGAAATTGGTACTTACATCTACATTCAATCTGAATCCAGAAACCTAGATTCCAGCACAAAATGTCACCATTGGTACCCAACTATCCTACTACAGAAAGCATTGAAAACTCCAACACAGCTGAAGCAAAAGGAAAAAAAAATGACCTTAAAGCCAATTTAATGAAGATGATACAGGTTCGTAAGAAAGAAACAATTAAATTACTTAAAGAAATTAAGAAAGAGACAAACAAAAAATTGGAGCAAATGAGTAAGTCGTTAAATAAAGTGAAGGAAAATGAGCATGCTGATGAAACAAACTAAGAAAATTACCCAAGACCTGAATATAAAAATAAAAGCAATAAAGAAAACACAGACTGAGGGAATTCTGACGATGCAAAATCTACCTCTGCAAACAGGAACTACAGATGTAAGCATCATCAACAGAGTACAAGAGAAGGAAGAATTTCAGCACTTGAAATAATAGAAGAAATAGATGTGTTGGTCATAAATAATATTGAAGCTAAAAACATTCCTGACACGAAACATCCAGGAAATCTGAGACACTAGGAAAAGACAAAAAGTAAGAGTCATAGGATTAGAAGAAGAAGGTTTCAAGCTAAAAGACCCAGAAAGTATTTTAAGATCTTAGAAAAAAAAAATTCCTAATCTAAAGGAGGAACCTAAAAAGGTACAAGAAGCATACAGAACACAAAATGTATTAAAATAGGAAATAAAATGTTCTTGCCATATAATAATCAAAACACTAAACATATAGAAGAAGGGAAGAATATTAAAAGCTGTAAGGGAAAAAGAGCAAATAACATATAAAGGTAGAGCAATCAGAATTACACCCCAGTTCTCAATGGAGAACTAATGGAGATCCCAAAAGCCAGAGAGGTCTGGACAGATGTGTTACAGACTCTAAGAGATCACAGATGCCAGCCTAGACTTCTATACCCAGCAAAACATTCAACCAATATAGATGGATAAAAGAACATATTTGACAATAGGTCAAATTCAAGCAAGATCTACCCACAAATCTGTGGGCGGGCTACCAGACTAAGAAGACTCTAGGAACAGGTGGAACAGAGCAGGAGGCCAGAGAGAAGCCAGAAGAAATAGAGGACAGCTATGCTGCTCTGAGAAAAGGTACCAAGCCACATGGCTGAACAGGATAAGAGTCATGGGTTAGATTAAGGGTAAAGAGTTAGCAAGTTATATGCCTGGGCCTTAGGCCGATCAGCCTAAAACTATTGCAAGCTTCTGTGTGTCTCTACAGATCTGTGGGTCTGTGGGTCTAAACCTTGAGGCTAGGCCTGAAAGTCTAGGCCAGAAACCTCTTACTACAAAAGGCAGCCCAACATGGGTGATATACACAATATACACCCACATAAAGCTGGAGAAAGCTTAAAAAATGGTCTAGAGCACATAAACTGAAGCCCAAAGCAGCTTCTGAGTTGTGTCTCTCACATGAGGCATGGTATAGAGATGGCCTGTTGAGGCACGTGGGCTTGGGCTACAATGGAGGGCTTTTGGAGTGTAGATTAAGGTGTAAAATGGCTTGTTCCTGAAGTTTCACAGGACCCTCAATATAAGCAAAAATTTGTAGATGATGTATTTATGGTTTCTGTTCATAAGGACAAAAAGGGAACAGAATCAAAGATGGCTTTCTAGTGGTAGTGTTTTCTTGGATCAGCTCTGTTTTCCTGAAGCAAATTGAGGCTTGGCTTCTTTTAAGAGAAACTTCCTGATTCAGCGTTAGAGGCAAAACACTTGTGAGTCTTTTAAGAGGTCCTGCTGCCAAATACTTAAATGGAGGTAATGAGCAGCAAATGGCAAAGCTTTATTTGGGATTATATGGACCCTAAAATTCCCCAGAGTATCTGGGCTAAAAAGATAAATTCTATGAAGTTAGACTAGGAGGTAGTTGGAGTCATCCACCCATCCTACCAACCTTTAATTCTTAGCTAAGGACCTTGGCAGATTAAAGGTGTAGTCAGAAACAGAAAGAAACAGAAGAATCTAGGTGGAGTCAATCACCCTAACCAAGCAAAGGTGTGGCCAGGGACAGAAAAAGTTAAGAAATAAATATACAGTAAAGACAGTTTTTTTTTTTAAGTCTAAGTTGTTTAGAGTGTGTTGAAAAAATATATATACATAGGCTTAGAGAAAGAAAAGAAAAGGTAGAGGAAGCCCTTAAAAAAGAAATAGAGTAAAATAAATAGATAAATAAAAAATAAGCTACATAAAGATGGAAAATACAAAGAATGTATGGATACTGTATATTATGGTCTTATCTCTAAGCTTCTTGACTGAAAATGAAATAGTTAAATCTGCTAAAAGACAGTTGATTATAAATTCTGTTGGATTAATTCAACCTATATATTTTGTAAATGAGTTTACTTTAAAATTCAAATGCAAAGATATGCTACTTTGGAGAAGAGGTTTTCTTTTTATTTTCACAGAAAATGAGAGGCTGTGGATTTATTCCTGGATGAAGAGCATAAAGTTTGATGGAGGAAGAATCCCTGAAAAAATCTCCAATGGAAATGGATGGACTAGATGATTCAGTATTTTAGAGCACCTCTGTTGTTGAAGTTTCCCAAGCTCTGTATCCAGAACAATTTCAAGAAGACTGGCTGAGATGACCCAGCCTTACAGACTACTCCACTAAAGACTTGTGCATAATCCTACATTTTTCTTTGGATTCCCATGAGATTGTCAGCAGCCCCATTCAGCAGGAAGTAGCCTAGAGGACGATTATGGATGTTCGTGTTTATTTACAGTGTTATTTATAAGTTGTTATAAATAAGGGGGGCAAGAAAATTAGATTTGGAGTTTTTTGTGTTTTAAAAAGAAAAATGGGGATATATAGAGGATTATGTTGTTCCATTGTAAATAATTGTCCCCACCTATGAGTTTAATAAAAAGCACTGATTGGCCAAAGGCAGACAGGAAGTATGGGCAGGGCTACCAGACTAAGCAGACTCTAGGAACAGGCAGAACAGAGCTTCTAGCAGAAGCTAGAAGAAGCAGAGGATAATTATGCTGCTCTGAGAAAAGGTACCGAGCCACGTGGCTGAACAGGATAAGAGTCATGGGTTAGATCAAGGGTAAAGAGTTAGCAAGTTATATGCCTGGGCCTTAGGCCGATCAGTCTGAAACTATTGTAAGCATCTGTGTGTCTCTGTGGGTTTGTGGGTCTGCGGGCCTAACTAGAAAGAAAAATAACACAAGGGGGTTCACTATACCCATGAAAACACAGCAAATAAAAGAAAAAATCTCATGTAAGAAGTACCATAAGAGTACCACCACCACCACCAACAACAAAGTAATAGGAATTAATAATCATTGGTCAGTAATATCTATCAGTATCAATGGGTTCAATTTCTTAACAGACCAATAGAACATACTCCAAAGCAGGATCCATTCTTCTGCTGCATACAAGTGACATATCTTGTCACTGAGAGTCACTGAAGTGTAAGCAAAAGCAAGCAAGGACAGGCTTGCAATGTGACCACACAATTACTTATGCAATTAAATCAATACTTTATTGTAAGTTGGTTTTCAAGGTTAAAGTTGCTAAAGCAGTACCTTAGATAGAATTAATATATAACAGCTGAAGGTTGTAGCTGGTTACCAATATTATTATATAAATCCTCGCTATCTGCAGCCTCAGATTTGGAAGGTTCTTTTTTTTTTTTTTTAACTTTGACTTTGTACTTATTTGTCTAGAGTTACTTCCTCATTTTCTTTCTTACTGATTACATTCAATGCCTTTGCCATTTATGAAAGCATAGATTAGCTTTTATTTTCCAGAGTCTAGAGAAAGAAACAGGGAGGGAAGTATGTGCTATTGGATGTAGAAATATATCCAAGGTATATTGAACAATTTCTATTATAATTGTTTCACTTAGGCTTTTGAATAAGAACCTTATTCTGTGATCATGAAAACACTTATTCCCCTGACTATAACCATACTTGCATGACAAGAACAGTTTTTCTTCTCCTAAAGTAGAGCCTTTTGCCTTACCTGCCTGATCTGGACAGTACAACACAACCATTTCCTTCTGCTGGCCCATGCTGTCATTTTATATGATACTGTCTATTCTGCCAGAAAGGCCATAAGTCACCGTGTCTACCACCTCCACCACAAGAGAGTCCATGTTACAGTTCTTATTTCACATTCATAAATCTGACCATTGTTTCAAAGGCTCTTATTAGTTGGCAGGTGTGGCTAATTTATAGATGCTTCTAGAATCTGCTAAGAAAAATGGTAAAGAAGTATACAAAGATACTTCGGTGGATAATTATTCCTTTAGGAGATCAAGCAGAACATTAAGAGGGAGTTTTCCTATCATTAAGGTGGCTTTATTTTAGAAGCATGAATGCTTTTCTTGAAAAAGAAGCTCCTTTGGATTATACATACATACTCCAACAGATTTCCTTCTGAGTTCCCTGGTGATACGCTCCTGTAGTCTTAGTGTCAGAGAGGCAGAAAGAGGTGGTTTTTTAGAGCTCAGTAGACGACTAGTCTTCCAGAACCTAAAACAAGTTTGGTGAGAGACTCTATATCAAAATATAAAGTGGAGAGAGGTACAGGGAGAGACTCAATATTGTCTTCACATATGCTCATGCACATACAACAAACACAGCACAGAAATAAAGTCCTCTGTGAGAGAAAGTGCATGGAAGCACCAACTGATATATGTTAGGCTTGTTTATTGTATTGTGTTGTTTATTTGTGGTTCTGGGCTCTGTACATGCTAGGCAGGTGCTGTTCCAGCAAGTTGAACCCTCAATCCCAACTTATCATTAAGTTACTTTACTTCTCCTGCCAGGAGTGTGAGAGCCGGTGCCACTGCCTAACTGTTGCTTTGGCTGAGCAGTCTCAGAACATTGCTCAGAGCAAAGCTCTGCATTCCTGACCTTTCCAGTCTATAACACATAACCAAGGTGAGGTTATGGGAGTGGGTCAGTCAGAATTAAGGACATTCCTGAGACTGAAACTCAATCTCTGGTGGCCAGACTCAGGACACTGCAGAGATGGAAGTTCAGCCTGAGATGGAACTTCAGTCCTGTCTGTAAAAGTCCTGTCTGTAAATCACTGAGAATAGGCCTAAAATGAAGTTCTTAATTATAAATGTAAGAGCTAGAATATCACTCCTACTAATGCTAGAACACTGGAATAAGAATTTTTTTGGTGTGTGGGTGCTAGGGTCTGGACTCAGGTCCTTTTCCATAGCAGCTGGCTTTTTAGTGACTGAGCCATCTTTTCAGCCCTCTCAAGGCAGAATTGCCTGTATTCACAATAATATCCACTGGTAATATGTAAGAAGCATGGTAACTCATATTTCATCTAAGGTAACAAGAAGTCACTGAGTCAATGCATTTCGAGCTGAATAACATTCATATAAAATGTCATTCATCTGGGATGGGAAGATCTGTATCTGGGTTTTCTCTGAAAGAGATAGTTTTAAGATAGTGGGAAGTGTGTACCAGAAACTGGGTTGAGGAGACAATACAAGTTCTAAAAGAAAATAATAGACAAAAAATGACAAGAAAACAAACGAACACAAAACAAACAACATTGTAAACATAATGAAAAATAAATTGTTTTCTGCCTTAGGAATTTTAGAGCTCAAAATTAACTGCTGCTATTTGCCCCCTTAGTTTAAGTAGTGTTAAATAATGAGAAATTCACTGTTGCAATACATCCTTGAGCTATTTAGACAGTTTAAACACAAACCTTTTATTGCTTAGCTCTCAGAGTCAGATTTCTATAGGTTTTAGGCAGAGGCTCTTAATAGGTTACAGTCAAAACATTGTGTGTTTAAATATACATATTATTTTCAGTCCCAAACACAAGCAAAACAGTACCACTGGAAACTAAAGGAAGAAAATGATGTTGTTGTCTGTGACTGCTCTGTAGTTAAAACCTCAGCTAAACAGAGGCCTTATATTAAGAAATGTTTAGTGCTAACGTAACCGCTCCCTCAATTCTCCATGGCATAATATAGTCTAGATGGCTGAAAAGCTCCAGGGCAGGAGGAGACTTAGACACCACAGTTCTCATCATCTTGCAGTTTCATCCCTTGACATTACAGAAAGGAAGAATGAATTGAGTATCCTTGGAGAGACATTCTAGGCAAGTCAGAAAGTCATCTCTGTCCATGCTACCCAGGTCACAATACCCTCTCTAGTAAGCACCAGAGTGGGTAATAGTCTTTAAGTATATGTTTAGGAAATACTAACAGCCTTGACGAGCACCTATGTAGTCTCTACCATATGTGGTTACTTGGCCACTATATGGTCATTTGATCTTAAAGAAAGAAATAGAGGAATAGTTTTTTGAAGAATTGGGGTTCATTGTTAATATTTTAAAACCCAAATTTTCACAGTAAATGTTCACAAGTTGATTAATAAAATTTAGCGATGGCCAAGAATCTATTTTGAGTTATGCTTGACTTCTTGCTGTTCACACTTTGGTGCACATGGCCAAACCCTCTTTCCTTCAGGGAAGTCCAGGAACATCTTTAATGAAGAGCAAAGTGTCCTCTACAGAGATGGTATATGACAGGTGGAATATGTTTTTTTGTAAAATGCAAACACTTTAGGTTCTGGTGTCTATTCAACCAATTGATTTTCTCACTACTTAAATTTGTCATGAACTTGTCTTTTAGTTTTGACATTTTTCTAAGAATTTCTTGTTCTTGCACAGGCAAATATATATAAACATGCATGCACATGTATGTATATATGCACATATATTAATTTTTCTGAGTTTTTCTTTTTTAAATAAGTCTCCTTTATTCCATATCATTTAATAACAGTAAGAAATGTGAAACATTCATGCTTCACATCAAAAATTACACTTTTATATTCTTATAATTATGCAAACAAGAAAAGAGAATGCAATTACTGGAGTAAATTTAGCTTTTGTACAAAAGAAATCTATGGTAGAACTATAATTATTCTAATAGCATAGTAAATATACAGATTGAAACATGCAGCTATTTTTTAAGTGTGACTATTATAGTGTTGCTATTACTAGAACCAATTTACTATAGTTTTACTAGGCAAATATTAGTTACTCTATTTTTCATGTAATAACTATGGTTTGTTATGGTTTTATGACAAAACTGGAACGCTATTATAATAGATTTTATTATGTGGTTCTTATAAGTGGTAGAGAGGGACTTTCATCCTGTTTCATAGCTCAGCTCTGTACTTACAGTCTGACCTAGAGCATGTCACTTGAGCTTTCACCTTCCTTATTTTCACTGTGATAAAAGAAATATTCATTAAAAATAATAATCCTATTAAAATATAAAGTCCTATGCTAATTAATTGCTTTTATATTCTCTTTGTGGATTAACTAAAGTGAAATAGTAACCTTTTGTTATTGAGTGTATATATATATTTGTATGTTATTTGCCCCCACAGTGAATGAAGTATTTTTTAATAAACATGATATTTGCTCTAAAATTAAATAGTGAAAGCTGGACCATGTCTAGGGATGTTCTTGTGCTCATTATTATTTTACTCTTAAACATTTGTCCAGCTGAACCCTTCTGAGCTTTAGGGTTTTCCCCCCCTTTCATGTTGGTGTTCATTGTTAATCTCTAGCCTATCATCAGTTTCTGCTTCTATATATAGCTACATACAGCAAATCTGCTCTTAGAATTGTTTGTGAATTATACCACTTATTGTAATGTATTGTTCTAGTATATGCAAAGCCCAACATCACAATCAAAGCTAAGACTATGGGCTGGGATGGTGACTCAGTGGGCAAAGTGCTTGCTCCACAGTGTGAAGACTTAAATTCAGATTCTAAGCATCCCCCTAACAACCAGGCATGATGAACATACAATTGTCACTCAAAGGCCACAAGGGAGGGCTGTGTAAAGGCAAGCAGATCTTGAAGACTTGCTGGACAACTAGTCCATTCAAAAACAATAAGACCTAAATGGATGAAGACACCAATTTACAAGTTTCTGGCCTCTAGATATGCTTATACGTGTGAGCATATGCCAATGTACATATGAGTGCCAAAAAACACGTAAGCATGCACACACACAAACATGCAACTGTGGACTATCATGTGTTATATAAAATATGCTATTTTCATAATCTTCATGAACTTTCTGTGGCAATAAGCCCTTCTGTGGAGTGTTTAGTCACCTTGGGCATATACTGATTTTTATTTTCTACATTAATCTACTGATACTCTAGCAAAGTAAATTTAACAGTAGATTATTATATGACATGTGATATTCCATTTTCCTTCCTCTGAAATTTTGTACCGTTTGGGATAGAGAGCACCAAGACATAAAGAAATCAAGATAGAAGTGGTTTTACTGAAAATTTTAATGGAGAAGTAGACTTGATACATAGTGAAAGTGTAAAAGTTCCCTATGTATTTGCTTCCAGTGCAGGAAAGAGCTCCAAGGTGACTCTCAAAAGGCAGGGGCTCCCTGTAGCAGGATGACAGAGAAGCATCATCTGAACAGGGTGGCTCTAGAGCGGTTGCTGTCACCATAACAGGAAAGCTGTGCTTCTTTCTTATCCATCAATCAAATGAGTTACTAAAAAGAGCAAGGAAGTGTGTCTTAGTTTATTTTCCTGTATCTATAATAAAATTAGACAAAAGAAACTTAAGAGAGAAAAGATTTATTTTGGCTCACAATTCTGAGTTACAGCCCGGCCATACCAGGGAAATCATAGCAGCAGGAGCCTACATGAGCTGGTCACATCAATCTACAATCAGGAACAGAGAGCTAGGCTTAGTGCTCTCTCTCTCTCTCTCTCTCTCTCTCTCTCTCTCTCTCTCTCTCTCTCTATCTCTCTCTCTCTATCTCTCTCTCTCTCTCCTCTCTCTTCTTAAGCTGACGAAATGGTTCCATCTAAAGTGCATATGTACTTTCACATGAATTAACTTAATGATGATAATCACACACTGGCATGTTCAGAGCCTAGTCTTCCAAGCAATTCCAGATTCCATCAAATTGACAATTGAGGTGAATTATCAGAGAATGGAAACTTGGCAACCATTGTTCCCCTTTATTTCTAATATATCAATAAAGGTATGATACACTTGAAATTGTATGTCAAAGGAAAAAGGTATGGAGAATCACATTAATTTTATTTGAAACCCAGTCCTGGGTGTGTTATCTAGATGACTACAAATAAGTTATTTAAAACATTAGGATGAAATAGTCATTTCTACACACAAGGACTGGCAGCTTTCCATGGGAAACCCTTTTCTCTATCCTCATTGGTGTGTGAACAATCTGATCATGTGATTATGTCCTGACCAGGCGAGTATTGATTGAGAAACTGAAGCTTGCCATTTCTAGGCCTGGCCCTGGGCAGGATTGTACACCACCGCTCTCTGTACCATTTCCTTGTGCCACACCCAAATCTGGGGGATCCAACTGAGTAACTAGAGGCATCAAGTCATGGTAAAATAAAAAAACAGAGAAAGTATGGATCCCACAAGTTTAATGGAATGTGCTTCCTTTATTCTGCTCTTTATATACATATGAATAATTATATATATAATTGTTTGCTATATATATATATATATATATATATATCAAACAATTTCAATGAGAAATAAACATATTATACCAAAATCATCACTCAAATTTCTGGTTGCTTGTGACAGGAGTTGACATATCTATCTGTGGTGCTGAGATTAAAGGCTTGAGTCACCATTCTCTGACCCTCAATGCTTGTCTGTGGGTGATTCTATCCTCTGATATTCAAGGCTTATTTTATTAAATGAAAAATACATCACCATACACAACCATATTATAACAGCAAGAGCAGTAAGATAAAAGAGAATACAATTTGGAAAAGATGCCTTCCATGATTCTTGGCAATCAGAAGGGCTATATAAGAATCTTGTCACCTTTGAGACTGTAAAGGCAGTATGGGATGGTTTGAAGGGAGTAGCACTATAAGGAGGTGTGGCCTTGGTGGTATAGCATGTTTGTAGGTATGTTCTTAAGGAAGGAAATGTGTCACTGTGCAGGCAGGCTTTGAGGGTTCATATATGCTCAAGACATGCCCAATGAGACTGTATACTTTCTCGTGCCTTCTTATCAAGATGTAGACAGTGCCATGTCTTTCTGCATGCTCCCATGTTCCCTGCCATGATGATAACTGACTGAACTCCTGAACTGTAAACCACCACCTCAATTGAATGTTTTTCTTTATAAGAGTTGCTGTGGTCATGGTGTCTTTTCAGAACAATTACAACCTTAATGAAGACAGAAATTGACACCAAGAACTGGAGAATTATTAGGATAGACCTGATGATGTTTTTGTTTAGAAGAAGTTGGATTTTGGTCCTTTGGGTTAGGAAAGCAGTGTCATGCATTAAGCACTGCTTAATGGGCAATACTAGTAGGAGCATGTAAAGAGTTATTTGAAAGCTGCCAGTCTCTGTATGATATTTGAAGGGGGTTCAGAGGTGAAGACATTTAGTATGTGGCCTAAAGACTCTTCTTGTAATATTTTGGTGAGAATGTAGCTGCTTGCTTCCCTTGTCTGAAGAGACTGCCTGAGGCTAATGGGAAACTTTGAATTAATTTTATTGGCAGAGGAAATCTTAAAATAGCTTAGTACACTTGGTTGTGTGGTTATTAGTGGTAATTCTAATGAGGATTTATAATGAAAAGGAACAAGCTGAGGAAGAAAAAATATAAAATGTACAGAATGTGAAAAGGGGCATCAGGAAGTCCTATAGAGCTAAATCCTGTGTTCAAGAAGATAAACAGATTAAGGAATTTAATAAAGGGAGTGATGACCTCAAGGCAAGATCCCATCCAGCTAAAATTTCAATTTGTGAAAAAGAGCTAAAGAAAAGCTTAGTGCCAGGTTTGATGGTGCATGACTTTAATCCCAGCACTAGGAAAGCAGAAACTGGTGGATATCTGGGTTTGAGGTCAATCTGGTTTACAGACCAAGTTCAAGAGCAGTCAAGCTTAGGCAGTAAAGGGGACAATCAAAAACAGAAAGCGAATGAAGATGTAATTGAATGACAAGGCCACGTTTCAGCCCCAACAAGCAGTAGAACTTGGCAACGTTGGCCATGTGATTCTGGCTTAAGGTTTAAAGAAAGAAGAAACAGGTTATGAGATTTGCTACTGCACCTAAGAAAAGATATTGAGGTCAGGCACTTATCCGACATGTCTCTGAATGGAGGTCTAAAGAGGCCATTTTATGAAGCTGTGAAGTAGAAGCCTAGAAACCCGAGATGTTAGAGATGCCAGCTTCATGGCATATCTGCTGAGAAAAGCTGCTGGCAGGGAGTGGAATCAGCCCAAGAGCAAGAGTGTGTTGAAGTCAACAAAGCTGAACAGAGCTGTAGTTCTAAAGAGTGCTTTGATATCAAACATGGGGATTCAGATTTTGGAGTTTGTCCAGCTGATTTTTGGTCTTACTCTGGTCTAGTATTTCCTCACTATGTTCCCTTCTCTATATTTTGGAAGGATAATGTATATTCTGTGCCATTATATGTTGAAAGTCTGTGATCTGATGTTTTATTTCAATTTTACAGGCGATTACAGTTAAGAGAGTGTGTGGATCTCAGAAGCAATTTTGACCTTTAGACTTTTAAATAAGTTTGAGACTGCTATAGACTATAAAACCTTTAAAAGTTGAACTGAATGCATTTTTGCATTATGATATGACTACAAGCCTTTAGGGACCAAGAAATGAAATGTGGTGATCTGCAAGAAAATGGTTCCCAAAGGAAGTGGCACTATTAAGTGGCTTTGTTGGTATGGTATATTTGTTGATATACTCTTATTATAGGAAGTATGTCACTGTGCAGGTGGGTTTTGAGGGGTTCATATATACTCAAGCCATGTTCAAAGTGCCTGTTAACTTCTTGTTGCTTTCTTGTCAAATTGTAGCTAGAACCATGTCGGCCTGCATGCTGCCATGTCATCTGCCATGATGACAATGGACTACAGTTCTGAAACTGTAAACCAGCCACCCCAATTAAAAGTTTTTCTTATGGGAGTTGCTATGGCCATGGTGTATCTTTATAGCAACAGAAAACCCAATGACAGAGATCACATCTACAGAGCACATGGCTCTATCTTCATAAAATGACCTATTGCCTTTTTATGGTAATTCTGTTAACTACAATGTACTTTAAATAATTATTTTAAAGAATATATAAAATGTAATTTATTAAGCAATAAAAATTGTATAGAATAAATTATTTTTTTCTATAAGTATACTAGCTCAATGCTGCCCAATAAAATATAATATGTTGCTCAAAGAATATAAAGAGAGGATGTTAATGCAGTTGCCATATAAACAGAAGAATCATATTTAAATTTTCTGCTATCCACTGGGAGAAAAAAACCCAAACTAATATGAAATCAGTAAAGCATAGTAATGATAAATGTCATTAAGCCTAAGGTAAACAAAAAATTTTCACCTCAAACTATAGTCAATAAAATTGCTAATGAGACATTTTACACATTTTCATTTTAATTTGCAAAATACAGCATGAAGATTCTCCTTATAGCACATCAGCTTTCTCCCAGTATCTGGCTCTGAGTTTTAGTTAATTCATACCATGATCCACTTTGGACTGCTCCTTTTTAAGTGTTCAGTAGATACATGTGTATAGTTCTACGAGGAATATTATTGATCTCCAACTCTATACACTTCAGAATTTCTTTCCTAAAATTCTGATTCATAATTTCAGTTTTATCATTTACCTTTAATTACAAAATCAAATATTAATGAGATGCTTCTCTCCTCCTTGCCTTTAATCTCTGGGCTTCACTTCGTAGATTTGCTGATTCTGATTAACAAAACAACTATCTCTATTCCCATAAGCATTCAAATTAGACTTCAGAAAGATGTCTCCTAGTCTTTATGCTTTTTCATCTTAAGTTGGATATAGGTCAAAACCATCCTGAATCTGTATACTCTTGCTTTCCAACTATTATAAAATTGTTGAAAATTTTAAGTATTATTTTGAATTATTAAGAACATCTCAATGCTTTAATCAATGTTCATTCATTTACACATCCCCACTTCATCTTCTCATGCTGCACACTGAAAGAAATGGCTTTCTAAATCAGTATGGCAGTCTCTCAAAAAAATGGGAATCAATCTACCTCATGATAGAGCAATACCACTCTTAGGCATATACCCAAAGGATGCCCATTCATACCACAAGGACATTTGCTCAACTATATTATAGCAGCATTATTTGTAATAATTACAATCTGGAAACAGCTTAGATGGTCCCCAACTGAAGAATGGATAATATATATCCACTATATATAATATACATATATATGGTACATTTACATAATGGAGCACTATTCAGCAATAAAAAATAATGTCTTGAAATTTGCAATCAAATAGATAGAACTAGAAAAAAAAAGCATCCTGACTGAAGTAATCCAGACCCAGAAAGATAAACATGGTTTGTACTCACTCATAAGTGAACATTAGACATAAAGCAAAGGATAGCCCCAGAAAAACTAGGTTGCAGGTGGACCCAAACAGAGATACCCATGGATCTTCCTGGGAAGAGGAAATAGAGATCTCCTGAGTAAATTGCAAGCGTGGGGTCTGAGGGGGTAAAGGAAGGTGACAATAAAACAAGGAATTCTTGAGTTGGGGAGGGACAGAGAGGGACAGCAAAGAAACAGATATCTTGACAGAAGGAGCAATTTGGGGGTTAGGAAGAAACCTGGTGCTGGGAAATTCCCAGGAATCCGCAACAATGACCTCAGCTAAGACTTCAAGCAATAGTAAAGAGGGTGCTTAAATTTGCCCTCCTTTGGAATCAAATGGATGGCCACCCTAATTGTCACCATAGAACTTTCATCCAGCAACTGATGGAAGCAGGTGCAGAGATCCACAGCTAAGTGCTGGGTCAAGCCCCCAGTCCAATAGAAAAGAAGGATAGGGATTATATGAGGAAAGATGTCAAGATCATGAAGGGGAAAGCCACAGAGACAGCTGGTTAAAGTTGTTGGGAGCTCACTGACTCTGTACTGACATCTGGGGACCTACATAGGACCAAACTTGGTCCTCTGAATAAAGATGGCAGTTATGAGGCTTGGGCTGTTTGTAGAGTCTCTGGCAGTAGAACCAGGATTTATCCAGTACATGAACTGGCTTTTTGGAGCCCATTCCCTATAGAGTGATATATTGCTCAGCCTTGATGAGAGGGGTGGCTCTTGATCATGTCTGAACTAAATAATCCAGACTTTGGGAGGCCTTACTCTCTCAGAGAAGGGAATGGGAAAGTGGGAAGGGGGAAAGCTGAGGGGTGTTACAATAGGTTTCTTGGTGCTGGGTGCCCAGAGTTCCAGACACCAGACCTGCCACCCCAGAGTCCTTAGCCACCTACAGCTGCTTAGGCCCCAAGAAATGACTCAAACACTTATATTATCTTTATGCTGTTTGGCCTATGGTGAAGGCACATTGCTAGCTGCTCTTTCATCCTAATTCAACTCATTTTCATTAATTTGTCTGCCACGTGGCCCCTGGCTCACCTGTGTTCCTTACATGTTTCTTCTTTGGGCAGCTGGCTCAATCTCCTCTGACTCCGCCCTCCTTCTCCTAACTATTCTGATTCCCCACCTACTTCTTCTATGGTGCCTGTCAGGGGCCCAAACAGCTCCTTTATTTAGAGATTGATATTCACAGCACACAGAAAGACATTCTCACATCAGAGGGGCAAATGGGAAAAGGGGAGAGAGGGAGAGAACTGTGGCTGGTATGTAAAATTAAAAACAATCTTTTAAGCAAAAATAAAGGAATAGAAGGAAAAATAGTGTCGTAGACACAGTGTGATGAGTTATACCCAGAAGGTATAAGGATATAAGAACATAAGGACATGAGGATATACAGGTATAATGGCATAAGAGTAAAAGGTTATAGGGATATGATGCTAGGCATTTAGAATACAACTAGAAATTATACCAGCTTAAGAACATGATTGTGGTAGCCTCTGTTCTTCTCCTCTAGACATGTGTAGTAAGCCAGGTTTATGGTACCAGGAATAAATGATCTTCTATTAAGTGACTTTATGTCCCACACTAGATGGCTGATTAGTTGTCTTCAGACATCAGTATCACTAATGCACATTTCAGGCTATCTTGTCATTTTGATCATTGTTGTGGTTTGTAGACATTAGAGGTAGGATGGACTATTGGTTTCTTTCTCTCTTGGCAACTTGCATAGATCCTCCTGGGACCATGAGAGATCCCTCCTCAGGGAGGAGGATTTGATCTCTTGTGTCTAAAAATGGGGTATAAAAAATAATAGGGTCTTTTCATTAATTTCTTGGAGGCAATCAATATGGATGGCAAAAACCTGTATTGTTTAGGGGGACTCTTGGATGCCTCTGATCAAAATCTGGAAAAGATGAGTCCCATGTTTGGTATTGGGGTTTTTGTCAAATAATCTATGGCTTTTGGGGAGGCATTATCAACATGAGTATAATAACTTCATTTAAACTGTATACATACACCCATGTATACATCTACACACATACATATATGCAATTTTAAGTATACATAAAGTATGATTTTTATGGTTTTAAAAAAACATCCTTAGTGTTATTTATCCTTTCTTTAAAGTTTTACTTTGTGTGTGTGTGTGTGTGTGTGTGTGTGTGTGTGTGTGTGTGTGTGTATGTGTGTGTGTGTAGATGAATGTGAAGACCAGATATTGACCTAAGGTATCTCCCTAAATTAGGCTTTATCTTATTTTGAACCTGGAATTCATTGACCATTGATCCAGGAAGCCTAGGCAGCTGGAGGTCTCCAGAGATCTTTCCTTCTACACCCAGTTGCTCTGCCACCCGACAGGTGTCAAGGTCAAAGCTCCTGATACTGCGCTTTACATGTGGGTTATTACTACTTGGAATCCAAACTTGGGTCCTTAGCAGAAGTCACTTTACCGATTGAACCATTCTTCCCATTACTTCAGGTCTTGTAACGTTTTAGGTCAGAGTAGCAGTTAACTATTAGTGATGAAAAGAAAGGAAAGAGGTTGGGAGTGCTGAGGGAAGGCTGTGTGCCCTCTCCTTGGTTACAGGAGTGTTTGTTTTGGGAGATTTCTCAAAACTACGCACTTAACAATTCATATGTGTGTGTTTCCATATGTATATTTCAATAAAAGTGTAATAAAAACAGCTTTGTTTGTACTTTTTTTATTTTTACTTTCTCAACATAGTACATTATCTTCCTGCTTAGCTTCACTGCCAAATGTCTACAAGGAATAATCTATGCCTGTTGTTTCTTGGTGTTTACATCCCACTGTTTCCCAGACCATTGCAATCTAGAGTCTGTCTTCCTGTTCTGGAAGAACTTTCGCCAAAGTAACCAGTTACCTCCTAATTGCTAATTGTCCATGTCCAAAGCTCATTGTACTTGACCTCTCCAAGCCATCTGACACTACTGACCTCCCTTATGTGTATTACACTCCTCCCCTGACCCAACCTGATTCCTTTTATTTCCCTTAAATCTTTCTCCTCCCTTGTTTGTCCCCCAAACACTGGTGTTTTTCAATCCTTTTGTTGTGACTGCTATAAACTAAAACCTGCCTGCTTGGAGACGCAGTTTCCATATTTCAAAGTATTAAAAGAATACAAAACAGAAAGAAAACTGAATGTTTTCCCACTGTATAAAATCAGCAGATTTTACACACACACATATCAATATTTCATGAATTCTATTTGGCATTATTAATAAAATCCCAGAGCCAGATATTGAGGAAAAACTGAAACATCATAGAGACAGAGAAATAAGCTGCAGCCACTTGTCACCTAGCCATCTCCTCAAACAGAAAAGAGAAGATTCTGACTCTGTGAATCCTCCTCAGCTGAAAAGGAAGCTGAACTTCTACCTTCTCTTTCTCCGCCCAGCTAGCTTTTTTCCTGGTTTCTAGTGCTAGCATTAAAGGTGTGTGTCATCACCACCTGGCTGGCTCTGTTTGGCCTTGAACTCACAGAGATCCAGAGATTCTCTACCTCCTAAGTGTGGAGATTAAAAGCATGTGCCACCACTCCCTGACCTTCATAGCTTGGCTCTGTGGATGGCTCTGTCCTCTGATATTTCAGGATTTTTTTTTATTACATATATAATATATCAATCACTACATATAAATTCATGTTTCTGGCATTGGGACATTAAGGAAATTTGGTAACTGAATAAAATTGAATTGAACTTTTGAAGGAAGCACTGATTTTATGATTTTTTTTTTTTTCAGTAGAAGTAAAGTCGTACAGCTGCATTCACAGAGCTTGCTTAAAATCCTAATGTACTGGAGTATACTGCAATAAGTAAGGACACACATGTTTTTAGAGCAGAGCTGTCCAAAAGTATGTACAATAACCCAGGAAAGTCATCTAAATGCTTCTGCCCCATATCAGGGAAAACAATGCTCTTGACATTAGGTAGTGCCAAATATATTGCACTTAAAATAGTCTAAAGCCTGTGTAAACCCAAGAAAGACCAAAGCCCATCTTTATCAATAGGGTGAATGGTGAATGGTGATGTTATCTGCTAGAAGATAGAAAGATGGTTTTAGTTGGCCATATGCCAGTAGAAGACCACATATCTAAGAATGTTTGGACAGCACAAATAAACACTGAAAGGTTTTCTTTTTTTTAAAGGCAAAATAGTTCTTATGTATGTTATCTATGGAATGCACCGTTTTGGAGTGTTACTATTATTATAACCCCCCTCTTGTCTCTCTGTCCCCCCTCTCTCCCTCTCTCTCTATCCCTCCTCTCGCTCTCTCTGTGGTGTGTGTGTGTGTGTGTGTGTGTGTGTGTGTGTGTGTGTGTGTGTTGCATTTAGAGTTTGACATCAGGTATTTTACTTGCTTTTGCTCCAGTTCATTGGCGTGTGTAATACTGGGTATAGTCTTGTTTGCTCATGGCTATTAAGCTGGATCACAGTCTTGACTCAGTAGCAGTGATGTATTAGATGTCTAGAAGGGGAAAAAATAGAGCAAACACTTGAAAGAACAGGTGAGTGCTTTCTAAGTTAGAGATTAGGTTCGTTGGGAATATACTCAGAATGAAAGGGCCACAGACATGTGGAACTGAAGAACAGATAGTGAAGGACAGAAAAAAGATACAGACTGAGCTAGAGAAAGTATGCCATAAAGGGGGCTTTAGAGATTCAGATCTGATAAGACAATCTGTTTAGTACAAAAGCATTTCAGATTTGAGTTTGGGAAGATGTTGTTGGAGCTTAGTCGAGTGCAGAGTGCTTACAGTTGAGAACATAAGCAACTGCAATAAAGGGGCACTCTGTGTTCACAGACACCTAAAAATGTCAGAAACAATAGACTGCTATTTATTATTCTTGTTTTCATGAGTTTATCTCTGCTGTTCAGTTAATATATCTACTCTTTTGGGGTCACAGATGTGATTAACATGCTGAAAGTACTTGTTGTAAGCACTGTGGTTTAAAAATAAATCCCTTTAACAAATCACATCTGGTACAAAGTTGTTCAGTGAGGGATAAATGCTTGAACAGCAGCAACAGGTGGAAGCAGTGGACAGCTTCCATGACATGCTTTACACATGTGTGGCATGACTTACCAAGACAGTTCATAGAGTGGAAAGAAATTATCGTCTTGTTTGAAAATATAGAACACAAGGAAAGACGTATCCAAACTAACAAATTAATAAAACAGGAACAGTTTCTGAGCCTTCATTCCTTTACACTGGTTAATCTTTAGCACATTCTGTAATCTGATGGCGCGAGTAGGACAGCAATAGACAGTGCCATTAATACTGAAACAATTTCTGTTTGCCAACTTTGATTAAGCTAGAAGGCATTTTCCCATTTAATTCTCATTATAAAATGTAGTATGGGAAATTAAGTTGTTTGCAGAGTATCTTAACCTAATGGCATTTCTGGGTTTTTCATTCTTGCCTTCTCTTGAGGCATGCATGTATGAAGGGCGTATCTATGCACATGATCTCACACGTGTATCGAGAGCTCTAATTGACAGGTTTAGAGGGAAAAAGAGAAGGAGAAGATGATATAGTCACACTATAACTTCAAAATACAAAAGGAATAGTATATAAAGAAAAATGAAATTTTAACCAGAATAACAAAACACAATACGATTTCTTTAAAAGATTGAGAAATGCTTTTTAAAATTTTCATTCTGAATCTGACATTCAAGATTCATTTTTATGTAGAGTTCAATAGGAGGGAACCTTGTGGATTGTCTGTGACAGAAAACAGGTATGTAGGGAAGGGAGCCTCAGGAGCGAATCATAGAGGTGGAGAATGAGAAGTTCTGAATACCTCGTCTTTCCTTTTGTCTCCTGGCATTTTCCTGTAATTTCTAAACTTGTGACATATGGACATAAGGGACAGGGCGTAATGTCTGTATTCTCAAAGGGTTCCAGTGTTACCTCAAGCATGTCTTTATTTTATAACTGTAACAGTAACAAGCATGTAAAGAGCAGAAGGAATTGCACTCTGTTCCCCTCTAGAAAATAAGTTTGATAAGAAAAGGTGTATATTATTCATTTTATAAAATATGAAACACCACAGTGAACATGTTCCACATAGGGGAAGCACACAGACCATAGACTCAAATCCATTACATATTTGTTCCTTTACTTTCAGATTTTTCCCTAACCTGTAAACATTAATCGTTCATTGTCAAAGCTGAGACTGAACAAAACAGTCTGTTTCTATAAATGTCACCTAAAAATTCAATGCATGTGAGTAATTTGCGTTTTAAACTATAATTGATCATTGTAAACAAGCAACAAGATACCTGGCAGTTTCTGAACTCTGTTGTAGATTAATACATATTTAATTTCATAATAAAGTCTAACAGAATGGTAACTACTTCTTCTGTGCAGTCATATGAACATTAATGCGTAATACCCTGTTAAATGTGTTTGAGGTGTATATAAAGGCCACATCAGATTTTCCATCTTGATATGTTTATAGCTTGTCTCTGTAATTGAATGTTTGATTTCATTTTCAAAGACAACATATATTTCTTCTCTATCAACATGTGGATTTGCTAGAATTAGATTTTTAAATGGAAATGTCTCTCACTCAGTATAATCAGAAAAGATTATTAAGACTTTGCACAGTTCAAAAGCAAGAAGAAAATAAATGTCCCCCAATTTTATGAGTAACTTTAGAATCAATAATGGGGACCACAAGTTTTGAACTCTATTACTTAGTGCAATACAGCTCTTATTTACTGTCCAAAGTCTTTTTTCTTCCAGCCCATTCTCCATGTTGTTATCTGATGATTTTCTCTGGCTCTCAATGGCCTCTGAATAAAATTCATATTTCAATGTCCCCTCTTTACCTTCATCTCTACTTAGGATTCTACTAATGCTTCTCCAGGAACAGTAGTCAGTGACTTGGCCACACCATTTTGACTTGACTGTTTTTGTTGGTATTAGTTTTATTTTTCTACCTTCTCATAATAACTTTACTGGGATTTTACAGATGACCTTAGCATACCACACTCATTAGCTGACTCACCTGAAAGAACACAGATGCCTTGAATTCAGGAAGCTGAGTCCCTTTACAGGAGCTTAAGAATACATCTCTAAAGACATCCAACACTGAACATGAAACTGGCACAACCCTGCAAGAGCCTGATATCGATGACTCTGGATTAACACAATTCTCGTTCACACTTTGGATGCCTCAAGAATGAGTCCAAAACTTCTTTCATAGAAAGGATTTAGAAAACTCATGAGAAAAACCAGCCAGTGTTTCTACTTTTGCATGATGCTTAAGATTAGGAGGATGTAAACAGTGGTGTAAGGTCCAGTCATGGTTTTATAATGGGAACAAGACAACTTCAGTGAAGATTTCTGCTTGTTAACATATAGATTTTCCTCCTTAAGGTACTTGTCAACTCCTGAGACTGAACTGAGCACCATATCGCTCCAGTGAAATCATGTACTTAGATTTTCTGAAATAGATGATTCATCTCAAACTTTACCCATTGGAAATTAAAAGCTGGCAGCTTACCCCAGAGACACAGAGAGAGTATAAGGGAATGCAGAAAGATAATAAGCATGAAAGAATATAGAGTTACCATCTCAAAACCAGCGTGAGCAGTGGAGGTAAATGCTCACTCAGTGTCCCTTCTTTTCCATTCACTTCTCTGTCCTTTTTACCCATTCTCTGAATCCACAGAACCTGAAGAGCAAATAGGAAGAGTAGAGTGTAAACATGGGGGTTTTCTATTGGTGAGGCTATGATATTATGGGTAATTCAAGGATGTTATCCATGTTGTGTCAGTGCCAACCTCACTAACCCCATAGGTATGCAGACCAGATAAATCCATGTGCTAATCCCAAGAAATATGTGTAGATTGAGGTACCCATGATAACCCTGAAATACTCAAAAGTGGAGGACACAGGAACCTCCCACTTTTGAGCTGAGTTAGAATAAATTGCTTCTGTACTTCCAGGGCCACAGTTTAGAAATCAGTGTTCTCTTATAAAGAAGACAGCAAGGAAGAAACAACCTCTGGATTAATGTAACACTAAGCCAAGTCTTTTCCGCAAATATCCAGACATTTGAGTCATTTGGGCTTTTCCTTTATCATGCTGCTACATATGTATACATTGTTTTAGTAGATTAATGGATTATAGTGAATGTATGAGTATAAATAAGAAATTCTTATAAAAATAAACAACAAAGTCTGATTAACACTGTAGAAAATGTGTTTACAATGATTTATTTAACAATATACATAGTGAAAGGCTTCAACAGGTCCAAGCTTGGCAAATATGGTGCCAACAAACCCTGCCTTACTCCCTTCCTTCTCTCTTGCTAAAAAATTAGACCCCCTATTTTGCTACTTCCTTCTGCCCGACTCCTTCCTGAAACTGACCAACAAGTTCTAGCTGTTAGAATTTTCCATTTTTCTACAATGAATAACATGTTCAATCTGAACCTCCAACTCATTAACAGCTGTCCTAACATGGACCCGTCCTTACTTCCCTTTAAATGTCACTCCTGCAAAGCCATTTGCTGCTGTTTCTGTCTGGTCCTGTTGAGCCACCTTGTCTCTGTCTTGTTTAATAAAGGATATCTCTATGTTGGATATTTATTTTTCTTCCGTGTTTGGGTGTGTTCTGTGCCTAAGCCCAAGTCCAGAAGGGAGCACCCAGTGGTATGCAAGTCCCTCTACTTAGGTACAGTAACTATGACAAATATGAATTGTCTCATTTATAGGTTAAGATTCAAAGGCAAAAATGAGAATTTGGATAAGGCCTTAGAAAGTTACAAAAATAGTTTGGAAAACAAAAGCATTTGGAAGTGTTTTATTAAATGATTTGGAGATTTTTTTCTTTGAAATCTATTCATTCAGTAACTCACACTTTTTCTAAAATTATAAAACAGTAAATATTTAAAGTAAATAGAGTTTGGTGAAATATACTTTTCTGGAGAGATTTTACATCTTTACTAGTCAACATCCAATTCTGTCTAATCTTTCTGACCACACAGTAGGTTTTTAGCTTCTTCTCTGTGAGTTCCATGTTTTACGGTATGCATTTCAGTTGCTTTGATGTAAATCAAGTAAAATTTGGAATATATTTATACTCTTGGTATTCTGACTGAGTATCTGTCAATAAAACCTATTTAAGTCATCTTGGGCTTAACAGGACAGCTCACTTCATGGAGTTAAAATCTGCCTGTGCCATTCAAAGCTGAGAAGCCAATGGTTCATTTGGATTTGTTGATTTCCTCTTGTAGTCCAATGTGTTTCTTTCAGGATTCTGTAATCTGTCTTGTAAAGTGTTTAATTGTATCTTTATTTCACTGATTATCTTGCTTCAGAGTATTTTAAAAACACATTCACATTTATGTAATTTGTGAAACATGTTTTATACTTCTCTCCCCTCTTCTATTATTGTGACATAGAGTCTCATTACTTTTCTGTTTCCAGTGTAGTGATTTTACTACTTTGGTAGATAATTCCGTCTTTCAATTTCACAGAACTCGTTTTGAACTTCAGAGCTGTTTTGGAAACAGCAGTTGGTCCATTTTCAAGTCTTTTGATGGCTTGATTGGAAAACAAAGTGGCCATGCTCTGTTTTCTGGGGGCAAATGTATACTTACATTTTATAACAGTAATTCTGCCTTTGATTTACAATATTTTGTTTTTAGTCATTTAACTTGGTATCTCTGTAGTTCTGTGTTGAGCTAAAGGCTAAATGGATACAATTTTTGCAGTAACTTCTCAATGTGTTTCTAATCAGCATGCAGCAGCACCTCTCCATTAAGTAGATCTTCCTATTTCATATTCTTTACTCAAAGCTCATTATTTTGCATTTACCTGTGGTGAACTATATTTGACACGTATTAATGTAGACACTTAGGAGTTCTCTGTCTTGAAGCATACCTTAGAAGGTTGCTAAGGCTTGCTTTTCTAGTCATCTGTAAAAATGCAGGCTATAGATAAACCTATTTGGCCTGAATTATTATTTTTTTTCAAAACCAGATAAATTATGAAGAAACTTAATAGTAGGTAAAGAAATAGTGATGGGGTAGACTTACTGTCTGGCCATTAGCTCTTCCATGAACTCCACTGACTGTACAAAATAATAATAACAGAAGCCCCCTAAAGGGTCTGTAAAGAACCAATATGACTTTCTCTTAGCTTCTATCCAATAAATGTGATCTGTATTTCACTGTGTCTGTGCTTTAGGACAGACCTATTCATGGATTTCAGTGAACAGGCTCACAGGTACCAAAATTTCCTAAATCCTGCTGATTGGAGTAGTGTGAAAAACACTGATAATATGATTAATTGAGTCAAATACAATGACTGGAATCATATATGAATGAAAAGGCATTATGAATTTTGAGTTGATAATTCTAATTTATTCAGGTAAATTTGTAAACACAATAGTAGAAATCTGTAGAGTGAGTACTACAATCATGGTCATTTGTTGCTATTGTATTCTAGTATAACCAGGGAACCAGAATTTCCTCATCTTCCATATCAATGATCACTCCTGGCAGAAATATTCCCACAAGAAATATGAGTGGATTTTCCAGGTAAATTTCTTAGTTTTGTATGTATCTTACAGACTTACAAAGAGTTTCCTTTAAAAGTGAATTAGACAATATTTCTTGGGACCAAAAATTTAAACATTAGGATCTAAAAATAAAGGGATTGTCTTAGATTTGCATTCTGAGTCTTAGAGATAACGCTGGAAACAAACAAACAAAAAATGGAGGTCCAGAGAGATAGCTCAGTGGGTGAAGTGTTTGCTGCACAGATATGAGGACAGGAGCTCAGATCCTCAGTGCCTGTTCAAAAATACAACATGAAGTCAATGTGTATCTCTAACCTGATACTGGAGAAACAAAAATAGAGGGATTCTTGAACTAGTCAACTAGTCAGCTGATTCAAGAATCAATGTGCTCCGTGTCTGGAGGGACAGAATTGTAAAAATAACACAAAGATTGATTGAAAATGGTCCTCAGGTGTTGATTTCTACACAACACCTACACACACACACACACACACACACACACACACACACACACACACACACTCTACAAACACAGGAGAAGGTTTTGTGTTCATTTCCATCATAGAATAATGAAGGATTTCTTGGATCAGTCTCAGAAGCTGGGTTCTTTGAGGTGACATACATCACAATTAAGAAGAAATATGGTAATTTAAAAGAAGGACAGAGTTAAGTCCCTTGAATATAGCTTCGCATATTGCTTGGTGTTCTCATGCCTATCAGTAGAGTTTCTTCTTTCTTTAAGGGCAGCAGTTTGATGATGGACAGAAGATAAAGTTTCCTGCTGGATGCAGCATTAGTAGTCCTTGGATGATTGACATATGGACTATGAAAATGTATACTAGTTCTGAGATATTAAGACAATTAGAAGGGATGAGAGCTGAGCTGTATTAAAAGATTGGTAGGAACTTGTCAGATGATGTAAAGGGGCAGAGCGAATTGTAGAACAAGGCGACAACTGTGGATAAGTAAAGTTTTATTTTTGTTGTTGCTTTCCACTAACAGAACTTTGATTTTACTGGATCACATAATGCAACAATTATGCACCAGTTGTCCATATATCCGTTGCAGCCAGCTTTGTCTTGCTGTGACCATACCTTCGGAAATCAGCATGTAAAGAGGCAATGCTGACGTTGTCTCATGGTTTCAGAGGAATGAGTTTATAGTAATTTGATTCTGTTTCTCTAAGACAACACAACACAGTATAGTAGAGATGTGATGACCAAAATACCCTCAATCAAAAATGCAAGAGGTTCCCACAGTTGCTTCAAAGATTCACCTCTAATGACCTGAGACCTTTCATGAGGCTCCACATGGGAAGGGTTGTAGCACAATTCACTAACGCTAAATTGGAGGTCAAGCTTTACCACATAGGCTTTGTGTTAAGATCCAAACTTATAATTCTCTTCTCATGATTCCCTGAGTAGCCTCCATGGGGCTCCTTTTGTGAGATGAGTGTTTTTATCTTGGATAGACTTTACAAACCTTACTGAAAATCTTTGTATCTTAGCTTAAACATACATGAGCAAGGGGAGCAACCAAAATACTCTACACGGTTGATGTACAGGCCAGCTGTAAAAAGTGCTCTGTAGTCTGGAAGACTGAATTCAGAATTACTTATTAAACTGGTAAGATTTCTGTCACATCTTATATTTTATATCATGTAACAAAAACAAAATAAAACATTTCAAACACAATATAAATGGACATAAGGATTGATCTCACTTTATGCAATATTTTTTTCAGGTAGTTCAATGTAATCAAAGTAATTACTATATTTAAGAGAAGCTTAAAGCATAGATACTAAGCACATGGCATGTATAATATAATTCTTTAATCACTTGCAGACTTAATAACTCAAAACTGGACTTCTTCCCAAGCAATGAAAAACCATTCCTAAGGGCTTGCCCCAGGAACCTGCTATTATTTCCCTTTGCTATGAGGAATATTTATAGAATTATAGCCAGAATTGGACAAAGGACACTTTTTTTTTTCTTTTAAGTGACATAACTGTAAACAACTCTTAATGCTAAGAAGAAAAACTCTAGACATTCCTAAGAATGATACTGAGAGGTGTGTGGGCTGTAAAGGGAATTCTCTTAGCAACGTGATAAGAAATATATTTGAAGATACCATGTTGCTCTTGGTAATTCAGATTACTGATTAGTTAATTTTCTTCAAAACCCAACATGGGTTTTATATAAATTGTGAAAGTTTTAAAGTGATGACTATGAAATGACTAGGTTTGTGTTAAATAATAAATAAAAATTTAAGTAAGGGTTCTGTAAGTACATCCAAACAATTTTGTGAATAAAATCTAAAGTATAGGCAGATGCATTAAGATGATGGGGCCATGTCCACTAAACTATTCCCAGATGCTATTTTCAAGCAGCATTTTGAAGTCACTTAATGTAGACTATACTGAAAAGCTGCTATTTGGCTTTTTCAAAAGTACCCAGTAAATAACCTTCAGTCCAATTATATTTTCCCTCAAGATAAAAATGTTAGGCCTTTAAGATTTATAATGGTTTTCCTCTGACTGAATGTCAAAGTATACAAAAAATTCTTTTCATTTTTGTGAACCAGAAAGTACTTGATGGCAGATATATGCAGAATGGATAACTATGAACCAGGAGAAACAAGACACAGGGCATAAGGAAAGTTCTCGACTTTATCTCAAGGTTCTGCTGTGGAAGATGTAAATAAAAAGGGCTGAGAGAAAAATCATGCATTTTTACTCATTCTGGCTTGAATAAAGGCAATAAACAGGTAATGGTACTCCCTTGGTCTTTAGATCTGTCAGAAAACAAGTTAGTCAGCCTCCATCTCTTCATCCACACAGAAATATTACCTCATGAGGGGTGGTGACTTTAGGCAAGGCAGATGATAGAATTTGAAACTAACTTTAAAGAAAGTGATTTTTTTTTTAAAAAAAAACAAAACACAAACTTCTTGATGCATATAATGTATAAATATAGATTGATGAGAAATTTTGTTTAGATTACAGTGAGGCAGGAGGTGTTACATCTGTGAACCAACATGTATTTAATACTGGGGGCAAGTGTACCCCATAATGAGTCACACACTTGAGATTTCTCTTGAGAGGCCTCATACATGGATGCGCTTGCTTAGGTGACATAATTCTTTCTGTTTTCTTCCTTTACTCTCTGCAGTCCTGAGACTTAAGGACATAGTCTTGAAAGATATCAGTTTTTCTTGAGCTAGACAGTAAGAGTTAGACAAAGGATTGATTAATCCTGCACACTCAGACATTTCTGAGAGGAGAAGTCAGGTTAAATCACATCTAAAGTGCAATTCAACAGAAATGGAAGAGAAAAAAATTCCTTGTGTCAACCTCCTTCAAGCTTCATGGATTCTTTCAGTTTTCAAGCAACTGTAATGACATTATATATATCCATGTAGGTTGAGCATGGAAAAAGTAAAGAATGAGTAGTGATAGAGCTTCAAATGCAACTTACTGGGAAATTACTTTATTATTTTGAGGAATAGTATAGGTCCTAGTTGAAAGAGCAGAACATTTTCAACTAAATATATACCAGACATACTTGTCTGTGTAACATTTTTTTCTATTTGTTGGTTATATACCAAGTTCTTAATCTGGATATATATCAGAATCTACCTCAGTGGCATTATTGGAAAACAAAGTGAGACAATTCTAACGTGTATTGTGCTTTTGCATGGTACAGTTTATGTAATTTATAAAATGATTTCTGGCACTTGTCATGCAAACAATCAATCAGTGTCTATAATGTCCTAGGGACAATATTATAAAAATAACTACAGATTTTTCAACACTCCAAGGCTTCTGAACTCAGATATCTTCCACTACTTAGAAGGCATTAGAATGTAAATAACTGCTCTTCAATAGGTAAGGAATAGTGAGTGTAACACAGACACAGGGCATGGACACGATTACAATTAGGCAACTTAGAGCTTCACTTCACAAGAAATACCTAGAAGGGTCTATCATTCTAGGAGAGGGTCTGTTTTCTAGGTGTAGCTTCTCAAGGCTGCTGTTCCAAACAAGGTAATAGTCCAGAGTAATGAGAACAGTTGGGAATCTCTTCCATTATCTATTGCCTGAAGGTCAACAGCCATCTGATACAACCATGTTAGATTTTCAAAGTGGAAACAGATTTTCTATCACTTCCAAAGCAAAGGGCATGGCCGAATCATGGAAAATGTAGATGACACTGTTGTCTTAATCCACAGAATGTGTACCTCAATTTTCTATAAATGAACTTTTCATCAATGTGTCCTGTAATGGGAAGAGTGAAATATATGGGCCATTACAAAGTCAGGAATGATGAACAGGGCATGGATTTTCTTTTAGAATGATAAGGAAGATACACAGATAAGAAGGTTTTACTTAAAATAATATCCAAGTACCATTTTTCCAATATGGAATCTATATCCATCAGTCAAGAACCTCTCTAGGAAATTAATAAAACAAGTTATACACTTTAGCATTATGTACTTTGACTATTTTTCTACATTTTCATTGAAGTAATCTTACATTATGAACAGGGCACTGACCAGCAGATTAAATTACTGGTGAGAAATGTTCTTTCATATTTTTCGCAGGCCACATGCTGATCTAGCAGTCATGTATATTTTCTTATTTCCCAGGCATTGATTAACAAATATTATTTGATGATAAAAATCTCCAGTTGTTCCCTAACAGAAATTATATGTATTAGAAGATAATCACTCTTAAATATAATGCTGAACTTGAGTAAGATCTGTATTAAATATTTTAGCCACATCACACAGTTTTCTGTGCTTGGTGAAATATTTAAAATAAATATCCAAGTACCGGGTGCCTTTCTTTTTCAATTTATTTGAGTGATATTTAATGTTACTATTAATTATGTATGCTGTGTTAAGACATTCCATTTAGAAGCTCAGTACTCCAAGGGTCTCCATAACAGCCCTAGACGACTCCATTTTGCAGTACGATGTGCATTGTTAATGTTCAAAAATTAGAAAATATTTCCTCTTTGAATTTGTTCCTTATTGAAAGACAGAATTCAGATATACCAGGAATAGATTTCTCTTCAAATACTTGATGTCTTCTAGAGGAGGATATGATTTAATAGAATATGCTGGTTATAATAGGACAACAAAATAATTGGAAATTTCCTTTCTGTTTACTTCCTTCTAGCATCTCTAAGCTGTTTGCCTTGGGATTTTGAAATTGAAAGAACAAGTTCCTGACTTTAGAACTGGACAATCATTCTAGTTATTTTAATAATTCCAGCACTGAAATAACACATATGCCAGAGACAGGCACATATTTCAGGGTAGGCATTTGGGACAGCTTATTTTAGTTGATAGGTTAGCATTTGGCATCTGCACAGACATGTAAAAGTAAAAGGAAATACCGGGCACATAGAAGTTCTATGACTGGAGATGTAGAAAGAATAATGTTTTAAAGAGTCTCGTTTGAAATCATCTTTTGTATGTCTTCATTTATTTAGAAAATATGTATTAATAGAAAATCATTAGTAAATGCAGTGATAAGAAATAGAGTTTTGCTTATGTTCACATCATTCTTCAGTGAGGACTATACTTTTCCAGAAAGAACTTGTTGCTAGGCCTTTGGAGCCCCAAACAGAAGTCTCAAAATTCTTTTTCTCTTCTTTTTCCCATAGCTTTTGGAAGTTTCTGAATATAATAGTAAGAATGCTTCTAAATAATAAAAATGAGAACATCAGATGACTTTGGCAGATCTATCTCTCAAGCGCTATGGTACTTTGCTAGATGAGTGCAGCAGCCTCTCACCACTCAGCAGGAATAAACCATGTGAAGATACAGTGGAAAGGCATCCATCTGTAAGCCTGAGAGAGAGCTCATGTGAAATCAGATCGTAAGCACCTTGATCTTGGAGTCTTAGCATCTAGAACTGTGGCAGAATTAATTTCTGCTCAAAATACCCAGCCGGCAATAGTTTATTATGGCAGCTCTAGCAAAGTGGAGGGAAGAAAAATAGTGATGATATTTTTGCAATCATAAATTGCAATAAAATTCAGGCCTTCTTAGACCTTATGTTCCAAAGTAGAAAATAAATGATATAGACAATAAACAAAGACAGAAAATCATTAACTGTATGACCAAGTAACAAATGTTATGAAAAAAGGACGTAGAGGCTTAAAAAAAAAAAAAGTTAAAGTCCCTGCAGGTCTTTGCACAGAGAGTGAGAGGCTTCAGAAAGTCAGTGGGAAAATCATCGTTAAGAAGGTGCCTATGACTGAGTACTGGGAAAGATGTGGAAGTCAGTCAGACTTATAAAAGGAGATGATTTTAGAGAGAAAAAGTCTTCAATGCCTTCACCAGGGACAGACTTAGATTTCTTAGTATAGAGCGACAAGCCAAGGGGACGTCTTGGAATGTGGTGATGTCAGAGAAGACCAAGGCATCTACCATCCTGCAAAAGTCTTGGAAGCCAAGATAAGCTCTCGGAAGTGGCAAAGTTATGATGCGCTTCCTCTGTCATGGATATTTCTTTCTCAGTCGTTGTGTGTCCCGTGCTTTTTTAGTTTCTGAAAATGAGTACCCATTTGTGCCAAGTTTATCTGTTTTGTTTAAATAGAGCAAAAGCTGCTTGAATGGATATACCATCTAGATTCCACCTTAAATTTTGAAAATTTTTCACTAGCACCATCTTTTCCATGAAACACATCATAAATGACTTTCTTATGTTGAGGAAATATGTTTCCGTATCATATATATCACCCCTTCAGTGATATAGAATGAAATAAAGGGCTATATTCTAAAAGGAGCCTATGTCTGTATTGCTTAGTGAAGGCCGCAGAATAGGAAAGGCTGTAGAGAGACTGCTAGAGTTGAAGGGAGGAGCTGGCAGGCTGAAGGTGAACTATAGTTATTTGTGGTAGAAACGAGGAATCGGATAACCTAGCAAGAGAAAAAAACAACTGAACAAATAGATATAAAAGTAATAAAAGTTAGTTGGAGTCTGGTTTTTGAACAACCGTATGTTCAAGGAAGTTTCATCCACATATAAGCATTACAACAGACTCTTGGGTAAATGGTATAAAATACAATTGAATTTAAAATTCTTAAAGAGTTAGACTCATATGGATTTGAGTACTACAGCACCCACTTTCCAAGTTGCTGGGATCAAATGCCTGCCATGCTATGACGTAATGAGAAAAAGTTAACTTCAATTCATGAGTCAGGGTATAAAATTTGAGACAGGAGGGAAGCATAGCAGAGTCCACGGGATGGCTGGTCTCATAGTGCCCATGTTAAGCAAGCAGACATTGACTAATGTTAGAAGTCAGCTAACTCCTCTTTCTTCCTCTTATTTGTTCTGTTCCTCTAGTCCATAGCATGGAACTGGCCACATTCAGGAGGTCTTTGCACTCAGTTAATCCTATCTGGAAATGCCCCCTCAGACATACTCTGTTTTTTCTAGTAAACTTGAAATCAAGTTCAGGGGACAATTAGATTAACTATCACATGTACCTCATAAGAGACATGAGAAATATATAAAAGTGAAACATGCCTTAAGACAACTGATTCCTTTCACCTCCATGAGAGGTGTCTACAATATGAGAAATAGATATAAAAAGTTAAAAATGGTTTATAATCAACCGATTCTTTACACCTTTAATGATTTTTCCTCAATTTTATACTTTGGGTTAGATATTACTGACTTCATTTTTGTATTGTTGAGAAAGGCACACATCAACTCAGTTATTTATCTAAACTAACATATCTTCATGATTTGATCAATAGAAAAGTTCAATACATAATGATAAGTCAGTGAACCATGTACCATTTTTATAGTGGTGACCCCATTAAATACTTAAAATATTAAAACTTTTCATGTTATTAAAATATTACCTAAGTATATTAGCACATCTAGTAAAGTGATCTAAGATTTCCAGCCTATTTGAGCTGGAAAGATATCATAAGACATCACTGACGTTCTTGTGGTGATATGTACATAGGCAAACCTTTTGTACTCCCATCACATTAGAAGTATAGCAGTGTAACCCTTGACACCATAATATTTAAGTTTTTGTTTTCTATTCTCACTGCATTATACCTTGACCTTTTATTTTAGTGTTTTCTACTTAAAAAAAAACATTCTTAGACAATATACTATGCCTAAACTCTGAGACGTTTCAAATAGTTCACTTGTATCACATTTCTTGATCACATTAACAGGCAACATGGAGCCATTAACCTTTATAATGGTTGATGAAAGTGCACTTCACATTCGCACAATAAACTTGTCTAGATGCACACTTGTCAGAATGGAGCCACGTCACTAAGAGATACTTGACTGTATACGCACACATACATAATTTCTATAAGAAAATTCACAATTGTAGTTAACCGCTGTTCAAATGGGAATATCCTCTTCAAATTGGAAAATACCTTTTCATTTTCCACTCTTTCTTTATTATATTATTACAGAAAGAAAAGGTGGACAATAAGAAAGTGGCTGTGTTATGGAGTCTTAGTGATCAGCTGTCACCACCCTCTGTTCTAGACTATTTTGAAACTTTAATGATTTCCACATCGAAAACCTGTTTTCAGGCTTTAACACCATTATTCACTCATTTGCCATGACCTTGAACAGGTTGCCATATCTCTTTTTAGGTTATTTTCTCACCTCTAAAGTAATGGTCCCAACGGTTGCTACTTTCAGTCAATTTTCTAAACTTCTGCTACCCCAATATGTTCACCTCTTCAAATTGACCCTGCTAGTCCTCTCTAAAAGAGGTGTAATCACTGTGAATCTGATTGGTCCCATGACACAAGACAGAAACAAGAAAGGCAAGAAAAGCAATAGCACAAGAAATAATTATTAAGACTTTATGTCTCTTGTTTGAGGTTTTAGACACATGATTATAATTAAGTTATCTATATTAAATTGGGTTTTATTAAATTATTACAGATCTGCAAGTTAGTACAGTGAGAAATGTAATTGAGCCAAGTCTGCTAATATGAGTCTAACACTTGGAACTCAGAAAACTAAATGGAAAAAATTATAGTGGTATAAACCATGTAGAAGTAAACAATCACTCTCTGGTTAGATTCAAGGCCCACTACATGAAATAGAATCTATGCATGACACTGGGTGGCCACGAACTTGAGACTAGATAGACCATGAGCCTAGAGGAAAACAAAACACTACTTCTTTGTTAAATAAACACAGTAATAAATGTCTCCTAATGATATTCTGCTACACACCCATAGAGCAGTGGCTTACTCAGTTATTATAGTGAGATTCTGTCTCAAAAAACTTATAAAATAACTGCACTCATCGGCATATGACTCTCTGACAATGATCATTGCTATAATTTATCTCATGTGTGTTAAGCCTTATTAGCCAGTTTATAATATATCAAGCTTTTACTATTTTATTATTTGCCATTAATAATAAAATAATAAAAGAGTAAGCACGAAGTTGGAAGACATGGATATCTACAACTCCTTAGCCAACTTTTCCTTGCTCCTCATTGTAGGGTAACCTTGCTAAGTTCAGAGTGAACCAAGCAAGGAAGTGTGAATATATCCCAACTGTGAATATACATGTATAAGTGCAAATGCTTACATAAACATATAAAAACCTGAAGGATCAAGAGCCTTCCCCTGAAGACAATATACTGGTTCATTTTCATAGTTCTGTGTCTGAGGGTTCCTCCCTGGAAACTGGTTATGGTCCATGAGGAATTGGGCTTAATGGCAGGATAACACATAAACAAAATAGAAAGAAAAGAAATGGAGTCCCAGAGCTGACAAAACTTAACCTTAGGCTGAAACCACACAGCATGAAGTTTTCCCTTGTAATATACGCCCTTTTATATTTTTAAAGAAGCATAACAAATTTTATCACTTTTATTTCCCAAGTACAAGGGAACCAATATATAGAAATGAAACATTATTAAAACTTAAATCACACATCAAACTACACACACCAATAGTGGGAGACCTCAACACCCCACTCTCACCAATGGACAAGTCTACCAGACAGAACCTTAACAGATGTTACGATCTGTTAATATACAGAACTTTCCACTCAAACACAAAAGAATATACCTTCTTCTCATCATACCATGAAAACATCTTTAAAACTGACCATATACTTGGTAATAAATCAAATATGAATAGGTACAAAAATTGGAATAACCCTTGTATCCTATTGGACAACTGTGGCCTAAAGTTAGTGCTCAACAACACACCAGCTACAGAAAGCCTACAAACTCATGGAAACTGAACAACTATACTACCACTGGGCCAAATAAAAAAAGGAAATAAGGAAATAAATTAAAGACTTCCTGGAATTTAATAAAAATAAATTTACAATATACTCAAACTTATGGGACACAGTGAAAGCATTGCTAACAGGAAAGTTCATAGCACTAAGTGCCTACATAAGGAATTTGGAGAAATCTCACATAAGTGACGTAAGAGTACTTCTGAAAACTCTAGAACAAAAAGAAGCAAATTCACTCAGAAGAAATAGATAGCAAGAAATAATCAAACTCAGGGCTGGAATCAATAAAATTGAAACAAAAAAAACTATAAAAGAAACAATCAATGAAACAAAGACTTGGTTCTTTGAGAAAATCAGCAAGATAAGCAAATCTTTATCCAAACTAACCAAAATTCAGAGAGAGAACATGCAAATTAAAAAAAAAAGACATAAAAATACTGATATAGCAAAAGACACAGAGGAAATTTAGAGTATCATTAGATCATGCTCAAAATCCCGTACTCCATAAAATTGGAAAACCTAGAAGAAATGGACATTTTTCTGGATAGGTACTACTTACAAAGACTAGTTAAACAACTTAAATAGACCTATAGCCACTAAAGAAAGAGAAATAGTTATTAAAAGTCTCCCAACCAAAAAAAAAAAAATCCAGGGACAGACTATTTCAGTGCTGAATTGTACCAGAATTTTAAAGAAAAACTAATACCAATACTCCTCAAATTGTTCCACACAATTAAAACAGAAGGAACACTGCCAAATTCTCTTTATGAAGCTACAGTCACCCATATACTCAACCATTCAAAGACACCACAAAGAAAGAGAATTATAGACCAATATTCCTCATGAACACTGATAAAAAAAAATACTCAATAAAATACAGGGAAACCAAATACAAGAGGATATCAAAAAAATCATTGGCCATAATCAAGTAGGGTTCATCCCAAAGATTCAGGGGTGGGTTTAACATATAAAAATCTGTCAATGTCACCCACTATATATACAACCTGATAGGGAAAACCCACATGATCGACTTATTAGATGCTGAAAAATCCTTTGACAATACTCAACACTCCTTTACAATAAAAGTCTTGGAAAATCAGGGATACAAAGAACATACCTATACATAATAAATGTAATATACACCAAGCTGATGGCCAACATGAAACTAAATAGAGAGAAACTCAAAGCAATTTCACTAAAGTCAGGAACAAGAAAAGGCTGTCTACTCTTCTCATTCTGTTCAATATAACACTCAACGTTCTAGCTAGAGCAATAGGACAACAAAGACCAAGAGGATACAAATTGAAAAAAAAAATCAAATATTTTGCTATTTGTAGATAGTATGATCTATACATAAGTGACTCCAAAATCCTACCAGGAAACTCATAAAGCAGATAAACACTTTCAACAATGTGGCAGGACACAACAACAACAACAACAACAAAAATCAATATCCCTCTTATATACAAATGATAAACAGGCTGAAAAAGAAATCAGGGAAACATCACCCTTTACAACAGCCACAAATAACATCAAATGTCTTGAGGTAACTCTAACCAAAAAAGTGAAAGATCTACTTGACAAGAACTTACGTCATCAAAGAGAGAAACTGAAGAAGATATCAGAAAATGAAAGGATCTTCCATGCTCCTGGATAGGTAGGATCGACATAGCAAAAATGGAAAATTTACTAAAAGTAATCGACAGATTCAGTGCAATCCACATCAAAATCCCAACACAACTCTTCACAGAACTCAAAAGAACAATAATCAATTTTATATGGGAAAACAAACAAACCCAGGATCGCCAAAACAACCCTGTTCAATAAAACAACTTCTGGAGGCATCATCTTTCTGACTTAAAACTCTACTATGAACCTATAGCAATCAAAACATCCTGTTATTGGCATGAAAACAGACACATGGATCAATGGAATCTAACAGATATTAATCAGCACACATTATGAACACCTGATTTTTGATAAAGAAGCCAAAAATATGCAATGTAAAAAAAGAAAACATCTTCAACAAATGGTGCTGGCATAACTGGATGGTAACATGTAGAAGAATGCAAATAGATCCATATCTATAACCCTGCATAAAACTCAAGTCCAAGTGAATCAAGAGCCTCAACATAAATCAAGTTACATTGAATCTGATAGAAAAAAAATTTAGAAATAGTCATGTACAAATTGTCACAGGAGAGTACTTCCTATATATAACACCAGTAGCACAGACACTGAGAGCAACAATTAATACATGGGACCTCATGAAACTGAGAAACTTCTACAAAGCAAAGGGAAGGATCAATAAGACAAAACAACAGCCTACAGAATGAGAAAAAAAATCTTCACCAACCCTACATATGACACAGGTCTGGTTTTTAAAATATATAGAACTCAAGAAACTAGAGATCACAAAACCAAAATATGGGGTACAGATCTAAACAGAGAATTCTCAATAGAAGACTCTCAAATGGCTGAAAGACATTTAAGACATTCTCAACATCTTTAGCCATCAGGGAAATACAAATCAAAACTACTCTGAGATACCATATTACACCTGCCAGAATGGCTAAGAACAAAACCACTGATGACAGCCTATGCTGGATGGAATGTGGAGTAAGGGGGATACTCCTCCCTTGCTGGTGGGAATGTAAACTTGCAAGACACTTTGGAAATTAGTTTAATAGAGGTTTCTCGAAAAAATTGGTAAGTAGTCTACCTTACTGTCAGCAATACCACTCTTGGGCATGTACCCAAAGGATGCACATACAACCACAAGGACATATTTGTTCAACTATGTTCATAGCAGCATTATTTGTAATAGCTGAAACCTTGAAACAACTCAGATGCCCCAACTGGAGAATGGATAAGAAAAAAATGTGGTATATTTACACAATGGAATACTACTCAGCAGTAAAAAATTATGTAGTCCTGAAATTTACAGGCAAATAGATGGAATTAGGAAAAAAAAAAAAAAACAAAAACAACCCCCCCCAAAAAAACCCCAAAACAAACAAACCATCCTGAGTGAGGTAACAGAGACCCAGAAAGATAAACACAGTATGTAATTACTTATAAGTGGATTTTAGACTAAAATAAATGATAACCAGTGTACAGTTTACAACCCCAGAGAAGCTAGGCAACAAGGAGTAACCTAAGAGAGACATTCATGAATCATCCTGGGAAGGGGAAATAAATTTTTCTTCTGAAAAACTGGGACCATAGGTTGGAGGAGTAAGGAGAGGTGGGAAGGAAAGATCAGGAAATGGGGTGGTTGAATTGGGGGAGGGGCAGAGGTGAAGAACAGTGAAATAGATATCTTGATGGAGGGAGCTATTTTGGGGTTAAGGAGAAACCTGATGCTAGGGAAATACACAAGAATCCACAAGGAAGATCCCAACTAAGTCTCTAAGCAATAGTGAAAAGGGTACCCAAAGTGGTCTTTCTTTGTAATCAAATGAATGACCACCCTAATTGTCATCATAGATACTTGCACCAGCAACTGATGGGAGCAGATGCAGAGAACCACAGCTAAGCACTGGATCAAGCCTCTAGTCCGGTCAAAGAGAGCAAGAAGAGATTATATGAGTAAAAACCTGAAGATCATGATGAGGTAACCCACAGACACAGCTGACCTGAACTATTGGGAATTCACTCACTCTGGGAAAACAGCTGGAGATCCTGCATGGGATAAAAACAGGCCTTCTGAATTTAGATCACAGTTGTGTGGCTTGGGCACTGTGTGAGGCTTCTGACAGTTGGATCAGAATTTTTTCATAGTGCATGAACTAGCTTTTTGGGGGCTATTTCTTATGGAGATATATTTTGCTCATCCTAAATACTGGGGGGAGGAGCTTGGACCTACCTGAACTTGATATACCAGACTGTATTGACTCCCCTGTGGGAGACCTTAGCCTCTCTGAGGAGTCAATAGGGAAGTAGGAAGCTCAGGGGTGACTGGGAAGAGGAGACAGTGGGGCAACTGTGGTTGGTATGAAAAAAAATCTTTTAAATATAAGAAGAAAACATATAATTCTGCTAGAAAATTCACATTTTGAGATGGAGAATACATTCGAAGTCACAAAATTTCAATCTGGATTATAAGGGAAAAATCCTACAGTCTTTCCCCTTTAAAATCATAAGGCATTTCTATAAAGAAAATATATTTCTGAATTTCTCAGTTCTGTAGCCATTCTCTGTAGTTTTATCTTTTGTCAGAGGTAAGGCTTTTTTCCCCCTCCCATATTGCTGTAATTTCAACCTTCTGAACATCAGACCGACATAAATTATCTATAAGCCTAAAAAAAAAAAAAAAAAAAAAAAAAACTTTAACAAGCCATAGAATCGCAGGTATTAAAATTGCCCCCCAGAGGGAGCCCATATCATTCCATGAATGCATTAGGTATCTACTTTGAATTACAAAGAAAAATTAATTAAAAGTATATGTTTATGTATAATATGTATGCCCCCTGAGTTAATTCTAAAAATCACATATATACAGAATCTAATAAAAATGAAATTATGTTAGCTGCATATTTTACATAAGCAATCTGAGAAAAAAGATGAAACCAGATACTACTTAATGTTTTGTTCCTGGAAGCTTCCTTGGTGACCCAGCAGTTTAGAATGGGTTACAGTACTCTGTGAAAAGTGGAGAATTTTGCGTGACTGCCACCCTTGTTTTACCATCATTACTTCAGAAAGCAATAATAGTGACAGTGTCAAGGTTAGTATGAGCTGGGAGCCTGATCTTGCCTATCCTCCCCTGGCTGAACAAACACACAATGTGCTAATCAGTGAAAACTCAGTTGATTGGAGTCATGACTCTGTAAGCAATAATTGTTCTTGGAGTGTAGAACCAATGGCACATTGGTTTCTATTTGTTATCCAAGCCATAGCTAGCTTACAAAGCAGTGAATTGGGACTGATGTGAGCATCTCTTCTCCCATTCTAGCTGCGAGATTCTGAATTATTGTAGTCATGTCCACAGAGGCTCTTCAGAGCTGGTGGTGATAGGAAGATTCAGAGGGTTCCATTAACAAGGCATTATAGATGCTGGGAAATGCAGGCACCCCTGAGAGTTTTTGGTCATTTTATCAAGACAACCTCAGGCAGAGTATCTGATCTTTTGGATGCATGATCCTCATATCCCTAGATACAAAGAGTTATAGAGACAAAAGTGTTCTGACATTCAGCACTTCCCCATATTTTATTTATTTCATAGATATTTCATTTCATTAGCTTTTATGCTTTTTTGTCCCTCTCTATGCTTTCCCCTTTTGTTACCATGGAAACAATTTCCCTGGTAGGGGAGGAGTCTAATGGCATCTAGGAGTATGTGAGGTAAAGTCAACTTATATCATGGTTTATGAAATATTGAGTTTGTAATGGCTGTTATTGCCACATATGGTGAATTAATCTCTCTCTAGAACAAATTTCTAAATATGGATATCAGTGCAGTAGTGATAGAATTATAGGGAACCATTCATTCCAGCAACTTGGTTGGCAGCATTGAAGATCCTTGTACTGATTGCTTGAGTAGAAAATAAAGTATGAAAGAGAAAAAATGCATTCTATTTAAATAGTCTTTTTAGTCATCCCAAAGCATTAACTATTCTCTAAAATAAAGTCTATGATTCCTTTAAGAATGCAACCTAAGAGGCACTATTTCATCACTTAGCTTATGTTCATGTGTAGTTCTTTACACATAGTTTATACATAGCTCAGTTGCTATGCTATCTTCTTTCTAGATACCATCATTCCCATTTTAAATCAACTGGTAACTGAGCTAATCAGAATACACAAATTTTAAACACTTGTCACAATACGTGTGCTTCACACAATCATCATGGTGATTACATTTCCAGGTTTTAAAATAGCCTGGTTTGTCCCTCTTGTCGAAACCCAAATTTGTTTATTTGGTCTCACTTGCAGCTCATTTTGTTCTCTGTTTTCTCTCCAAGAGCTGTGAATGATGAGACAACAAAATATTGGCTTATTTGTGCTCTTGAAACAGATGCCACCTGAGCAGTGACAGGTATTTTTAAGTATAATCTTTTGCATTCACTTAACACTTGCATTTAAAATATTTCAAACCTTTGGCATATTCGTGTTCATTTTTTCGCTGTAATGAGTCAGTTATTGGATGTGGAGAGAGCAGGCGTGAGGGGATTGGAACAACAGAAGTAGAACTATTGGGACAGCGTGGCTTACTCAACTGATAAAGCCTGCGGGATGACAGGAAATTCTCGTTTGTCTCCAAAGGGTCAGCACCACATTGGCCTACTTTTGCTTGTGCTTCATGAGCTGATCTAAAATGACTTCCTGCTAAAAATGTAATTTGGAAATATAATTTCTGTAACACTAGGGAATCTTATCAAGTCTGTAGAGATGCTTAGCACAATGTGTACCACCTCAGCACCCCAGAGAAATAAATTTCTGCCCAGTAAAGGTTTCAAGCTGCTGCACAGCACAGACCACATTGTAGCCACACGGAACAGGACCTGCCTTAGTCTCCCAGATTGGTTTTATGCAACTGGAAGATAATTAATCTGCTTCTTCCCGAGTAGTACATACTCTGTGAACTTTCTCACTGCAGATCTCCAGCTCTGTCCTTCACACATTTTGCAATACGTGTTATAAAAATAAAGAAGCCACTTGCTCCACTGACCTTCACTGTGTGCCTATTTATTCCCATTGGTGTTAATGAAATATGAATCTCACGCTTACCTTCTTTATTTCACTCTTTATGACGGATAAGCCTGAATATGGTTGGGCAGCCACATAGCACTAAATGTCCAATCTGGAGACAAAGGCGAGAATCGTGTAGTTGTATTGAGTCTCTTCTCTGACAGAACACAGGCCATCAGAGAAACTCCAGGAAACCAAGAACATTTCTTCAGATCTTTCCATTGCACTTAGAGTGTTAGTATCTGCTGAGATCAAGGCATAGTTACTATTGCTTTCTGTATTACTGCTGATTCAAGAAAAGTCTCTGAAACCAGGATGTGTTCCTCATCAGAACTGTGGTGAATGTTACTCATATTAGACAGCAATTAAAGAAGTCAATTCAGGGATTATGAAACCTGATAGATTATTAAAAGAATGTAGATGGTTCGTTTTCTTTCTTTTCTCCTTGGAATTTTCTCATTTTTCAATTGACCAGAAAAAATTGAAAAGGATCTGATTATGTTCACCATAGTGTCATCTTCTTCTTCTTCTTCTTCTTCTTCTTCTTCTTCTTCTTCTTCTTCTTCTTCTTCTTGCTTTGGTTTTAATCAAGGAAAGGTAAAGATCACATGAGGAGAAAGAAATGTTCAGGAGCCAGGACATACAATCTGCCAGTTTGTTCAGGCACTGACTAGATATTGTGGATGCAGACTTTCTCCCATCAGGGCAGAGATGTTTCATTTTTAACAGTTTTTGTTCTGAAGTCTTGGTGACCTACATTTACATCTCCTTTGTGTGAGTCCTCTTCTTTGGACATCTGTCAGCACTGGTTAGATGAAGCAATGGAGATTTTTCTCTTTTCCATAAAAACAGGGGCAGAAATAATCTTATATAGTTAGAGAAGGAACAATTGTATTGCTTGGAAAGGTAGCTAAACAATAAAAATGTGGGTGTTAAATGGCTTGTATAGAAAAAGGAGTTCAGATTAAAAACAGAAAGACAGAATATAAGAAAAGAAACAGGTAAATCTAGGCATATAACATAGTAGTATTGCTGTCACCTGTATTTATGGGGTGTTGAAACCTCACAAGAATTCCTACAGTTGTGTTGCATGGGTGTGTAGGGGACTCAAAAGCAGATCTGAAATAAAGTCGTCAAACTGAGAGGGCCAGGCAGCACTTTGGTTTACACAATGTGTTCTCAAAACTAGATGAGGTCATGTTGTTAAATATATACTTTAGATTTATAAAGTTATAAAGTAATGCCAAGAATTCACATATCATTTTCTCATGATAAAATTTACAAAACTATAAAATAATATTCTCATATAAATATTAGTATGGATAAAGTCAATGCGCTGTACATTTCTAACACATGAAGTGGTTCAGGTTGTCATTTTGTAGACACATTCACTCCTTCTCAGCTCCATTCCATTATACCTGCATAATCACAATCTGTTTCCTGTTCTTACAATTTCAGTTCAAGAATGCTACATAATAAAATTATATAGTGTGTGTGCTTTGAGGGTTGTCTTTTGTCTGTCAGAATAACTCTTCAGAGGTTCCTCAAAGTTCTTAGGTGTATCAGCAGCCATTCTCATTTACTGTTAACACTAATTCATGGCGTGTATGAACTGCAAACTCTTTCCTCATTGAATAATTTCGACCAAAGTTCATTAGGTATGGTACCTTTTAGGGGCAATTATGAATTAGTAATCAAAATAATTCACATTTTACAAATAAGCTTCTACTAACTTTATCCATAGGAAAATTGCTAGGTTGTACAGTAGCTACATTTGAGATTTTAAAGAAACAAACCATTTTCCAAGTGGCTGCACCATTCTTACTCCCAGTAGTTAGGTCAAAGTGATTCAGTTTCTTTGGCCTCCCCACCATATTCTTGTATCTGATATTTTTTTTATGTTTAGTAGTTACGGTATTATATTAATAAATGTTTATTCAGCCCAGATAAGACATTGATAATAGATCAAAGTAATAATGCAACCAAAGTTCATCCTGATGAACTGATTAATTCATTGGATTTACTATCAAGCACGATTAAGGAGGTAATTCAAAAAGTATAAGTGGACCCCAATTAGTAATCAGTTGATTCGCCACTGTGTCCCACACTACTGTGTATCCAGACTTCATAGAAACACATCACGAAGTTCTAATTTCAGTTATCTTTCGATTTCCTCTATAGTCTTTCTTCTTCTGAGATCATCTGCACCCAGGAACAGGGGTAAGAGTGAGCAATGACCAGAATCCCAATAAGGTCCAAAGACTCTCTTGTTCTCTTTAATTAGGGAATGACAGTAACCCCATTTCCATTACTGCAGGTCTACCTGTTGCTCTATTATCCAGTTTATTATATTGCCATGGCTGCTGGCCAATATTATGCTTATTCCAAGATGGAAATAGGATGATCTTGTTATGCCAAGAATGGGGGGATACTCTGATAATACGTGCTAATGTTGCACGGCTTTCATTTGTATTTCCCTACGAGATAATGATGTCGATCACCTTAGCATGTGCATATTTGAATCAAATGTTTCTTTTTGTTTACTAATTTAATTGTTTATTTTTATTGATGAATTTTAAAAGCCACTTATTTATTCTAAATCCTAGGGCATTATCACAAGCATGACTATCAGATACCTTCTCCCACTGGGTAAATTGCCCCTTTATTCATTTGATATTCACACATTTTTTGCTATTGTGTGCTAACAGAGTTGGTATTGTATTTTTGTAATGTATTACTTGAAAATACAAAAACTATTATTTTAAAGTAATTTTAGGTTATACAAGGTAATGGGCTTATTATTGTACTATATATACATATGTATGCATATATATATATATGTAAGTATTTCGTTATGCCTTGCTCTCAATCCTTTGTTTCCTCATCTATTACTTATTGACTGCTTTATCAATTCTAAAAAATATATGCTTATCTCAGTGTTGAAGAGTTGCCTTATCTCTCCTCCTATAAAGACTTTTTATACATTTACTGTTTGCATTTAGAAGAGAAGTATAATTTCAGGGTATCTGATTGTTTCAGTTTTTGTTAAAAGTTCATCTTTTCTCCAAAGAATACCTCTTCTTTTTTCCAAAAATTTGTTATCTTTGTCAAGACTCAGGTAGGCACATGTGTGTGTGTCAAGGGTCCCCAATGTATTCTGTTGATTCATCTGCCACCCTCACTTCCTCCATCGTACAGTTTTGATGAATGTCGCAATGGAAGTCTCAAAAGCAGATTCTGGTTGTATGTTTTTCCAGCGTTTGTTAGGAATTGTGTTAAACTTGGAGGGCAATTTATGGAGTAATTATGTCTTTAATATGCTGATAATTCTGGTTCAAAAACAATGTATATCTCTCAATTGATTTTAACTTTTTAAGAATTTGTTTTATCACATATAGTTTACATAATTTAATTACAAAAATTATAAAATATTTTCTGCATTTATACTTATGCATTATAATTACTTTTAGTAATTATAAAAGTTTTCTTATTCTTAATTTTAATTTCTCCATTTCATAACTTTCATACACAAGGTAATTAATATGTATCATGTATCACTAGAACATGCTAAATTCTGAATCGCTAAATTCCAGTTGTTTTATTCTTTTGAATTTTCCAAAGACACTCACATCATGCAAATAGTGACAAATGTCATTATTTTATATCAATTTCTTTTATTGTTTTAGTTGCTAGAATTTTCGATACTATTAAAAAATTGTTAGTGGTAAACAATAGCATTTCTTTGTAAATGACTAGAATTAGAAAGCAGTAAAGCTCCAATCATTGGTTATGATGCTACAAATAGTTATTAAAAAACGTTATCATATTGAAAAAAATTTTTTCTAGTCTCCCTAATTGAATTTTTTTCCTACCATGGGTTGGCATCAACCTTTGTCAAATGCTTTTATGGCCTTCATTGATAGAATCACAACATTTTTGTTGTTTTGGGCTGCTAATACGGTAGATAATTCTGATTTATTTTCAAATACTAATATAGCCTTGTATCTTTGTATCTTCATTTGATCATAATACTTATATTTTTACTAATTAATAATTTTAAATATTTTACTGTAATATTCATGATGTCCTGATGTATGGCTTTCTTCTGTCTCTTCCCCATTCTCTTTCTCCTTGTCTATGCTGTGTCTATGTTTTGGGTATCTACTAATACTGTTGTTTGCTTTTTTTAAATCTTTTTCTGAATCTTTGCTCTTTGGCTGTTTGGAGGACCTGCCACCCATATCCCAAACAAATCACATACATGGAGTTTTATTCTTTATCATAAATGCCCAGCCTTAGCTTGGCATGTTTCTAGCCAGCTTTTCTTAAATTATCTCATTTATCTTTTAACCCTATGCTTTTAATTTTCTCTTATATCTATAGTCTTACACTCACTCTCACTCTGTGGCTGGCTGTGTAGCTGGCTGGCTCCCAGAGTCCTCTTCCTTCTCTGGCTCATTTATCTCCTTTCCTCCAGATTTCTCCTCCTGTTTATTCTCTCTGCCTGCCAACCCTGCCTATTCTTTCTTCTGCCTTGATATTGACCACTCACCTCTTTATTCAACCACCAGATATTTTAGACAGGCAAAAATACAGCTTCAAAGAGTTAAACAAACACAGCATAAAAAAACAAATTGCATGATTAAACAAATGATCTACAGTACAGACAAATCTAACACATCTTAAAATAATATTTTGCCTGGGCTTCTTGTAGGCATGACCTGTGATTTTATTTTTTCTTTAGACATTCACTAGATTTTCCTTCTTATTATTTTTTGGAAATTTAAAATATGACTTTAATTTCTTCTACAGTTATCTGGCTGAGCAAAGTATATATTTCACAAGTGGGTAACTGTATTTGTCATTGTTTTGGGGACTTTGCCAACCTCATCTAAGTTGTCAGATCCATTTCCTTTGAGGTTAGTATAGGGCTTCCTTTTTTCATTTTTTGATCTGCTAGTTTAGAATAGTGTTTTCAATTTCATTTGTGATATTAGCAGCTTATCTCTTCTCTCCTTGGTCATTTTCTTTTTGTCCTATATAAACACTTAAATTTTTAGATTCTTTAGATTTTCCAATGCAGTTAGCTTTTTTTTGAAAAAATCTTATTCATTACAGATACATGAATGTTTGCATGTTGATTTCATCTATTTCTGATTTCTTATTTCTTATTTGTATCATTGTTTTTGCTTTGTGTTGAGCTGACTCTTACATTCTTGATTTAAGAGGTTTTTTTTTGTGCAAAAAATTAGGGTGTTTTATTTATAAGACTTGCTTTAGTTTAATGCATTAGAAAAAAATTTTCCAGGTAACTACTCTACTCTTTTTGACCAGTAGATTTAGTGCTGCTTCTTTGAAAAATTTTAGGGATGATTTTTTTCATGGAGATATATTACTACTGTTCAGCTTGAGGTCTAGTGTCAGAGAATACACTTTCTAAGATTCCAACAATCCCAATCCTGAGTTTTGGTTTATAGGCCATGTTGTACTCTGATTTGGTATATGTCTTGTGGGCATCTGAAAAGCATATCTATTCTATGAACACAGATTCCTTCCTTGTTCTTGCTGATGTCAAAGTTCTATATTCTTGCTGTTTTATTTTAAATCTAGTTATTCTATCAGTCTTTGAGAAAGAAATATTGAAGTCTTTAGGTATAATTGGAGATATGTTTGCCTCATTTTTTGCCAAGTGATGTAAAAGTCAAAGTTTTCCCCAAAAGGTTTCATTAATATCTAAGGAGAGAGAGAGAGAGAGAGAGAGAGAGAGAGAGAGAGAGAGAGAGAGAGAGAGAGACAGAGAGAGAGAGAGTTTCTTGGTTATTCTTTGCCAGAAAGAAAAGTTCTGTTTCTCTAAGTGGTCCCAATGATATGATATTGGGAGTGGCCTGCAAATGGTAGATTTCTGGATACGCTGCTTTCTTCAGCAACTTGATTAACATCAAGAATTCAAGAGCTTTTCCCTTTTTTTCAGTAGTGAGTGTTAAAGTTTTGATCTCATGGTTTTGTCTTCAATACTCTCTTGTTGGAGTTTGCTGGAGTCCTTGACTTCAAGCTGTATTGCAAAGATATTGTATAACAAACAACAATGTATTGGCATAAAAACAGACATATTTATCAATAGAGTTGGCGTAAAGATCCAGAAAACAAAGGTCCACACATTTATAGACATCCAATTTTTGACAAAGAAACGACAAACTGAAAATAGACACTGGGGGAAAAAACAACAACAACAACAACAAAAAACACAAAACTTCAACAGATGACAGTGGCCAAATTGAATAGATGCATGTAGAAGAATGAAAATAGACCTATTACCCTGAACAAAACTCAACTCAAAATGGATCAAAGACCTTACCATAACAAGTATCCTAAATCTGATAAGGAAAATATAGGGAGTAGACTTGAAGTCATTGGCACAGTAAAGGACTAACTTAACAGGAAACAAATAGCATAGAAATCAAAACTCTCAATTAATGAAACATCAGAAAGATGAAAAACATTTGCATGGTAAAGAATACCATCATTTGGCCAAAGTGGTAGCCTAAAGAATGAGAAACACATATTTATGAATTATTAAGATGGCAAGGATTCTGATTTATTAGACACACACACACACACACGCACACACACACACACATACACAGACACACACATACACAGACACACAAACCCAGAACATCAAGAAAACAATCTCATTAAAAATAGGACATAGTAGTAGTCAGAGAGTTTTCAAATTAAGGTTCTGTGTTGCTTTACTTATAATTTTTAAAAATTGTAAAAGTCTAAGTGTCAAGTGATGAATTGATAATGAAAATGTGGTGTGTTTAGACAATATATTACTCATTTATTATTTGTATTATTTTTTAAGAAAAAAGGAATTATGAAGCTTACAGGTAAGTTAGGGTTCATAGAAACCATCATCCCGAGTGAAGTGTTATAGACATCAAAACCCAAATGATTCATTTTTCTCTTATGTAAATATTATATATTAAGCTTTAGATACATATTTTAATAATAACAACCATAGAGGTTAGGAAGCTATTAAGAGAATGAGCAGAGGAGCTTCCAAAGAAGAGAAAATGGGATATATTTCCTTAAGGAGAGTAAATAGTGTCTAATCAGGTTTCATTTACATAATTAAGAATATACGTATATTTATATATATATATATATATATATATATATATATATATATATATATATTCCACCAATTAATGAAAGAGGCTGTGACTTTGAAGAAGAGCAGGAAGGACGAAGAGAAAAGTTTGTTGGGAGGGTGGGAAGGGTAAATAATGCAAGTGCATTATAAATAAAAAAATCAAATCCAAATTAAAAGGGGTATCTTTTAAATGGAATTCTTTAGTGTATTTGTTTAACACATTCCAAAAATATATAAGTTTTAAATGTTTATATGAAATTACATACCAATATATTTTTGTTTAGGCTTGCTTTAAATCCAAGAAAGTTTATATTACTATGTCTCTGTGATATTTTAGGATATGGAATTGTAATACCTCCAGCATTGCCTTTAAGTCAGGATTGTATTGACTGTTCAGGATCTTCTGTCATTCTATATGAATTTGGGGTTAGTTTCTTTTTCTATATTTGTAAAAATATTTTGTAACAAGTGAATGGGGATTTTTGATTGGGATTTCATTTATCTGTAAGTAGCTTTTGTTGGAATGGTCGTTTTCACAATGTTTATTATACCAATCCACGGGCATATTCATTTTATTGTGTATTTTCAGCCATTTAAAGCTTTTGCTGTACAGGTCCTTCTCTTTATTGGTCATGTTTATTTCTAGATATTTTAATTTCTTGAGGCTATTGTGATTGAGAGTATTATAGTCCACCAAAATATAAAAAGAAAAAGATGAAACTAGACTATGAGAATTAAATGGGGGTGGGAGAGCAGGGAAGGACAGAATATGGAGAGGAGCTTGAAGAGAAAGATAAAATACGAAAGATAGAGAGGGGGTGGAAGAGAAGAATAAAGTAGGAAATGGGAGGGACAACTAAAGGCCTTTGGGAGAGCCACAAAAACTACTATTCTAGATGTTTTCTAAAATACGTACATCCATGAAAAACATTTAAATGGAGTCACCATATAATTAGGGAGGCAATCCCCCTACTAGTTATCTTATACTACCAAATAAAACCTTCATGCCAGGAATGGGTTAAATCTTGCTGAATCATTGATCAAAGGAGTCCCTTGGGAGACCACTCCAAAGACAACAGATTATTGTTAAAGCTACTGGTTATTCAACACAACCTGAGGGTAAGGCCCGATTGCTGAAGACACCATTACTATATTAGTGAAAGTGGATAAATCAAATCCATTGTTCAACTAAAGCATCACCCATACTGACCTACATACATGATGCTGGATAGTACTTTTTGTACTACCAAAGAAGAAAAGGAACCATTAATATCACCCCACCACAAATGCTGTGATCTATATCAGCAACCTACCTACAAGAAGTATTCGTGCAATAGTGATGCCAACATTATAGAAGTAGTCAATCACTTTTTGACTGGACAACTCCATAAAGTAGAACCATTCTCAAAACTGCTAAGTGACCATGTACTTGAGACTTGATAGGTCATATTTCCCCTAGAAAATATAATATTATTTTTCTAAAAGAGTATAGTAACAAAATAACTTCTAATGGCATACTTCTATACCTGTAGAGCAGAACATCACTTAGCTCTTATCTAAGAATATTCTTCCTGAAGAATCAACACAGAAAACTGTGACTGGTATTTTGCAAAGAATGAGGGACTCTAAAGCATTAATTCCAAATGAGTTATCTTTATCAAATTCCTCTCCTCAAGTTATAGAAATCTATGTAGAGGAGGGGCAGAAAGATTGCAAAAGCCAGAGGTGGCGTATGACTCCAAATAAATGGTGTATTTCAGAAACAATAAGGCAGATACAAATACGAACTCACAGAGACTAGAACAGCATGAACAAGACCTGTGCAAGTTAAAACCAGACAAAATCCCATCACTGATACAATGGAGATAGCCCTCTAGGAGACAGCTTCTACAAATCTGATCAACTTTAATCTAGAGTATAAAGAATATACAGTATTGACAAGTGTGGGAACAAACCCTAATTTGCATTAAGTAGCACTGCCCTAACATAAAGCTTCGTAAGTGACAGCAGGGTCCTATAGCAAAGCTTCTAACATAAGTCTTAGTCACCATGTGTACCCCAGAGGAGGCTTCTAGCAGGAAACTGCCAAGGGTCACCCTAGAGATAAATCAGGTATCCAGGCTTAGAGACATCTTTTAGATAAGGTCAGTCATTCTGGCCCAGGGACATTCTCCAGATAAGGGCAGATAGAGAACAGCAAGTTGTGATGGGAGTGAGGGTGGGGTGGGGGTCCCATTTCACATAGCTTTGGAAAAAAATGCTAGAGAATTATAGACTGAAACTTCTGATCAGGCAGCAAGGCCTCCCAATACTCCAAGGTAATATCACTCCTGGGAAGGCCCTTTACCTAAGAGTAGGTAGATGTCCAACACAAAGCAGACTTCCATGTTTTGTGTGTGTGCTTTTTGTCTTATTGATTTTTGTCTGTGTACTTAGACTTTTTTGTTTTGTTTTGAGAGAGAGGAGTGGGGAGGATCTAGGAAAAATTGGTAGGGTAAAGAATAATATTAAAATATATGATATAAGAAAGAATTTTAATAGAGAAATGAAAATTTAAGACCTGAACATACCTGACATTCATTAAAGCTAAGCATCTACAATAATATATAAGGTGGATATTTAGTATGCTTTCTTCACTGTTATTAAATTCCTGACTTTACCTACTTGTAATCACAACTTGTGTTGATATCATGCTTTTGTGGATATCAATGAAAATTTATGAAATGAGTAACTAAAGGCAAGATGTACATGTGCACAAGAATCAAGGCATCTATGTTCATAGAGCCTGGCATGAAGGAATAGAACAAATATATGCTGTTAAAATGTGTGCTTTGGGATGTTCCTCATAGTGGGACAGTAGCAATTGTATACGTGAGGATTCAAGCCTAAATTATATTCCTGTGGAAAGGAAGAAAGAGACTGCATAATTATACTTTTTGTTGATAGATTGGTGTCACGGCAGTTTTTCTGACAGGTATAGGTACCTTTCATATTTTGGTTCTCTATAATCTAGTGAGCCGTCTAGGCTCATCATTTCTTTCAAATTTAAGAAGTAATTATTCATTTAAGAAAAACCATACCACTGCCTTTGAGCCTCCAATGGTGTGTACAAAATAAAAATTCAACAATGAAAGTACATTAAATAAAACTAAGTCAAACAGCTGTAGATTTCCCTTTAAAAAGCATAGTCACATATTGGGCATGAAAGAATGTCATGTCCATGGAGACATGGAAACCTTCTGGTCTACAACTGACTAAGAGGTAAGTGGCACCCTGAACCTCAGGCTAAGCAGAGACCTTAGTCTCTGAACCCTGGCCCAGGGACACAGACCTTGTTACACTAACCACATCTAGCTCTGCTTTAAACCAAAGAAAAATGGGAAAGACCTCTCAAACCCAATCTTCAGCAAACAATGCCAGAGGGACATACCACTGGCTAAAACCCATCCAAACTGTAATCTGCTTCATTACACTCTGACAACTAGAGACACAAAGCTTCCTTGTCCACAGGCGACTAAGAGCAAACTAAGACCCACTAAGAACAACCCCTATGACAACTGGAGATACACAGGTCCTTGGCCTACAGCCAAGAGCTGACTAAAAACAACCCTGGCAATTATTGGAGATACTCAGCTCCCATGCTCAGAGCTGACTAAGAGTGAATTGAAGAAATGGGCAGATAGAGACCAGTGTAAGAATACATATAACAATAACAATGTAAAGACACCACCAGAAGAAGCTGGTGGTTCTACAACATCAAGACCAAGCATAATAATGGAAAGGAAACAGAAGTAATTGACCTTAAAAACAACCTTATGAAGATAATAGAATCTTTAAAAGAGGATATTAAAAAACTCCCTTAAAGAAATAGTAGAAAATACAAACAAAAATTTGGAAGAGATTAAGAAATCTCTGAAAGACAATAAAGAACACCAAGAAAAAGAAAACAAACAGACAAAAGAAACTTTCTGGAAATTAACAATTGAAATAGAAGCAGTAAAGAAAGCACAAATTGAGGCAAAGCTAGAAGTGGAAAACCTGAAGAAACAAACTGGAAAACAGATGCAGCATGACCAACAGAATACAAGAGACGGAAAAAAGAATCTCTGGAGTAAGATTCAATAGTGGAAATAGATACGTCAGTCAAAGAAAACACTAAAATGAAGAAAGACATATCACAAAACGTCCAGAAAATTGGGGGCACCATGAAAAGACCAAACCTGAGAATAATTAGAATTGAAAAAAAGAGAATTATCAGCTCAAAAGCACAGAAAATCTATTAAACAAAATGGTAGAGAAAACTTTTCCAACCTAAAGAAGGAAATGTCTATAACAATACAAGAAGATTACAGAGCATCAAATAGACTAGACACCCCCACACACACACACATAAAAAAGGAGTCTGCTTACTGCATATAACTAAGCCACTAAACAACATACAGAACAAAGAAAAAGTACTAAGAGCTGCAAAGGAAAAAGGCCAACACCCGACTATTTAATGGAAGCAATGAAAGCAAGACATTCCTGGTCAAATGTATACAGACACTAAAAGACCATGGCTGCCAACCAAAACTATACCCAGAAAAGCTGTCAATCACTATAGATGAAGTAAACAAAATATTTCACAACAAAACCAGACTTAAATAATATCTGGCTCTACAGAAAGAACTAGAGGAAAAACTTCATCCTAAGGAAACCAGATACACCCATGAAACTACATTCAATCAATAATCTCACAGAAAAAAAAAAAAAAAAAAAAAAAAAAAAACCAAAGAAGGGAAAGACAAAAAAGCTACCACCAAAACTACAGGAAATAACAATCACTAGTCATTAATATACCTTAATATAAATAGACTCAACTCACCTATTAAAAGACACACCCTAACATGATGTATACAAAATCAGAATCCATCCTTCTGCTGCTTACAAGGAACACACCTCAACTTCAAAGACAGACAGGGGCTAAGAGTAAAGGGTTGGGAAAAGACTTTCCAATCTAATGGTCCTAAGAAACAAGCTGGTGTAGCCATTCTAATATTTAACAAACTAAATTCAAATATTCAACTAAATTCAAACTAAAATCAGTCAAAAGAGACCAGGACAGATATTATTTATTCATCACAGGAAAAAAAATCCACCAGTAGAAGTCTCAATCCTGAATATTTATGCCGCAAACACAAGGGCACCTACACATATAAAAGAAACACTACTAAAGCTTAAACCTCACATCAAACCCCACACACTAATAATGGGAGACTTCAATGTCCCACTTTCACCCTTGGATAGATGAACCAGACAGAAACTCAACAGAGAAATATGGGATTTAACAGCTGTTATGACCCAAATTGACTTAATAGCTGTATACAGAATCTTCCATCCTAAAACAAAGGAATATACATATGTCTCAGCACCCCATGGAAATTTTTCTGAAATTCACCACATACTCTGACATAAAGCAAATATCAATAGGTAAAAAAATGGAATAACTCCTTGTATCATGCTGACCACTGTGGTATAAAGCTAGAGATTAACAACAACAAAAATTACAAAAACCTACAAACTCATGGGTCAAACCAACTCTGGGTCAAGAGAGAAGTAAAGAAATCAAAGACTTCCTAGAATTTAATGAAAATGAATTCACAACATGCCCAAACTTATGGGACACACTGAAAGCAGTGCTAAGATGAAAACTCAGAGCACCAGATGTCTATATGAAAAACCTAGAGAAATCTCACACAAAATACCTAACAGCAGAGCTGAAGGCTTTGAAAAAAATTAGAAGCAAACTCACCTAGAATAAGTAGATGGCAGGAAATAATCAAACTTAGGGCTGAAATCAATACAATAGAAACAAAGGAAACAATACAAAGTATGAATGAATCAAATAGTTGGTTCTTTGAGAAAGTCAACAAGATAGATAAACCCTTATCCAAACTAACCAAAAGGCAGAGAGAGAGAGAGAGAGAGAGAGAGAGAGAGAGAGAGAGAGAGAGAGAGAGAGAGAATTCAAATTAACAGAATCAGAAATGAAAAGGGGGACATAATAACAGGCACCCAGGAAATCTAGAAATCTAAAAAAAATTATCAGGTCATACACTGAAAATCTTTACTCCACTAAAATGGAAAACCTAAAAAAAAAAAAAAAAAGGTCAGCTTTCTGAACAGGTACCACTTACCAAGATTAAATTAAGATCAGATTACAGATCTATAAGCCCAAAAGAAATTGAAGCTGTTATTAAAAGTCTCCCAAGTAAAGAAATCCCAGAACCAGCTGGTTTCAGTGCAGAATTCTAAAAGACATTCAAAGAACTCTTACCAGTACTCCTCATACTGTTCCATAAAATAGAAATTGAAAGTACATTGCCTAACTCTTTTTATGAGGCCACAATGACCCTGATTCCCAAGCCACTCAAAGATGCAACAAAGAAAGAGAATCTCTCATGAACACTGATACAAAAATACTCAATAAAATTCTGGCAAACTGAATCCAACAATATATCAAAAAAAGTCATCCACCACAATCAAGTAGGCTTCATCCCAGAGATGCAGGGATCATATGATTTCATCATATGAAAAACTGTGAATGTCGTTCAGCATATAAACAAACAAAGTAAAACACACACACACACACACACACACACACACACACACACACACATCTCAATAGATGCTGAAAAAATCCTTTGACAAAAATTCAATACTCCTTCATGATAAAAGTCCTGGAGAGATCAGGAATACAGAGAAAATACCTAAATATAAAAAAAAGGTTATATAAGTAAGCCGACAGCCAACATCAAACTAAGTGGAAAAACACTCAAAGCCATCCCACTAAAATCAGGAACAAGATAAGGTTTTATTGCCTCTCCTTATCTATTTTATGTAGTTTTCAAAATTTTATCTAAAGCAATGAGAGAATAAAAGGATTAAAGGGATAAAAATTGGAAAGGAAGAAGTCAAACTATCTCTATTTGCAGATGATATGATCATATAAGTAAGTGGCAGCCAAAATTCTACCAGGGAACTGCTACAGCTCATAAACACCTTCAGCAATGTAGTGAGGTATAAGATTAAGTTAAAAAAAATCAATATCCCTCCTATACACTAAGGATAAAAGAGCTGAAAAAGGACTAAGGGAAACATCACCCTTTATAATAGCTGCAAAAGGCATCAAATATCTTGGCATAATCTAACCAAAGAAGGAGCAGACCTGTTTGACAAAAACTTTAAGTCACTGGAGAAGAAAATTGAAGAGGATATCAAGAAATGGAAAGATCTCCCATGCTCCTGGACAGGTAGGATCAACATAGTAAAAATGGCAATCTTACCAAAGGCAATCTACAGATTCAACGCAATTTCCATCAAAATCTCAACACAATATTAAACAGACCTTGAAAGAACAATAGTCAACTTAATGTGGAATAACAGGAAACCCAGGAATGTCAAAACAATTCTGCTCAATAAAAGAACTTCTGGAGGCATCACCATCCCTCATTTCAAACTATAATATAGAGCTACAATAATAAAAAGAGCTTCGTATTGCCATAAAAACAGACTTATGAATATATGAAATTGAATCAAAGACCCTGATATTAACCCACACATCTATAAACACCTGATTTTTGACAAAGAAGACAAAAATATTCAATGAAAAAAAGGTAGTATCTTCAACAAATTTTGCTGGCATAATTGGACAGTAGGGTGTAGAAGAATGCAAATAGATCCATATCTATCACCCTGCATAAAACTCAAATCTAAGTGGATCAAAGACCTAAACATAAACCCAGCTACACTGAATTTGATAGAAAAGAATACCCTCTAACACATTGGCACAGGTGAACACTTCCTAAATATAACACCAGTATCACAGACACTAAGAACAACAATTAATAAGTGGGAACTCCTGAAAATGAGAAGCTTCTGTAAGCCAAAGGACACAGTCAATAAGACAAACTGACAGCCTACAGAATGAGAAAAGATCTCCACCAACCCCACATCTGACAGAGGACTGATCTTGAGAATATATAGAGAACTCAAGAAACTAGAGCCAAAAACCTAAATAACCCAATTAAAAAAATGCGTTTCAAAGCTAAAAAAGGAATTCTCAGCAGAAGAATTACAAATGGCTGAAAGACACTTCAAAAATTACTTAACATCTTTAGTAATCAGAGAAATCCAAATCAAAACAACTTTGAGATATCACCTTACTCCTGTCAGAATGGCTAAGTTCAAAAACATAGGTGACAGCCTATGCTGGAGAGGATGTGGAACAAGGGGAACACTCCTCCACTGTTGGTGGGAGTGTAAACTTGTACAGCCACTCTGGAATACAGTATGGCTATTCCTCAGAAAACTGGAAATCAGTCTTCCTAAGGATCCAGCAATACCACTATTGGGTATATACCCCCCAAAATGTACATTTGTACCTCAAAGGCATTATCTCAACTATATTATATTATATTATTATAGTTGGCTGGAGTCTCAGGATGCCCTTAGACAATTAGATACTAAGAACCATTTGGAAACCTTGCAATGACTCATTTTCCTATTTCCATCCATAGATAGGTAAAGTTGGTATTCCATAGTCTAAGTCCATACTCTATGAAGCTCATAGTGATGTCAGTGACTGTGGTCTGTGAATCACCCTTGAGAAAAGGTGAGGTTTGAGTGGCCAGAGCATCGGGAATTGTTTGCCTTGTTTGGAGAAGACCTTCCTCCATTAAAAAAAAATAAAGAAAAAAAAAAGAAAAAAAAAAGAAAAAAAAAAGAAAAAAAAAAGAAAAAAAAAGAAAAAAAAGAAAAAAAAGAAAAAAAAAAAGGAATAAAGAGGATCAGTAAACAGCGGCTCTTAGGTCCTTCCAGGTAATCTTTGCAGGGAAAGGTGAGGAGGAAGTCACTGTGCTCATCTATTGGAAAGCTTTATAAGGCACCATGGATGGGTGTCCATAGAGCTCACAGGTTGTTTCTTAGAAAGTTCAGTGCTAGAATGCTAAGATCAAGGTATCTGAAGACTCTCATATATTGTGTCTACTTTCTGGTTCACAGGTCAGTACTGTTCAGGAGTCCTCACCTAGCAGAAGGACAAACACCTTTGACGGTAAAGCATCATTTTCCCACGTATCTAAAATCACTCTCCAAATGCCTCCCAGTGACCAAGTGACTGCCTATATTAATTTCTTGCCTTTTTTTTGTGAGACAAAATGTTGTGACAGGAAAAACCTAGAGAGAACAATTACACAGGCTCACAATTTGAGAATACATTTAACCATGGTAGTTAAAGAATTGGAACAAGAAGTAGCTGGTTACAACATCTCCAATCAAGCCAAGAGAAATGAAAGCTTGTGAACAGCTATTTTCTCTTTATTATTCTGTCTAGGGCTCCTTCAGATGAGTGTCTTCTCATCTCAAATAATCTCTCATAAACTCCCCCAAAGATTTAATATTCTTCTGACTCTAAATTTTATAAAGTAGACAAAATTAATCATTATTCTGGGTTTTTCCATAATAATAGTGATATTCCAAGTACTGAAACAAGAGACCCACAGTTCACCCCAAATTCCATTCTGTATTTCTAGTTCTTTGAACTATATTTGTATCTAATGTCCACTTTTGAGCTCTGTTATATTAAGTCCTGAGACTTTTAACTTTGAATCTTAATAACATGGCACAGCCAATCATAATGAGAATATGTTCAATTCTATCAGGATGTATAATTCTTTTTCAAGCACTTTTAATGTTATCCCACATGATTTCAGGAGCCAAGTTTATACATAATCCGTAAATAAATAAATATTCATAAGTTCATACTGGTCACATAAATAATTAAACAAATAAAGGAGAAAGTCAAGGTTTTTCTTTTCCCCAATAGAAACTGAATAAATTACAAGAGTAGAAATAAAGAAAACTGAAAAACTGCCAACAGTTAACTACTCTAGTAACAACTACAGAGGGATTTTTGAGAAGAACATTGTTTTCATAGTCATAGCGTGTCTCTCCTCAGTTTGGAAATTGCTACAAGAAAAGCAATTACTATGGGAAAAACTAACAGCTATAGCATTGCCAAATAATTAAAATGAACATGGTTACTTCATATGACTTACCGAAAATTGCCATCACTATATTATTACAATGTTGGAGTATTCATTAGTTACTATGTCTCATCCCCAGGGACAAGATCCACAGGTGGATGGCAGTCCACAAAATATCTTTCTGGTATTATTCAGTGTGTTAAATCATGAAAAACAATGAAAGACTGTCCAAGTCTGGATACAGGAAAACAAGAAGTGTCATAAGAGACAAAAGAAAGACCAAGGAAGGGCTGAGATGTATTTCGGTGATAGAGTGTTAGAACTTTTCATATAAAAATTTCTGGGTTCTGGATTTGAACTTTAGCAAGACAAAAGGCAATAGAATGAAGGGATGCAACAGTTTAGTGCAGAACAAAGGAACTAAAGAAAATAAGGATAAAACTCATAAAGTTTGAAATTTTAATATATTGTAGTTCAGTCAATAAGTATTATACCAATGTTTATTTTAATGTTAATCATCAAATTGTGATTAAGTAAGATGTTAGAGGAAATCTAGTGAAAGGTAAGCAAAAAGCCTATATTATTTCAGATATGTTGATATTTATTTTACACTAATTCATTTTGGTTAAAAGAATGTGTAGGGACCAGTATCATCTCAAGAACCTCCAAGACTAAATTATTAGCACAAAGGAGATTTTGTTGACCTGGAAGACAAAAAGGGCATGGGATTGGAGGCAAAGACAAAAGATAGCGCACAATGGAGAAGGGGGAATAGAAGAAGACAGAGGAGACAGAAGCATCTTTCCTGGTGGGATACAGAGGGCTGCTTTTGGACAGAGAGGAGATGGGAGTGATCCACAGGCAAATGGTGGTTTATAAAAGTAAAGAAAAACCTGCTGTTAGACTAAAGTGTTTAACTTTAACTAGGAATGTTAATTAGGTGAATAAAAAAGGGCTTTTGACAGCTGCCCTTTGATAACTAGACCTTGATAGTCAACCTCAGGAGGAGGAAATGGCCAAATAAAGGAATAGCCCTTGGTGAATAGCTTTAGGAAAGTAATCTAACAGTTTTCTAGCAAAGCAGAGGGAATGGGTGAGAAGGGGAAGGCCTGCCACAGTCATGTTTGCCAAACTCAAACTGGCTACAGTCCCTTCAAAATGTACGTGGCTTAAGATGGAACTCAATTTAGAGTAATCACTTAATTAGGTAATTTAATTGTACCTTCTATGCCTTGCTGTGCCACACCTAGTACACAGACTCCTGGGCTGAACATATCTGTCCTTTGACCAAATGAGAAATCTGTGTAAATTTGACAAACCCATTCTCTGGAGGTAGTCATTCTGCAACAATATATGGATAAATTGAACTGTAGTTCCATTGTCTTCAATCACAGCAAGCAATAAAACTGTCTCTTTCTGTCCAATATCTACTATTAGAGATGACTTAGTCTTCTTTGAATTTAGATATAGAATCTTAGCAAGAAGGCTTACAGATAGTTAAGAACATGTACATAAAAGATCATACTTCTGTAATCTTCAGGACTTCTTGGACAGCACTGTTTCCTTGATAGATTAAAAAAAATGCTTTAAAAAAAGAGTGAAAAGTTTTGACATTTAAGATTTCTATCTAAAGCAGACTCGGGAAATAAAAGATAAAATAGCATAGTGTCAGAAAACTAATTTCACAGGAGTAGACAAAAAGCAGCTATAGAGGCAAACTAAGCATCAAGGGGAGTTAGTAATAGCATGCTTTCCAGAACTCTGTGAATAAAACCTATATATTTTAGGACATGTGAGAAGAGCAAAGATCATTGAATTTGCTGGTAATACTAAAATTGAAGGCAGGAAATAATAAGGTGCAATATTATCAGATTGAAAAGGATTTGAATTGCGGGTGATTAAGGCAGAAAGATGCCAAACACAGTCCAGGTATATGGATACAAACTAATAAGTATAAGATCAAAGAGCCAATTATGCAGAACATATGCCCAGGAAAAGGATTTGGAGGATATTGTGGGAAAATCTGTAAAACCAAGAGCCCAGAGCACAACCGAATATGGAAAAGCAACCTGGATTTACTAGGTTATCTTATCAAGGAGGAAGATGAGAAGAGAGGAGTTATGCCTTTGTTAGGTATTCACTTGAGTCCTGTGTGAATACAGTGTCCAACACTGAACTATGAGAAGCAGAATGCAACAGGGCTTGGGGACAGAGGATGTGATGAAGGGAAGCATTTAATTGGAAAACAATTTGCAGTTCAGTTTCACTGGGAAAGGGGGTTTTAACAGAAGAGATTTTGAAAATTAGATGTTCTCAGGAAAACTTTGATATTTAGAAAATAATGAACACATTATTGCCCCCCCCCCCTTTTTCATTGTTAGATGGCATGTGTACAGAAAGGCAAAATGCAGCCTCAGGGTTGATACAGTGGAACCAGCGCTGAGCCATTTAATGCAAGAAAATTCTCCAAGAAAAGCTGGTGAAGTAAAAGTGCAAATGAGTTGAAGTGACAAACTTATTTTTGGTGAAGGTGGTGATTAAAAAGCAAAGCTAAAAAAAGAAAACCACAGTGACTGAGAAGTGAGAATAAATTTTAAATGGCCAGTTTTGACATGCAAAGTTTTCCAAATTGCAACATCTTCATGTTTGAACTAGAATGTAGCTGTATAAACATGCCTTGAAAATTTTCATTTATTTATATTTGTGTGCCTTGCTGTTCTGATTTTGCCACAGGGAACATGGATTGCTTTAATGAAAGTACAGTGGATGCCAATTTCACATAGCCCAACCTAGCATTCTGTTCCACATAGTTTAGTCGCTTCACTGTCTATGAGGAAGTATGGAGTTCTGGCTAGCACACAGAGTAAAGTATCAGCACAGACAATTTTCCTGGTAAGGGAGGATTAAAGAATACTTTTTATTTGAAATATGCAGAGAAACAGAGCAAAGTACATTGAGCCTTGTTTATCCTTTGATACTTCTGAGTGGTTATCTCACTTCTCCACTTTATTTTGCATGATAAAGGATCACAGGCATTTCTCCCTGGAAGGGACTTTAAGAATCATCTAGTGAAATCCTCTTAAATTTTAGATAAGGAAAATGAGAAAGAGGAGTTAAGAAATGTACCTAAACCTTCAGAAAGTATCTAGAAGACGGCTTAGGATTAGCCTTGATTCCTAATTCATCATTTTATCATTCACAGTTGTAGGATCCTAAATTGGTAAGACAATATGGTTTAATTTCAGCAATTATGTTCAATTCTCTCTTTTTTGTGTGCTTTCATTTTCAAATTTATATTTTCACTTTTCAGAGTAGAAAACCTAAACACATTTGCAAAATTATAGCGTATGAACTGGCTGGTGATATGAGAGCCCTCCAGAAGAACAGAGAATCTCTGAAACAGCAAGAGTGACTAGCCACTGCCACTGCAAAAGGATGCACCAGGCCTGGAGAGATATAATGTCGCTCAGCACACTAATGGACTTAAGGAACACATGGATTTGCAAACCAACTATTTTGTTACCCGTCACATTACAACAATGTAATACTACTTTGACCAGTCTGTCTTCCTACGTTTTCCACTTTCTTGGATGAGATAATTTAGACAAGGGCCCTAACAATTATGAATACAGCAAAGGATCATAGTGATGACACCTATTAGGTAATAGGGAATGGTGCATGCATGACAATTTAGTCAAATTTACCTTAAGGTGTTCTTTAATTAGAAACCAATAAGATATTTTATAATAAAGTCAGTACATTTCTAATATTTTAGGGACTAGGTTCAAAGAGATTCTCACTTAAAAGCAGACTATGAGAAATGAGTAATAAATCATTAAAATATAATTATACTTAGCATATTAAAATACTCAGATTATGAGATATTCCATGATGATAGGATCAAATGAATGAGATAGTCAATGTAGTTTATAAAAGATCTAGTAGATGCAAGTCTAGAGATCAATGTACCTTACAGAGAGTGAAATGTTCATAGAATTTTTCTTTGAAAAATGTTGCCTTTATACATTCTTTGGTGTTCTTTCATTTTTCATAAAGAATTAACTTTATAGCATTTTTCATCTATGATCATTGTCCCCCTCCCTTCCACAAGTTCTTTGTCTTGTTAAACTCTCTAGAAATAAATATCAATATGACATGATAATATATGTGATTTCGCATTATTATTCTTTGTTCCATGTCTTGTTCTGGGAGAGACATGAGTAAGTGTCTTTTCATTCCAGATAGGGTATTTATGACAGCCTCAGAAATTATCTCACATTATCTAGCATTCATGCATCAATTAGTTTATTTGGGGTTACCTATAGGAACATGAGTGATTCAAGAAAACTACATTGCAAAACATGCCAACCCCAGACTGAGTGAAGGTTCTTAAAATCTGTATCCCTGTAGCTACCTGAACAATTCTACCTAAGAGAGTTTCTTTTTCTCTAGTAATTATTAAGAATATAAACATAAACATACACACATGCACATTTCTTTCAATGTCATGAATACTTAGAACAATTTATATTATTCAGATAACACCTAACATTAGTTACATAGCCAATTCTGGAGAAAAAAAAAAGTATAACTGTGTAAAAAATGTTTTATTATTTGATTCTACAGTACACTAATCTAGGTCTGACTCTGATCTTCATCCTAAAATGAAGTGAGTTTAGTAAGTTCTTCTTAGATGCTGAACTTATCAAAATTTCCCATATTTTAAGTGAGATTCAAAGGATAGTATATAGTACATATTGTTATATACAAATAATTTGTAGACAGTTTGAATATGTCTACCATTAAGTACAGGAGAGTGGGATCTGTAACTTATTCTGCAATAATGGGCAAGTCTCTTAGAAAATTTGTATAAGACGTTTGGTTCTATGAACTTTCCAAATAACATGTAAAATTTTAAATGCGTTATATATGAAGCTCTGAAGGAAACGCTTTTGTTTTCCTTTATTTCTATTTCAGAAATTCAGAAAGCAATCATTGTCAGACCCAGGTTCTACCAACTAGAGCTTCATGGGTTTCCTTGATATATTTGGTTTTATATTTTGTTTGAAAGAGGTGGTGTTTTAGCATTGCTTAGGGGAAATTTGCTGTTTATTTGCATGTAGCTAGATTTGGCTGCATAGTTTATGTTATAAAATGATTCTATGGGCTTAATTGAGTAGTACTTAATAAGAAGATTAGAAATCATATTGTGACTTTGTAATTTAAAAATTTTCTATGTTTATACACAATATTTAGTATTTAAAATACTTTTACATCCTAGAGGTGGTATCATAATATCCTATGAAAAGCTGTAGATTTAAAGAGCTAAATTTTTAAACTTTTATTTTAATCAAGAATAATGAATATATATAACAGACATTTGAATAGCACTGCACAGATGCTTAGTCAGTCTGTTACCAAGTGGATCACTAATGGGGAAGAGTGAATTTGAAGACACTGAAAGTGTTAGAGTGGTTTATCACATTTATACTTTAGCAATAGTCAAAGATTGGGGGAATTTATATTGTTATATAAAAGATAACGTGATATAGAGATATATGCATATTTCTCTCTAAATCTTAATCAACAGTCTGTCTTCAGAACCGTTAGTTGTAGGAATCCACTGAATTTCCGATTACTGGGAAAATGCTGAAAGTAAGTAACATATGGGCTTTAAGTGAAGAATATAAATTAAGCCTCATATGTGTTTTAAAATATGCATCAGGCACACAAATCAGATGCTTAATGATTAGTGATATTCAGACTGATAAGGAAGTAAAGAGATGATGAAACTTCTCGCCACAAACTTCCCCTGATCCAGGCACCTCACCCATGTCACTCTGTATTACTTTTACTAGAAACGACCAAACCAAATATAGCCCACAAAATAATAGTTTTGCTTCGCCTGCAGTGCCAGGGGGATAGATTTAATGATCTTATAGGTCTTTTCAATCTCTCTAATATTTGTGAGATGGCAACTGTCAATGTTGAACAAGAAATTGCTAAAATAGCACAACTTCTGGAAATGGAAAATATCTATAGCACAAGAGCCCAGAAATGGAAAGAGCAGCCACAAACCTGCCTAAAACTCATCTCAGTAGGTTGGCAACTTTACTCTTTAGCTAATAAAAACAACCAACTTTAAAAATTGTCCTGTCACAATGGCAAAACCAGACATTTTCAAAACTTTTCTATCAGAAATTGTGCAGCCCAATGAGAAAGTTGACTTCTTAGTCTCTGTGTTTCCTATTTTGACTTTTATTTACCCCTGACCATTTTGCCCTTATTCATTTTGTCTTAAGAAGTGGGGTTAATTCTGTGTGCCTGAAACAATTAAGTTTAAGTTTAGGACCTGGTATTACTTTGGCTGCATTTTGATGCGGATATCTATCTGTATGCTGTGAATTATCATTGGATAATAAAAGAAGGCAGCCAACTGTTTTATTTTTCACATTTTTTTGAAAGTTGCCTGCACATTCTGTTATTTATATAATTTTATTTCCTTCTTGGGTATCTGAGGGAGTTGATGAGACAGTTATAGTTTTCTAGTGAGAGTTTTAGAAAAGAAACTGACTTAGAAGTTAATGTGTAAAAGTTTGAGAGATATCAAAATAATAGTTTTTAGTTAATAACAACAAGTTAGATAGAAATTGAATTAGGTACAATCCTTTGGACTCACCAAAATAGAATAAATAATGGAATATTTTTGAATTTGTCATTTATTAAAGGATTAGACATTACCCATGTAATTATTGCTTGTATATATTATATACACAATTATTTGTACTAATTGTATATAATTTTTCTTATGTTATTTATAACCTTTTTTATTTTTGACACAAAAGGGATTATATGGTGGTATGTTTTATATTTAATAAAATCATCCTTGTAGTATCAGAGAACAGAATCACTCACAATCAATCCATGAGGGTGAGAGAGTGTTAACTCAGCCTTTAATCCCAGTACAGGGTTGACAATGTGGTGACTCGTGCCTTTAATTCCATACTAAGAAAACAGAGATCTTTCTGTATTTCTGTGAGTTCAAGACCTAATAATCAAACAGTAGAGCTGTCACTGAAGAAAGAACATGTAAAAGTGCAGCTAAGCCACAAGCTGCATGGCAGGACATAGATTAATAGAAATGAGTTAAGTTTGTGAAAGCTAGCCAGCAATAAGCCTGAGTCATAGGCCAAATAGCCTACAATTAATATAAGATGTTGTATCATTATTTAGGACCAAGCAGCTGTGGGAAGTTTATTTGGGACTGCTGGTCCAGATCTTTGGGCTAAGCCAGGCCAGAAAATTCTTACTGTAAATGATGCTCTAACATGGGTTATATATAGTCACATTAAACCTTAGAAAGCTTAAGAAAGGATTTGAGATCAGAGAAATGGAGCCAAAATCAGTTTATGAGTTGTGCTTTTTAAATAGGCCATGGTACGAAGATTTCCTAGTGCTGTGTGTACACTTGAGCTACAAAATGTCAGGCTTTAGGAGTTGAGTTTAAACTTCAATAAGGCTGGTTCCCAAAGTTTCTTAAGAGCCTCAGTACAAGCATGAATTGTATATGATAAATTTAAGGTTTCTGTTTATATGGACAAAAGAACAAAGTCAATGATGGATTCTTAGTAGCAGCATTTTCTTGGAAGAGCTCTGTTTGTTGGTGACAAGCAGAGGTGCAGCTCATTTGGTAGAAGCTTTCTGGATCAGTGTTAGTGGCAAAACACTTATGAATCTCTTAAGAGACCTTGCTTCCAGATAGTTGAATGAAGTTCATGAGCAGTGGACAGCAATGTGGACCCTAAAATTCTCCAGAGTGGTAATTGTGGTTCCCACAAGTACCTCTGCTAAGAAGCTAAACTCTGTATGAAGCTAGAGTAGGACCTGGGTGAAGCCAGCCAGCCATTCTAGCCACACTTTTAATGTTGGCCTCACCTTAGCAGATTAAAGGTCTGATAAGAAAGAGAAAGAAATAGAGGAAGCTGGGAGAAGTAAACTGCCATAGTCAGGCCTTTAATCCTAGTCACACCTTGGTAGATTACAGGTGTGGTTAGAAACAGAAAAGGATAAAAGATAAGAGATATACAGTAAAGATAGATCTAAAAAAAAGCTCTAAATGCTTTACAGTGTGTTTAAATATATATATAGACTTGAGAGAGAAAAGAAAAGAGAAATAAGATAGAGAAAGTCCTTCAAAAGAAATAGAGTAAAAAAAATATGCCATGTAAAAATGGAAATTACAAATAGCATCTGGATACTGTATGTTATTGTCTTGTCTTTAAATTTTTTGACTGCAAAGGAAGTAGCAAGAGCTGCTAAACAACATTTGATAACAACTACTGCTGGATTAATCCAATCTATATATTTTATAAAAGTGATGACATTAAAATTGAAATCAAAAGTTATGCTACCTTGGAGAAGAGATTTTATTTTATTTTATTTCCATAGAAAATCAGAGACTGCTGATTTATTCCTGGTTAAAGAAAATCAGGTTAGATCAAGGAAGACCTCATTGAAAAAATATCTCTGATGGGAAGAGAAGGACACATCAGCTTTAAGGCTGCCAACTAAGATGACCCAGGCTCAGGACCTCCATAAAATTGTCAGTGCCCCAATCATCAGGAAGTAGTTTGTGGAAAGCTACATTTAAATTCCCCATAAGTGTTTATTTTCATTATAAATGGTTAATAGTCATAATTAAATATCTGCCTAGGGGAAAAATGTATAATTAAGAAATACAGATTATTAGTTAATAATCTATGATAGCCAAAATAATAGTCATGCCAGTTAAATTTTTAGGTACACAAAGATACATTTAAACTAGATAGGTAATCTTTAAATACTTCAAAGACCTATAGAATATAGCACTTAAAATGTTTTACGAACCTAGACTTTTCTGTACAGTGAGATATGTTTGATCCTGGCAACACCATTCTACTGCTAGAGGATTATGGACATTGACAAAACTCCTCATAGAATTTACTTCTTCTGTGGCAAAAATTAGTCACTGTGTGAGAGACTGTTCTTGCTCCGACTGTTTGATAATATGCTGTATAAACTGGATATGTGGCACCCATAGGAAAATGACCTCTGAATTTTAGCAGAACAAGCCAAGATGACCCTTAAGCTTTCTGCTTTGCAGAGAAAGCTGACAGACAGTCTTCAGGATCTAGGGATAAGCAACTGAAAAACTATGCCAGAATGAGAGAGAAGTCCTTCAAATTTCTTGTTTCACTCAAAAGTGTGCCAGAGACTCTAGGCCTGTGGGCTGAAGATATATAACCCAACTTTAGAAAGGAACTTTGAATAACTGTCCCGATAGCCAGATGTCTCTGTAATTTCTAAAATTTGGTGGTTGCTTGCAAATGTACTTTCTGTTTATCAGATAACAGATAATATATTCTTCTGGGTTTTATAGTGCTGAAGACTAGATAGTTATCATTTTCATTAATTATGGTAAAAGATAAATTAGATACAAAACTTTAGCCTCATAAAAATAGCATAGAATATAGAATATTTTCTTTAATTTTGCTAAGTATGGATAGATTAGATATTATAATTATAATTCTTCTTAGCTATTTTGTTACATGTAATTTTACTTGTTGAAATTAAAACCATCCTTTCTGTTTAGACAGAATAGGGAAAGCAATGTGGATTTATTTTTTATGCTGTGAATTGCCATTTATCATTGGATAATAAAGAAACTCTTTTGGCTTATGGCAAGGCAGCTTAGAAACATCCAGGAAATCAAAGCATAGATAAAGGGAAAGAAGAGTGAAGCCAAAAAAATATACTGTGCGCTCTGACTAAGAGAGGAACATGTCAAAGTACAGTTAAGCCATGGGCAATGTGGCAAGATATAGATTAATAGGAATGGGTTAAGATGTAAGAGCTAGTTAGCAAGAAGCCTGAGCCACAGGCCAAACAGCATGTAATTAATATAAGACTGTGTGTGAATATTTGGGACCAAGCTGAGGGTGGTTTATTTGGGACTGCTGGTACAAATCTTGGGGCTAGGCCAGGCCAGAAAATTCTTACTACAGTATTTATTTACAAAAGTATATTTTTTGTGATAACAAGAAGTTAAACTAAACCATAATCAAGTACTTCTGACAAATTAATAGAAATCTAACTTTTTATATTCCAACACAGAGTTTGAATCACTAGTTTTTAATAATTGATTTTCTTCCTGTGGTACTGAATATTAAACTTAGGTTTGATTCATGCTCAACAAGTAATTGACCTCTGTGCTTTATCCTAGGCTCTCTAGTTAAATCTAAAAGGGTAAACCTGGAGTATAAGGGCAGAGAACATACAGATAAGAGCGATATTCTTTTGTTTACCTCTACTTTAAATATTTGAAATTTTTATGTTGTAAAAGAAGGGAAACAATAAAATCATACAGTCATTAAAATGAAAGTTTTTCTAAAAATTCTAGTGCCAAATTTTCAGTACCTACTAAGGAGAAAAGATTCTGGACTTCAGTTAAGGCTCAAGAATGTCAAACCTGATACTGGAAAAGCATCACTACTAGAAGAGGGTCGGTCTATGAAGGTCCAATTATTTGATCAATTCCTTGTTGATTAAGGTGATAAATGTATCTTTCATAACATCCCTGATTTTTCTTTATAATATTTGTTATCTAGTGGAAAGACTTGCAAATATGTTAACAATCAAAGAAGGGAATAAGGTGCTTGAAAACTCAAGAAAAACTCACTTATTTTAGTGTGATTGGACTGATACAAAACACCAGAAATCTGTGAGGACTGTGATCAAACAAATCATAAAATTACACATTTCACTTAATAAATCTAAAGAACTAACTAACCAAAAAGGGATTATAAAACATCAATATACAATAAAAAATTAAATCAAATAGATATATTTGATAATATCACAAAATATGTGCAACAAGAAAATGAATGGTGATGTAAGCTTGAAGATATACTAGGAAAAATCCAAGCAAAACAGAAGGAGCAGAAAAGATGGAAAATGTACATAAGATATATGGGAATATGTAAAATAATTTAAATATATATGTAAAACTAACATCAGAAAAGGCAGGAAAGAGAATACAACATTTAAAAAGAAAATCACAAAAATATACTTTATCAAATAAAGTATATCAACTCACAAATTACAGAGAATATATGTAACTAAGTAGAATAAATATAAATAAGCCACATATTGATATAACCATAGAAATACTGAAAATTAATGAGAAATAAAAATAAGTTGGCCAAGTTAAATTACTTCCAAGGAAGCCAAAACCAGAAATGTTCTATTTTTTCCCATGAATAAGTGAATGTACATTAACAATAGACTGAAAATGTTTATATATCTAAAAAATAAATGGCTAATATTGAACAAGTGGGCACATCTTGACTTTCAGGTAGATACTGTAGTCTGCAGTCCAGTACAGCAAAGAGAAATGGTGTCTTTTTTTCCTCCAAGGCCTGCATAGTACCTTCCATCACTATAAAAGCCAGCCAGGATAAAGACTTTTCCCATATGCTCAAGACCAATTTCTCTATGTCCCACAATCAGAGTGATGGATGCTTTCGGCAATAGAATAGATATACAAAAGAGAACAAAAAATACAGAAAAAAAAATAGCAAATGAATATTTGGGCAATTTCCATAAATGAATAAGGAGAAAAATTAAAAATATTAATAAGAATAAATGATATTGTTATTCAAGTTCTGATAAACACAGGTGTAGATGTAACAATAATTTCAACAGAATCTTGGCATCCAAATTGGTGCCTTGAGGACGTAAACGTTCAGCTTTTGAGAACTGGAATGTTACCACAAGTAAACAGAGTAAACAATGACTCAAATGGGCCAGAAGGACTGAGAGAAAAATTAGAGACACATGTGGCTAACACTGTCATGAATTTATGGGGACAAGATTTATTACAACAATGAAACACTCAGATTAAAAGTCTTCCAATCTTAGAAACAAATCACAAACTAACATATGTTTCTTGAAAAAATATTAGAAGGTATGAAAAGCAGTCACTAACCATTCAGGTTGTATAAAACAAGGAAAACAGTTGTTGATCTTTTAAAAGCACAAAGAGCACTACCTTTAAAATGGTTAACAGATAAGCCTATATGGGTTCAGCAGGCCTATCAGAAAAGAAAAATTGCAGGCCTTAAAACAGCTAGTACCTGTCAACTTCAGAAGAATCTAGAAACCCACAGATTCTAAGCCTACATCAGATTAAGAGTTGAGTGACACCACACCCAGCCCAAGCAAATATTGGAGTCTCTGGGACCCTGGCACTAGGAACTAGCCCTTGAAACCCCACCCCCACTCATCTCTACTATAAATGCAGTCCAATAGGGAAAACTGCAGGCCAGAAGTCCTGATAAAACCTAGTTCACTGAACACCCCCAATTACAAGACCCTGTCCCATTCCCCAACTCACACAATCACCTGGTGACCTCAGTGGAAACCAGAATCCCATAGTTCCTCTGCACATATCACACTAAGAGGTACTCTGCCCACATCAAACTAAGATACCAAAACACTAAAATAGTTCCTCAGTTCTTATTCAATCAAAAGCAGCTACCTGAGACCCTCAGTTTTTCAACATTTACTGGATCAAAAGCAGCCACCTGAGACCCACAGTGTGTCAGCCTCTACTAGATGTGACACAGATTATACTACTTCCAAGAACCAAAATTTGACCAAAAGAAGATTCCTGAGACACAGACACACCTAGAACAGATTGCACCAAAATCAGCTCCCAGAGATACAGACAAATCCTGCAGTGATCCAAGGAAGCAATCTGTAGAGACAAGTTCAAAAAATACATATAACAACATAAGGAACAACATGGCACTATCAAAATATGATGTTTCTACAGCAACAAGACCTAAACATGGCAATGTAGAATAAGCAGAGGGAAACAACCTTAAAAACAACTTTATGAAATAAATAGAAGCCTTAAAAGAGAATTTTAAAAAATACCCCTTAAAGAAATTGAAGGAAAGACAAACAAAAAATTGGAAGAGATCAACTGAATCACTGAGATCACTGAAAGAAAATAAAGAAATTCAAGAAAACCAAGAAAAAGAAACCAAACAGGTAAAAGAAACATTTTAAGATTTAAAAATTGAAATAGAAGGAATAAAGAATACACAAACCAAGGCAATACTGGAAAAAGAAAATCTGAAGAAAGGACCTGGACCTACAGATGCAAGCATAACCAACAAAATGAGGTAGAAGAAAGAATCTCTGGAGTGGAAGATTAAATCGTGGAAACAGATATGTCAATCAAAGAAAACACTAAAACCAAAAAACTCATAACACAAAATGTCCAGAAAATATGAAACACCATGAAAAGACATAACCTAAGAATAACTGGAATTGAAGGAGGAGAATACCAACTCAAAAGCACAGAAAATATATTCAACAAGATCATAGAAGAAAACTTTTCCAATCTTAAGAAGGAAATGCCTATAAAGATAGAAGAAAAATACAAAACACCAAATAGATTATAACTCCCCCCAAAAGTCTATTTGCTACTTAATAATCAAACCATCAAACCTACAGAATACAGAAAGAATACTAAGAGCTGCAAAGAAAAAAGGCCAAGTTACTTATAAAGGCAGACCCTTCAGAAAAGCATCAGATTACTCAATGGAAGCAATGAAAGCAAGAAGGTCCTAGTTAGATGTTATACAGACACTAAAAGATTATGACCACCAACCCAGAACATTATACCCAGCAAAACTATCAATCACCACAAATGGAGTGAACAAGATATTTCATCACAAAACTAGATTTAAACAATATCTATCCACAAATCCAGCCCTACAGAAAGCACTTAAGGGAAAGTTCCACACTAAGAAAGCTAGATACACCCATGAAATCACAAGAAATAGATAATTCCACAGAAGAAAAACCCAAAGAAGGGGTGCACACATATACTACAACCAAAAATAACAGGAAATAACAATCATTGGTCATTAATATCTCTTAATATCAAAGGACTCAATTCATCAATAAAAGACATAATCTTAACATGATGGATACAAAAAAGAATCCATCCTTCTGCTGCATACAAGAGACACATCTCAACTTCAGACAATGGCTCAGAGTAAAGGGTTGGAAAAGGACTTTCCAATCAAATGGCCCTAAGAAACAAGATGGTATGGCCATTCTAATAGCTAACAAAATAGACTTGAAACTAAAATTAATCAAAGGAGATCAGGGTGGTCATTACTTACTTATCTCAGGAAAAATCCATGAAGATGAAGTCTTAATTCTGAACATTATTTCTCCCAACACAAAGACATCTACATATGTAAAAGAAATACTACGAAAGCTTAAATCTCATTTCAAACCCCACACATTAATCATTGGAGACTTCTATACCCCAATCTCACCAATATATATGTCTACCAGACAGAAACTCAACAGAGAAATAAGGGATCTAACAAATGCTATGACCCTAAAGGACTTAATAGATATATACAGAAATTTACACCCAAACACAAGGTTTCTACCTTTTTTTTAGCACTCCATGAAACTTCTAAAATTAACCACATACTCTGTCATAAAGCAAATAAAAAACAAACAAACAAACAAAAAAACAAAATGAGAATAACTCTTTGTATCCTATCACACCACCATGGTCTAAAGTTAGAATTCAACAACAACAACAACAAAATCACAGAACGCCAACAAGTTCATAGAAACTAAACATAACTCAATTGATCAACCTCTGGGTCAAGGAAGAAGTAAAGAAAAAAATTAAGGACTTCCTAGAATTCAATGAAAATGGAACCACAACTTATGAACCATACCCAAACTTATGGGACACAAAGAAAGCAGTGTTAAGATGAAAATTCATAGCACTAGATGCCTACATGAAAAACCTAAAGAAATCTCACACAAAAGACTCAATTTAACAGCACAGCTGAAAGCTCTAGAACAATTAGAAGCAAACTTACCTAGAAGGAGAAGATGGCAGGAAATAAACTCAGGGCTGAAATCAAAATTGAAACAAAGAGAATAGTAAAAAGAACCAATATTTCAAAAATTTGGTTCTTAGAGAAAGTTAACAAAATAGATAAACTCTATCAAAGCTAAACAAAATGCAGAGAGAGAGATTGAGAGAGAGAGAGAGTCCAAATTAACAAAATTAGAAATGACACAATGACACTCAGGAAATTTGGAAAATAATTAGGTCCTATTTCAAAAACGTATACACCAATAAATTGGAGAACCTAAAAGAAATCGACAGCTTTCTAGAGAGGTACCACTTATCAAAAATTAAATGAAGACCAGATACATGACCTAAACAGACCTATAACCCCCGAGGAAATTGAAACTGTTATTAAAAGTCTCCTAAGGAAAAAGAGCTCAGGTCCAGGTGGTTTCAGGGTAGAATTCTACCAGACATTTAAAGAAGAACTAATATCAATACTCCTCAAACTGTTCCATACAATAAAAATGAAAGGTATGCTGATGAACTCTTTTAATGAGACCATAGTCACCCTGATACCAAGCTACTCAAAGATACAGAAAAGATAGAGAATTACAGATCAATCCCCCCCATGAACATTGATGCAAAAATACTCAAAAAAAAAAATACTGGCAAACCAAATTCAAGAATATATCAAAAAAATTATCCACCATAACCAAGTAGGATTCATCCCAGAAATACAGGAATCACTCAGCATATGAAAAACTATCAATGCCATCCACCATATAAACAACCTGAAAGAAAAAAACATGCACACACATTTTCTTCCTGGATGCTAAAAAAGTCTTTGACAAAATCCAACATTCCTTCATGATAAAAGTCCGGGATAGATCAGATATATAGGAAAAATACATAAACACTATAAAGGCAATATGCAGCAAGCCAACAGCCAACATCAATCTAAACAGAGAGAAATTCTGATGTGGGAATGTCTTTCTGTATGCTGTTAATATCAATCTTTAAATAAAGGAGCTGTTTTGGCCCATGACAGGCACCATAGAAAAAGTAGAAGGAGAAATCAGAACATAGGTAGGAGAAGCAGGGTAGAGTCAGACAGAGCCAGCCAGAAGCCCAAAGGAGCAACATGTAAGGAACACAAGTGAGCCATGGGCCATGTGGCAGACAGATCAATGGAAATGGGTTGAGTTAAGATGTAAGAGTTAGCTAGAAATGTGCCTGAGCCATAGGCCAAATAGCATGAACTTAATATAAGCACCAGAGTCATTTCTGGGGGACTAAGCAGCTACGAGAGGCTAAGGAGTCTGGGGCGGCAGATTGTGGTCTGGACCACTGGCCACCCGGGACCAAGAACCCTCATTACAACAAAATTCAAAGCAATCCCACTAAAATCAGGAACAAGAGAAGGCTGAGAAGCTTTTGTAAGACAAAAGATACTGTCCATAAGACAAAACAACAGCCTACAGAATGAAAAAAGATCTTTATTAACTTTATATCTGACAGAGTTTTACAATTGGTTTCTGGCCCAGCTGCCAGAGGTCCAGACCCACATATCTACAGTCCCAGACTCCTTTGCCACCCGCCACGGCTTTAGCCCTCAAAAATGACTCAGAGACTTATACTAGCTTCATGCTGTTTGGCCTATGGCTTAGACACATTACTAGTTAGCTCTTTCATCTTAACCCATTTTCATTAATCTATCTGCCATGTGGCCCATGGCTTACCTGTGCTCTTTTCATGTTTCTTCTTTGGGTGCTGGCTTGATCTGTCTCTGACTCTGCCCTCTTTCTCCTAACTACTCTGATTTCCCACCTACTTCTATGGTGCCTTCCATGGCCAAAACAGTCCTTTATTTAAAGATTGATATGCATAGCATACAGAAAGACATTCACACATCAACAGATGACCATAACCATTAACAATTTTTAACCAATTAGCCTAACCAATGACAATCATCCATAACCCAATGAATGATCAAAAACAACACACCCCACCTCATGGGAATGTGGGAACTATGCTCTTAAATTTATTTCCTGTTGTCTGGGGGTGATGGCATCTTTTGGGGATCTTGAAAAAAAAAGTTTTGTTAAATATCAAGTCCTGAAATAAGTAGCTGTGTCATTTGTTGTCCAGTCTCTGCATAACGGGAAAGTGCACAGCTTGACTCAAGTACTGGTTATAGTAGTCTGTGAAGCTGGTTCATCTCAGTGAGCTGCCTCAAAATTGTCCTGAGCAGTTTGTAGTTCAAATCTGATCTTTGTTTGGTATTTGTCAGCCTAGTGTCTTTGTCAGAGTTCATGTGAAATCATTGTGGGGCCCATCTTCCTTTTGGATACTTCAAGTTTGCAATTAGGCCTTGTCCTGGATCCTTTCAGAAAACTGATAAGAGACTAAAATCCAACACAATGTACTGGAAACTAAATACATAACTATTTATTCAGCATAGGATTAGTAACAATAGAATAGTCCCTTATTTTTTGTAATTCTTCTGTCCCATATAAGGTAGCTCTTCTGATATGATACAGATTTTGTATTTTCCTTTAACAAGTATGCTTGAGTTTAGAGGAGAGAGCCCCACTCCAACCCTAAAGTCAGCTTTACATTATAATTAAACTGGGGCTTCAATTTACAAAAACATTTGTAGAGGTTAAGCAATGAGATTTTACCCTATGAAGTATACTGATACCAATATTTACAATATTCTTTTGCTTGTAAATTTTCCTGGATAGCCTCCCTTTTGCTTTAGATGTCTAGATGTCCAAGGTCTTTTCACTTCTTGAAGATAGGTATTTCCAGTTTTCTGTAAAGACAAACACAGAAATCTACCCCCACCCTTTGTTTTTTTTTACAACTTGAAGAATTGAAATATGGTGGATGAGCTATCAATTCTTATTTTTGTAAAGTTTCTCTGGTTCAAATTGAGTCTTTATTAATTTTGATGGTATCCATAACTTTTTTTTACCTGTGGAAACAAAAAGCAAAATCCGTTCCCCAACGTAACACATATCCTGGCTTCCATTTGGAAGTTATTCCATCTTTGAAGTAAACAGGCTGATTTAGTTCAGCTGTTTTTTCTATAGGCCAGTGCCTTTCTACAGCTGTTGTTCCTTTCTCATTAGCATTGAGAAAATTCAAAGCTAATAAAGCATTAGGTAGTCTATCTCTAGGAGTCTTTGTTATTCCTTTCTGTTTATTTAGCATATCCTTTAGAGTTCAGTTTGATCTCTCTATGACTGCTTGCTCTGTAGGATTGTGTGGTATTTCTGTAATATGCTTTATATAATAATAAGCAAAAAATTGTTTCATTTTACTAGAGACACATACCAGAGCATTGTCAGTCTTAATTTGTATAGGTATTCTCATGATGGCCATAACTTCTAGTAAATGTATGATTACAGAATCAGCCTTTTCTGAACTCAAAGCAGTTGCCCATTGAAATCCTGAAAACATATCTATTGTATGATGGACATATCTTAATTTCCCCAATACTGTAAAATGAAAATATCCATCTGCCAGATTTCTGTAGGCTTCTGGCCAGGACTTTTGGGCCTAACCTCAAGGTCTAGGCCCACAGACCTGCAGACCCACAGACCCACAGACCTGCAAACCCGCATTCCCACAGTCCCACAGAGACACACAGATGCATATGATAGTTTTAGGCTGATTGACCTAAGGCCCAGGCATATAACTTGCTAACTCTCTACCCTTCATCTAACCCATGTCTCTTGTTCAGCCATAGGGCTCGGTACCTTTTCTCCCAGCAGCATGGTTGTCCTCGGCTTCCTCTGGCTTCTCTCTGGCATTCTCTTCTCAGAGTTTTTAGTCTGGTAGCCCTGCCCACACTTCCTGCCTGCCTTTGGCCAATCAGCGCTTTTTATTAAACCAGTGGGTGGGACAATTATTTACCATGAAATAACACAATACCCCTCCAGATTTCATTTCTATGTATACCTTTAGGATTAGATTACTTCCTTCTGGCAATGGAGTTTGGTTATAGAAAGAACAGATGGGACACCTTTATACAATTTCTTTGGCTTGTTACCAAGTGACAGAGAAATCTTTTTTTAATCCTTTGCTATTGACATGATGCTTTTTATAAAATTCTGAGGCCTCTAGTACATTTCCTGTTAATAACTTATCAATTTCATCATTACCTTGTGCTAAAGGCCTGGCAGACCCGAATGGGATCCAATGTGTGTTATATAGAAGGGATGATTTCTAGTCCTGATTATTTTTTGTAACTGAATAAATAATGAAATTAATTTGACTCATCATTAATAAATCCAGCGATTTCAATGTGTAGAACAACTCTTTCTGCATACTGAGAGTCACTGACCATGTTAAGAGGTTCAGTAGAATCCATTAATTTCATCACAATAGCACACAATTCTGACTTTTGAGCAGAACTATAAGAGCTTTGAGACACTTTATTTATATGGTCTTATTTGTAACTTGCCTTTCCTGATTTGTTGGCATTGGTACAAATGTAGGAGTTTCAGAAATCGATTTATCTCATACAATATGAGGAAGAATACAATTAGTGTTCTTTAGAACTTCAATTGTTTTGCTTTGAGGATATTTGTTGTTAATATCTCCCCAAAAATTACTGCAGGCTCTTTACCAAGATTCATTTTCTACCCATAATTGGTCAATTTCTTCATTAGTTAAAGGTACAACAATTTCTGTTTGGTACATTCCTGTCAGTTGATGAAGTTTTAATTTTCCTTTAAAAGTAAGTTCAGAAATCCTTTCCACATATGTCTTTAATTTCTTACTAGGTTTATGTGGAAGAAATACCCATTCCAAAATAGCATTTTCCCTTTGCATTAAAATTCCTGTAAGAGAATGCTTACAGGGCAAGATAACTAGAATGTAATTAAGGTCTGGATCCACATGATCCACATGTGCATCCTGTAATTTCTTTTCCACCAAAGCCAATTCTTTCTCAGCTTCAGGTGTCAATTCTCTCTGACCATTCAAGTCCTTGTCATCATTTAAGGTTTTGAACAAACTACCCAGTTCATCATTTTTAATTCCAATAGTGAGTCACAAAATGTCAATGTCTCCTAGTCTTTGAAAATTATTGTGACTTCAATCTATCTCTCCTGATTTGTATCATTTGGGGTCTAATTTTTTGTTGGACTATTTTGTAGCCTAAATAATTAATGGATTCCCTCATTGTATTTTTTATGGGGCTATCTGTAATCCCCAAGCAGGCAAAATTCTTTTCACTACTTCAAAAACCTTTTCTAAGGTATCGATATTTGAATTGGTGAACAAGATGTCATCCATGTAATGATAAATTATAGAGTGTGGGAATTTGTTACATATTTGTTCTACTGGCTTTTGTACAAAATACTGGCACAGAGTGGGGCTATTCAGCATCCCTCAAGGGAGGACCCTGCACTGGAATCTCTTTACAGGCTGAGAATTATTATAAGTGGGCACTGTAAAGGCAATTTTTTTTGTCTTGTTCTTGTAAAGGTATTGTAAAGAAATAGTCTTTTAAATCAATGACTATAATAGGCCATTCTTTAGGTAACAAAGAAGACAAAGGCATCCCAGAATGTAGAGAGTCCATTGGCTGGATCACCTTGCTTATTGCCTTTAGGTCTGATACCAGTCTCCACTTTCCAGATTTCTTTTTAATAACAAATACAGGAGAATTCCAAAGGCTGGTTGATTCTCCTATATGCTGAGCATTTAACTGTTCCTATACCTGCTGCTCTAAGGCCTGCAATTCCTCTTTTGTTAGAGGCCATTGATGAACTCATATAGGCTTCTCTGTTAGCCATTTTAGAGGTAGTGCTGTGGGTGTTTTTGAAAGATCGGCAGCTATTTTGCCTCTTTTCTCTATAACCTGAATGGTCTGTGACTGTTTCTCATAATACCTTCTAATGTTTTTTCCATAACCATGTGTTAGTTTATGGCTTATTTTTGTGTTTGGAGGAATATTAATCTGTGTGTTCCACTGTTGTAGTAAATCTCTTCCCCATAAATTTATAGCAATTTCAACCACATATGGCTTTAATAATTTTCTCTGTCCTTCTGGTCCTATACACTCAAGCCATCTTGAACTCTGTTTTACCTGGGATATTGATGCAATACCCCAAAACTGAACATTTACCTCCTGAAGGGGCCAACTTGGATGCCATGACGCTGGAGAAATTATTTATACATTTGCCCTTGTGTCCAATAAGCCTTCAATAATAACATCATTTATTTCTATTTTTAATTTTGGCCTTTGTTCATTGATAGAACTTGCCAAAATATTTGCTTTATAATTTTTCCTGTATTTTTTCTTTTTCTATAGATTTTCTATCATTCAATGTCATATGTCTTTTTAAAATAGGTTTTAATTTTTTAAATTGTTCTGTGAAAGTGTTTCCTCCACAATGCCAGGATAAGAATGTATTTGATTTGATATATGGGCTTTTGAAAGCCCCCTTGGGGCATTTCCTGAGGGCAGAAAGTTGCCTTATTTGTTCCTTGTTTATCTGCATTCATTAGTCCAATGTCTTCATTTTCTACACCTTCTGCATACTCCATAAGGGAGGAGCTTCTCTTGGGATTATTCCTAACAAAAGCATTGTTTTTGGGAACAACTTGTTTACAATATCTTTTTAAGCAACATTGTCTTTCATAATTGTAACATTTAACTTTTGACTTTTTCTTATACCTTTAGAAATAAGCTCTCCTACCAAGTTATCATCACTTCATAAGACTAAATTAATTGTCTCACAAATCCAAACCTCCAAAGGTGCTGACCTTGCTTTTAAAGGTCTAAGTATTTTTCTACATTGTGCATTAGCATTCTCAAAAGCCAGTAATTCAGTTATTATTCACCTGGATTCTGAGTCTGGTACCATTCTGTTTACTGCTACAGTTAATCTGTGCGAAAAGTCTGTAAAAGTTTCTTTTGGGCTTTGAATTACTTTTGAGAATGATTCAGTTTTCTTACCTATTTTTTTCAATCCAGTCCCAGGTATTTAAAGCTGTCATGCGATATAAATCCAGAGTATGTTCATTGTATAAAGACTGCCTGTCAATATCAGCATAATCTCCCTCCCCAAGAAGTAGGTCTTGGGAGACTTCTATGCCTCTGGCTCTGCTTCTTTGTTCTACTGTTTTACCTTCTCCCTCTACCATATTTCCATTGTATAAGAATCCTGCCTCTAGCACAGCTGTAACCATATCTAACAAATCTTTAGGGGTGACCTGGTTACAGCATGACCAAGAATTCAACATTTGTTTTACAAATGGTGAATGCATCCCATATGTTAAAATTGCTTCTTTTACTCTCTGTAATTCTCACATTTGTATTGGAGCCCAGTTAGCTTCTGTATCATCTCTATCATTCTTCATTTTTTAAAAGGTTGCTGGGTATATTAATGTTGCCTGTTTTTGTTTAATTAGAAGACCTTACTAAAATTGGTTCTTAATATTCCTCTGTTTGAATTTGAGCATCTTTGTGTTCTCTCTCAACAGGCTTTTTAAAGATCTTTTTTCTTGGATTTATATTAATCGACTTTTAAGTGTTAATATAGAAATAAAACAAAAATTTTCATAATAAACAGTATGATAAACATTATGATAGTTTCATCTACCTTATTTATGATTTTCTTTACTGGTTTTAATGCCAAATCATCTAGTGAAAGGAAGAAATTCCCTCTTGTCTGTTGATGATTCAATCAATTGTGAAGTAGGGTAGTTAACCTAGTGCGATAGCAGCCCAAGGAGGGGTCCAAAAAGAAAAAAAAAATATAACCCACCAGAAGAAAGAGGCCACTGTCTGAAAAACTTACCCATATGACAGTGAAACAGAAACACCTGTGGTCGGTCTGCCTAAGGCTGGAGTTCTGGCCAAGTGTGGTTTTTTGGGTAGGGAGGGGAGGAATTTGTGCCCCAAAGTTGGATGCCAAGTGTTGCATGAATAAAGGAAACTCAGGGTCAGATCTCTGGGAAAAGCAGAGATATTAGAGAAAATAAACACCACAGTCAGATCTCACCCTGCTGTCTTCCAGCTTCCTCAGCCTAGCTCCTCCTGGCTTCTTCTGCCTGCTCCGTCTTTCTAATGCCTGCCTTAAATACTTTCTCTGCTCAGTTAAGGCATGACACCACTACTGCCTGCCTGGGATCCTGGAACTCCTTCTGTAAACTAGGATGACCTGAACTCAGATTAGATTAAGGGCATAGGTCACCACTCCTGGGATATTACCTGTGCTGGGATTAAAGGTGTGGGTTACCACTGTCTGATCCTCCTAGACTGACTGTAGGTGGATCCCTCTGATATCTCTGAAAGTCTTATTATATCCCCAAACAGAGGGAGATAAGGGAAAACTTTTCTTGTCAGTTGAGGATGAGAAACCTGGGGTTGGCAGATTCATGGAGACAGCCTGAGATGTTTGATAGGTGAAAAGTGGCTGTGGTTTGTTTCTCTATTTGGTATTTCAGCATGTCCCCAATATCTGGCTCCAAGTTTTTGTTATAATACCAAATAAAATTCATGCAATAGTGGGGATTGTTTCTCCTGGGCATGTGGTACTGGGCTCCATTAGAAAACAGGCTGTGATAATGTTTTATATATAAATTATATATACACATTATATAATACACACACACATATACATATATATATAAAACCAACAACTTTCTACTTGGATTAAGACCCAGTTAAGGAAAAATCATAAACTAATCAACTACTCAGGGCTAGTAAAGTTATGGTTCTTAGAGGAAACACTATAAATATCTTTACTAAACCAACATAATATTTAACTATATTCTAGATATTTGTCTTTGTACTCAGAGAAAAAATATAGCTTTCCCCCTCTTTGAGGAAACTTCTCTTTGCAGACAGAAGCCATTAAAGAAAAATTGTAACTAATTGTAGAGTTGTGGAGCCCAGTTCCAAAGGATACATTACAAAACAAGTCCTGTCTGTGTCCATGGCTCAGGGAACATTGTGTAGGAAGAAAGAGGAAGATTTTAAGTGCCAAAGTTTACCATGAGACTGTATCCACGAGTAATGTCAGGAGCCACATCCATTAAAATTTCACCAACATGATTCCCTAAACATGAGCCCAGCAAGGACAACAACAGATGTCCCGAAGTGAGGGGGAAGGACCGTGAGGGGAAATGCTACACAAAGAACTATGGGAAACTCAGAAATACCGAGAGTGGGAGAAACAGTCTTCCCCATGGGAAAGCACAGCAATCAATTATCCAGTACCAAATATTTAGCCCTGACAGCATACATATAAACAAAAACATATGTATACATGTAAACACATAGATCGGAACAGGTTATATTTGAGAGTATACGTGTATATGATGTAACAATAATTAATAAAAGAGGCTTTGAAGGTCAAAGAGAAAGAAGACTCTGGTGGGATGGCTTGAGGGAAGAAAATGAAGGCATAAATGATGAAATTATTATAATCTCAAAAATTAAAAAACAAAAATTCTTTACTATTTTTTATAAAGTTCAAGCTTACTCAAAGTAAAGTTTTTTCTCTATTTTTAATTATTTCATTTACATAGAACACACTTTTTAGAATATGACACATGCCTATCATTTTTCTCTTCCCTTTCTCTTTTCCAAAACCTCCCAAATTTTATATCAATTTGACACAAGCCAGAGTTATTTTGAGAGAGGGAACCTCAGTTGATAAAATGTTCCCACTACACTGGCCTGTGAACAAGCCCATGGTGCATTTTCTTGATAGAAGATGAATGTAGGAGGTCCCTGCTCACCTTTGGTGGTGTTACCTCTGGGCTTGTGGTCTTTGATGTTGTAAGAAAGCAGGCTGGGGAAGGCATGAGGAGCAAGCCAATAACCAGCACTTCTCCACAGCTTCTGCATTAGTTCCTGCATTAGTTCTTCAGTGATAGATTGCTACCTAGAAATTTTTAAAAAAATTCTTTTTTCCTTAAGTTTCTTCTGGTTACAGTGTTTTATTATAATAATAGAAACCCTAACTAAGATACTAGTCAAATAAGTCATGGAAAGCAAGCCTGTAAATAGTTTTGCCATGGCCTCTGCATAGTCTTGCCTCCTGGTTCCTTGTTGCACTCCTGCTCCTTGGCTTCCTTGATTATGAGCTGTAATCTGTAAGTCAAATAACTCTTTACAGATCTCACAGTGTTTGTTGACATGGTGCTTATTGCAATAATAGAAAGAGATCTGGAACAGGAAGGTGGTTGGTGGGAAGTCCAGGCTCTATTCCTAAAAATATTTTCAGTTGAAGAACTCCATATTTCAGGCTCACATTGCAGTAAGGACATATTTAGATGACTTTTATTCATTTTTGTATGGGTCATTTTAATAATTGAAGTGAGATAAGACAAAGAGATGCTATTTGTAAAGGCTGAGGAATAACCTGTGAAACATGATGAGTCAGGACAACCCAACGGCACATGAAGCTGAGGACTCCTGATAAGCTATTGAAATTAATTTTCAAACTTAGTAAAGCTGCCATGTTCAAATTTAATATATAATAATAAAATATGTTTTATAAGCAATAATAGATCTGAAATTTAAAACGATGCTTAGGAAAGATTAAGAAAAATGTTTCCTTGGTTGAAAGTTATTAAAAAAAACACTGAAATAAATGAGGACAATGTTAGAACAATGAAAGCTTTTATTGCTGTGTAGTCAGAGGTCTTAGTCGCTCAAAGGTGTGGTGACTGTTTCTTAAGGGCTTGTAGTGAACTGTCTCTTTCCTACCTCAGCTTACGGAGAAAGGATGCACTGGAAGTTTAGAACAAGCTATTTTCTCCTAAACAAATGAAGCAGATAAATTAAAGTCACACTCAATATTAGTTGAGAGGCATCTTGGAATATAGTACAGTCTATCCAGATTTCTATAAGTGTGTTTAACTCACTTTTCACGGACCTAGTGGAAGAGGGGAGAAGGGGTTTGGCAGATAAGTGGAGGATTTTTCACCATTTGTGAAGAGTACAGTCGGTGGTGATTCAGCTAGCCAGTGCAGACCGCTGTGAAAGAAGGTAAGTACTTAGCTGAGGGGCTATCCGCTTTCATGTAGCCTTTATCATCCTTCATTCTCTGGAACATGGAAGGAATTCTCCAGTACCGAATCTTCATCTCTTCACAGACTTTCTCCCTTTCTCCCAGAAACAGTGTCAGCCATGAGTTGAATGATACGTGAGTTGACATTCCCTTAATGAAATACTATGTAAATATTTTGGGGCTCTAAAACTTTCTATGATGTGACTAACCACTCTAATATAGGTGCCCCCAAACACCAAAATTCCTCTATTAGTTTTTCTTTGATTAACACAGAATTTATTATAAAATACCCACTAAATATTAACTATGCCAACCAATAAGGTCAGTGGGGTGCTGTTAATGAGTTCACATGCAGAGATAATAATTGAATGGAGATTATGAACTCAGTCTAGTTACTAAAATTAGGTTCTGCTGGTGATAACAACAACTCCAAATAACTGCACCTTATGCCCGCAACCCCCCCAAGATGTCTGCACTGTATTTCAAGGGTATGTTTAAGTCTTATAATTTCATAGTAAATGTGTTCAAATTGTAAGGATAATAGTATCCTTAAAGGTAGATGCAAAGGAACATAAAGAGAAATGACCGAAGTGTTCTCATATCCAAACGCACTGGGACTCCTGTGGCTGTTTACTTGGGTTTTTATGACATAACTGACCCAAAATGTATCTATTGAGATAATGACGCAAGCAAGGTTACCCTCACCTTCCCTTCATTTTTCTTCTTTTAGGCAAGGAATAAAACCTAGATTTTATTTTCCAAACTTTTGATCAATCAGTTCATGAAACTTACCCTTTAGGAACTGGCATATCGTCCAGGTACAATTCCCATCCTCACCTGAATGACTCTAGTTGAATTCAACGAGTCACAAAACAGAGACAAAAGAGACATCAAATGTGTTAGAAGGAGTAAGGAGGAGTTGGGTTAATTAAAAAAAAAAACTGATAAGAATGCCTCGTGTAAATATATAAAATTGTTAGATGGCTCAGCTAGTAAAGGCACTTGCTAGGAAATATTTGACAAACTAAATTTATTCCTATAACTCAAATTATAGAAGAAAATAACAAATTCCATTGAGTTGTTCACCAATCTCTACATATGCACAGTGACATACAAAAAAGTACATGTGCACACACATACATCATTTTTAAAATCTTAAAGAAAAGGAAAGAGAAGGAAGACTTCCCTTTGCCTAGAAAGAAGAAATATACTTATCTTCGAGGACACAGAGCCACAGAAAACACTGTGAGATATGAGCCTTGCTAATTTTCTCCTAGTTTATTATCATATAAAATCATATCTTATTTAATCATATTAATATAGTTATGTGGACTTTACCAATTCTGACATAAAGTCAATATGTTACTATTACTTCATCTCTTCATTTCATTACAAAAGCTCTCATGTCAAGAAAAACTTGTTTTAGGCAAATCTGTGTGCTTCTTTTCATTAATCTGACATTTCGTTTTATAAAGGGCTCAACCATGTACATAGTACAAGTGATGAAATCATATTTTTCCTTTGATACAACTTACTGGATAATGTATATGTAAGGAAAATGTGGAAATTGCATATATTTTAGCCTGGTATAGAGTGATGTATAACAGATCTGCTGTGGAGAGAAGTAGGAAACTGACTAGGAATTCGGCCATCTGTGTTCATTCAAGATAGTACTATGTTTCCTCCACAGTTAGTTATTCAAGAATGCTAGCCTTAAGGATGCCTGGGAATACAATTCTGGGATTTGTTTTAGCCTAACTGACATGTTCTCATGTGATTATTAGCCTCATTAATAAAAGAATTTAATGGTTGATTAGTCCCCAGGAAGGATGTAGCTTTAGAAAAAAATAAGAGTTCCCCAAGAACTAGAAAATGCAAACTGAAAACCAGAAGAAAGGGAAGAGTTAAGCTTGACTATGTTCTGTAAGATGCTGCGCTAGGGAGCAGAAATTCACAGAGAGATGATCACAGGGTCTCATTATATGCTGCTTATTCCACCTATATCTTTAGAATAGAATAAGGTTGAGTCACCTACTAGAGAGGCAGTCCCTTAACCAGGTGATAAACTTGATGAACTCAGTTAACTTTCATGAGAAAAAACAATGGTATGTTTCCTGCTAAAGGCTGATTCTACACTCTAAACATTTGAAAAATACATTTTTATTAAAACAATATTTACTTTTTTATTACATTGAAAGTGATTTTTTTTCTTTTTTCCCATTATTGTATTTAAAAAGTTTTTTCCATATCTACCATTATTATCCCTCCCTTCCCTCCTCAAAGTCCCTCCCAGTCTTCCCTCAGCCTCCCAACTCCATCCATTCCCCAAGGAGGGCAAGGAGTCCCACTGTGAATCATTTCAGTCCGACATATCCAGGTGAGGTAGGTCCGAGTACCTTATGCCTGTATTTATGCTGAGTTAGGTGTTCCTCTTTGGCTAAAGCAATAAAAGAACAAAAAGAGATTAAGGGGACTCAGTTTGGAAAGGAAGAAGTCAAACTATTTCTATTTGTAGATGATATGATCATATACATAAGTGACCCCCAAAATCCTACCAGGGAACTCCTTCAGTGGATAAACACCTTCAGGAATGTAGCAGGGTACAAGATCAATAAAAATTAGCCCTCCTATACACAAATAATAAGGGGCTGAAAAAGAAATCAGAGAGCCACTTATTAGTACATTCAGGAATTCCATCAAAAACAAAAATAGAAGCCATATATACAGCGTATACATAAAGGAGCTGTAGGGTAAAGGGGGGGAAGAGATTAAAAATAGAACTTAAAATTTAAAAAGGAGAAAATGCCCTGATGTGACACCATGACACACAAAAAAATCTCTGAATAAGCCAACTGACTTTAATTTCTGTTGGCCATCTACAGCGGGGCATGCAGCCTGCCATTAAGAGTAGTTAGCTTGTTTTCCCAGTGAGACTCCCTTGAGGAAAACTATTTGCAAGTGGCTAACAGCTGCAGAAGCTACTGGGGTCGGGACTGGAGATTATATACACATCTTTCAGCACTATGACCCTGTCTGGTGCAGACCGGTGAAAACCCTATGCATGCTGCCCTAGCCTCTGTGAGTTTATATGTCTGTTGGACCTGTTGGGTTTAGTAGGCTCTGTTTCCTCGGTGTTCTCCATCCCTTCTTATATTCATTCTGCAGCTTTCACTCACTGAGCCATAAAAAGAGAGATTTCATAGAGAGATTTGTTTTGGGTTGAGTGTTCCAAAGTCTTTCACTATCTGCATATTGTGTGTGTGTGTGTGTGTGTGTGTGTGTGTGTGTGTGTGTGCGCGTGTGCGCGCGCGGGGGTGGGGGTGGGGTGGGGGTGGGGGTTGTCTTTTGATTTGTTCCCAACCACTACAGGAGGAAGATTCTCTCATGATGAAGGAAGGCGCTGATCCCTGAGTCATTAGAAGTCATTTTATTGTTACATTGCCTTCGTAGAGTATTTGTATCAGTAGTATTTGATTTTCTCTCGGCTCCTAGACCATCTCAGATTCTTAATCACCCAAGCAGTTCTGAGTATGTTTCCAACTGTGGAGCGGGCCTTAAGTCAAATCAGATACTGTTTGTCACTCTTGTAAGCTTTGTGCCACCATTGCACAAGTGTGTCCTAAAGTAGAATTATGTCACCTTCCCTTGTCTCTTTCCTCCGTCCAGACCCTTCCAGGTACCTACCATGCTCTCAACTCTTAACTCAGTAGCCTATTTTTTTTTTGGGGGTAATTATTGTTACATGCACATATATGTTTGTATATGTATGTACAGATGTATAAATACAGCCTGTTGAGTTCATTTTTGTTGTGTACTATTTGATGCTGACTAGTTCTTATTGGATATCCAATAATGGTATGTATTTCTGGCAGGCACTAGTTCTCCCAGCTAGCATTTCTCATCAAAGAACCTTTTCTTTACAACAAATGGACTCCATCGCAAAATAACCACAACTAAACACAATGCAGAAACCAATGGGATCCTTGAGTCCAGCCCTGGTTGATACATCTGTATCTCAGCTTCTTCGTCTATGGCTCAGAAAACATTGCAAAGGAAGTGGAAGAAAGATTGAAAGAGACAGAGCACCAGAATATCTGCTGTGGCACATTTCCCCCTAAAAATTGCTTCATAAAGGAGATCCAAAAATTAGCAATATCAAGAATCCTGCTAATATGAAAACTGAGCAATCCCTCGGTGTCCCAACCCTAGGCAAGGCACAAAGAGCAACTACTGACTTCTAAGAAAGAGATAATTAGATTCCACCTTTTATTAAACAATCTTGGAAGGGAATCTCATGCTTCTGTCACATTTTAGTTTATAAACCTCATTCGCTAAGTTCAGGCTACACTCAGGGAAATATTAACAAGAGCAATTTCTTAAAGAAATAGGCACCAAAGAATTTGTAGTTATGCATTTAATATCATATTATCTACATACCCACCATATTATAGAATCTAAAATATGTCATGCAGTTTGGGTTTGAATGCTTCAAGCTGGAAGGAACCTCTGTTCTCCCAAGAAAGTCTAATCTCTTTCTTAAGGTTGTCAGTTTCCTGAGTATCCAAGAAATGGTCTATGAAATTATGGGCAAATCTTGCCAAGAATTAGCCCCTGGAAGTCTCTGTAGTGACTTCGTTCTGGCTGTATGCATAGTTTTGATCATTTAAAATAAGCACTACTTTCTGGGTAGGGTGTGAGGATGACTAAGAAAGGACCTTCCCCTTTCTTTCTCCTACAAACTGTGGCCCAACATGGACTCGCCTTTAAAGGATAGAATATGCCCTTTTAAACACTGATTTAACAAAAGCTATTTAATTGTAGCCGCCTCCCCTCCCTCTGGAACGTTCTTTGTGGCTTTCTCTCCCCCATTAGTCAGCGCCTTAGGCAGTTACTTAGAAAGAACTAAATTGAGTTGCTTTTGCTATTAGCTGCGGTTTGAGTCAGCTTACGGCTTCTAAAAACAATTACAGAAGGAAACTATTATTTTAAATAGAAATTTGAGTATATTTAGAAGAAATTGAACCATGTATTTTCTTCTGGCTGCCCTTGCTTTCCAATTTCATTTTAAAAAACAAAACAAAACAAAACACTGCAGGGAGGGGGCGGGTGAACGTAAATAAAAGGGAACTGACAGGAAGAGCAAGTGGAAAATAGCATGGGAAGATGGGGAGACAAAGACCTAAGCAGAGCCTGAACATGCTCACAAAGAGGGGGATGACACTTCAAATTGTATAGTCCATACAGTTAAACCATTCCATTTTCTTGAGATTTCCCAGAATGATAGGATTTGTGTTGACACACTATGCCAATCCACATTAGCCTAAAAGATCAACTTTCAGTGGCTCTATCCTCAAGACATGAAATGTGTTCTGGGGAGATGGTACAAGATAATAAAATCATTGTTTGAATCTGGGTGTTTGTCCCAGATATGTCACCTGTGGTTTTGATTCCCAGTTCTTTCCAAATAAAATCTAAGCTACATCTAAACCATAAAAATGTGCTTTTTTGTTGACCCAGTTCATATCTATCTAATAAGGTATTGAGTGCCCACATATGATTCTAGCCTTTGAGTGCCATAGATTGTATCCCTTGAGTCACAAATAGTTCATAGTTCCTTCATAAGAAATGGCTATGAAGAAACTATGCTGTATCTTGTTAAATTTTGTCTCTGTAATTGAAAAATAATATTTGTACACATACTTGAGGAAAACTATGAGCTTTAGAAATCTGTATCTCATACAATAATTAAATCAAGGTAGTTAGCACATATATTACCTTAAATATTTATGATTTCTTTGCTAGAAGCATCCAGAATTCTCCTTTTACAGCTTTTTTTTTTCAATATGACATATTACTGTCAAAACCAGTTATTGTATTGTGTGATAGAACACGCAAACTCACTCTATCTTCATTGTAACACTATGGCTGCTGACCACCCCCCACAACCTGCCTGTGCCTGTCCTCTCAACATGTAAAAACAATTGCTTTTATCTCTGCCCTTATAAGGTCATATTCTAGGTTGTTTTAATAAGATCTGGTACAGTTTAAGCAACATTGCATCCTTTAGAAGTTGGTAGAGTACAATTACTGGAGAATAGTTTATAAGTCTATTGATTTAAAAGGATAAGAAGGCAACAATGTCATTAGCAACATATTTGTTAGATAATTTAAACCTCCACAGTGGCATCTCTACCACATTTTAAGCATATGTCATTTCATACTTGTAGAAGGCAAAAATCCCATCTTAAATAAGTAAAATCAAGCCATCATTTCACAAACATGTTTCGTTACATTTGTCAGGAACACAGAATATGAAGTTTCAGAGACAGTACTTCACCTGATAAAACCACTTTCTTTGATAGCTCAGGCCAAGGCAAAGATGATATACCTTATCATAATCTTAATTTTAATATCATGCTCAAATTACATATTATAAATATAGTATGTGTGTTTCTCTATATGTCTACATGAAGGTTATGTAATGCCTGTAAAAGACTAAAATGCCGAACATTTTAGAATTACAGAGAAGCAAGTTAACAAAATGGACTCTCTATTAAAAAGACAGAAATAAAACTCAGCTAGAAGTTTTGCCAAAAAAAATCTATAGTGAATGTTGTAGAGGCAGGGTGCAGGGTCAGAGATATGCTTTAGAGTTGAGTTCAGCTGTAGTGGTAAAAGGGCAGGACTAGGTACAAATAAGCCAATGAGTGGATGAATTAATAGCAGGTCCAGATGGAGGCAACTAGAGGACAAGAAGAAGATATTTGGAGTAGGATATACCACCAGCAGGGACTGAGAGGAGGAAAACTTGTCCCTACAATGTATAAGGTGCACCACACTTAGGAAAGGCTGTAACTTCACCTAGATCCCATGAAGAGATGGATACCTAGTCTGTGTTGTGTGATGGCGTCAAAAAGGTAATGCTGTTCGTGTGTTTCTATCAGGTATTCTGCTTTAGTTCATCCTCCTGTAAAATGAAAAAGGACCAGCTTGGTATAAGTAACTATAATGTTAGATATAAAGAAAGCCACAGGGGATGCCCCATCTGAGTGTCACTGTAGGTTAGTAATTTCTAAGTGTTTACTTAAATGACTGAAGTCATTTATTTACAAATACCTTAAGACAAAAAGCTTCCAACAGTCCAACACTCAATTATTATGTTATTCTTCTTTTTCCAGTCTCTGTCATAATGCTTGGAGTTATGCTCCTATTTTGTCTGCTGCTACCAAAACAAAAGTGTGTCTGGTGTCTCTGGGCACTGAAGCTCAAAAAAAGAGAAAATGTTTAGCTGAATTTTTAGATTTTATTGACCTTTCAGATAACTTGATCCCACATATTGGATTAAAATGATTTATGAATGTTTCATTGATTTTCTGTTATGGGTGGGGGCTCTAGATCCAAGCAGTGATCAAGGCACTTAAGGTTCAGATAGTGACTATTTATCTGGATTTCCATGGTAGATATTTTTAAACATGATCTCACTGTAAGTGATGTGTACTTACAGATGATAAAAGCAATTGATACATGCTCTTGGCAACACCACCATATTAGATGGTGAAGGTCAGTGTATCAGGTTCATGATTCCTGTATCACATGGAAGCTAAGTTTTATTACACGGCATTTCAGGTCTCCACCTGGAATTATATTATTATGCAGACATTATAACGCAGTTGATAAGACAAATATAATTTATATAAAATCTTATTGTAGTTTGTTCTTCAGAGTGAAATTGAAAAATGCTCCTATGCTGCCACTGTGATACTCAATAAATTGTACAACTCTATAATCTGAAAGAGCTACTTCGATGCCACTAACACAGCCATTCCAGGATGTATCACTGGCCACGGGATTTTCCAGATATACACAAAAGACCTAGTGAGATGAACCTGCCTACCTTATGTCCTAGTCAGCATTTGGCCCCAGTATCATGACTGATCTCCTCATTTTCTTGTCTTTTGATAGTGGCAGCAACAGCACCTGTGTATGATTGCATCAGCTTCTGTACAAAATAAATAAAACTTGCATAGCCAATACAAATTTGTGGTGAATACAGTTTTAAATCAATTTTAAATCTGTATATTAAAGCAGGATTCTCCTTTCCATTCTTCACAGTGATCATCATAGTATTCTCAAGACACTTAAGGCACAAAATAAGTTACTTGCCCACACTTGAATAGGCAGTCTGACATTAAAGGCATTTAAGCTTAATATAACTGTCCCATTAGAAGGTAGATATTCAAATCGTGTATGCAAAAACTATCTTTGTGCTAGGAAAAAACCCATTAACACACACACACACACATACACACACAAATGCAAGCACATCCACAGACTTCTACATGGAAGATTTTAAAGGATTGAGGTGAAAATAAGTGTTTATAATTCCAGTGTATAGTAATTGCAATATATTTTAGCTAATCCTTAGATAAATCAATCTCAAATAAAAATGTATTCTGTGAAGACTCAGAGGCAAAAATTTCTTTCAGAAACTGGTGACCACAGGAGTTCAGGTTGGAGAGGCAAAGAATAATCTACAAGATCACTCAAGTAAAAGATGCAAGAGTTTGGGGGCCAGAAATGTTTTCAGAGATTAAGTACCCTGTCGTTTCCTCTTCTGTGGATAGAAATTAGGGATTAGAAAGAACTCCCACGCAGTATGAGTGGGATCTCTCTGTTAAAGGGCAGGAAGACTTGGGTGGCACTAAAATTAGCTTTAATCTTTCCTAGAGTGTGCAGTATGAGGTTTCTGGCCCTGACTTTTGGGCCTAGCCTCAAGGTTTAGGCCCACAGACCCACAGACTCGTGGAGACACACAGATGCTTACAATTAATTTTAGGCTGACTGGCCTAAGGACCAAGCATGTAATTTGCTAACTCTGTACCCTTAATCTAACCCATGACTTCTATCCTGTTCAGCTATGTGGCTCAGTACCTTTTCTTAGAGCAGCATAGTTTTCCTCTGCTTCTTCTGGCTTCTCTCTGGTGTTCTGCTCTGTGCTTCCTGTTCTCAGAGTTTTACTTAGTCTGGTAGCCCTGCCCATACTTCCTGCCTGCCTTTGGCCAATCAACACTTTTTATTAAACTAGTGGGAGGGATAATTATTTACAATGAAACAACACAATCTCCCACAAGGGTGGTTATCAGTGAGGGCAATGCAACCTAAAGGTTTAGTTTTCGTATTTGTCAATTTGATACAAGCTAGAGTGAGTCATCTGGGAAGAGACACCTCAATTTAAAAAATGTCTCTATCATACTGACCACTAGGCAGGGTGGAGGGGTATTTTCTTGATTAATTGTTAGGATAAGATGCCAAGTCTACTGTGCTAGTCTTAGGCAGACAGTCATGGGTTGTATAAGAAAGCAGACTGACCAAGCCATATGGAGCAAGCCAGTAAGAAGCATTCCCCATTGTTTCTGCTTTTGTTTCTGTCTCTAAGCTCCTTCTCTGATTCAGATCCTGCTTTGATAGACTTCGATTAGGACATGTAAGCCAAATAAGCCTTTTCCATCTCAAGTTGCTTTTGGTCATAGTATTTTTAAATTGATTTTTTAATAGTAATAGGAAGCAAACTAAGACACAGCCCCTACCAAGAAATTACTTTTATATATTTTTATGGATAATATTTATTTGCATAGATAACCCATGCTTCTAATATTGCATTGAAGGAAGGGGAAGACAAGATAATAATAACATAGTCTTAAGTCCTCACAACATTCAGAAGTCTCATTGTATATTCAAAATGTATAAACTTAAGTAATTCCATTTATATAGATATACATATCCATCTAAGGATAGAACAAAAATGATTTTTATTTAAGAACACAGGCTATATGTTACTCTTTTTAATAAAGATTCAACTTTCCAGAATATAACTATTCTGCAAATATAAGGAATAACTGCTGTTTTATTTAGAGCATTGCTTAAAGGTTTTTGTCATCTGAAATCACGTCACCAATAACAGTGCCACTTGTAACATTTGGTTCACTCATGTACATTTCATTCTGCATGGGAGATTCTGCCTCTGAAAACCAACCAGTGTCTGGTTCCCTTATCTTCTGGTGTGGCTATGGGATAAATTCACACAATCAAATATTATGCATTCCTTTTATGGCACATACATAATGTGATTAATGACATTTAGCATGCAAAGTAATAGACATCAGTTCTATACCTTACAAGGAAGTATCAGCAAATATTGTTATGTAAAGCTATGCTCCATAAGCTGCTATTTACTCAGCTAAATATAGTTTTCTCCCTGCCATTCAAGCACAGAGATCAACTCCATGTCCCAGCCTCCCTCACAGGTAGCTGTTCACTTGTGACAGTTACAGTTTTAGTCAGCAGGACATCTGTGGAATGTTGCACAAGTCCAGACATGGAATATGGAAATCAGCCTTATGTACAACCTCTGGCTGATGGAGTTGAGACAATCCAGAAAGATAAGTATTGAACAACCAAGAGATTGTTTTGCTAGAGCTTTTTATAAGAATATCAGTAGAGAAATATCTTGTGTTCATGTGACTCAGTTCTGTCAATCAAAGAAGCTTGCTTTTATTGCTTTTAAGCAATCCTGGGCACATCAGCAGAAAATGTACAAATTCCAGAAGCCTTGAGTTTGAGGTCCTGATTCCTGTCTTAGTCCATGGCTATGACAGGAATGTTTTACCTTACATGCTGAAGTTTCTGAGTTTATATGTCAGTTGGCCTATGATTCTGTTTGGTAATACAGAAAATATCCAAGATTTCCATTTTTAAGATTCTAACATTTTAGAAAATATAACTGAAATCATATAGTAAAGGTAAAAGTTTTCAAAGATTTATTATGAAAGTGATCAGGATATTTTATTTTAAAAAAACCCCATTTAGACCCATCAATTCCCTTTGTTAAACATGAGCCAGATTCCTAAAATATGAAAAATATTCTCACCCCAACTATGGAAATAAAGGCATTGGGATGGCAGATATACTATTCTCTCAAGAATTCTACATTGGCTTGAAAGTCTGTGTGATAATGATATTTCACAGTATAGAAACTTTATTTTTTTTTAAAGTTAAGATGCTTTTTCTTTATCATCATTTCAATTTTATGCATAACTCAGCAATTTACAGGATTAAGCAGCTCTTTGAAGTATTAGAGTTATCAGTATCTTGAAAGAATAATAAAAATGATATTGAACCAATCACGAGCACATTATGGCAAAGGTTGAATTTATACCTCTTAAAGAATCTTTGTCAGAAGAGTTTTAATGAAAAGTCCTTGAAACCTTGATTTTTCATGGTTGTTTTATTCCCTAAAGTTTGCCGTGATGAGAAGGAAGCTTTGGTGGCAGTAAATCCGTAAGAGGGTATCCATAACTTTTCTGTGTGCAGAGTTGGCAAGTCCACATTGACATTCATTGCTTTTGACAGGAAGGCATTCAGTAGCTGTTTTTCCAGCCCATCTCAGATTCATCATTGTCATCGTGGTCATCTGGGTGTGTGCAGCTCCTATAATTGCTCCTGTGCAAAGGAACAATCTCCCACTCTGATGTTGCACAGCCATTTCTGAGAGTTCTGTCTCATATGATAGAATCATTTTTTTTCACAGTTCAAAAGCTGTTGTCAGTTAATTGCTTTCTTGAGTTGCAAAAATGGTGATAGTTTTATCCACAACTGTTTCATCCTATCTGACCTCTTTCTTCTTAGTAGCTTAAACATTTTTTAACCATGAAAAATTCTAAGAAGAAAACATAAACTGAGCATTAACACTGATATTGTGATGGCTAGAAATAATTTTATCTTTATTTAAGGCAATGGACATTAAAACTTTTTTTTTGAGAATATAATAAAATTACAGCATTTCCATTTTTCTCCCCCCTCCTATAGACTCTTCTTATTCTTTTCAAAATCCATGACCTCTTCTTCCATCAATTATTGTTACACACACATGCACACATACACACAAACATACACAATTACACACACATATACCCATGCACATACACACACATACACACATGCATGCACAAACACATATATACATAGACATACACATACATGCACACAAACACAAACATGCACACATACACACATAGATACACACATATATGGGCACACACACACGCAATACATACTCACACTCCTAAATATTTAAGTACAAACTGCTTAGTATGAATAATGTTACTTGTATGTATGTTTGCAGGGTTATTTGTTTTGGATAGCCAATCGCTATGCTCTTCCTTAGGAGGACTATTTATTCCATTCCCTGAATTCCTTAGCTGCCTACAGTTCTTTCAGGCAGGTTGAGACTTTGTGAACTTTCCAACATTGCCATTGTTGTCCTGTTACTCTCATGTTTAAGTAGTCATATTGGTGAAATTTTACGGATATAATTGACATTCCCAGAAGACAGCAAATGGCTCTTACAATCTTTCCATATCCATTTCTGCAATGAATTATATGCCTAAATATCCTAGAGTAACTTCATAAACAAGGAAAAGGCAGTGAACATGTTGAGTGAATTAATTCACACTAAAATATTCACACACCAAAGTCTTAAGACTAGATTATCTCTGTTAACCATTATTGTGTGTGTGTGTGTGTGTGTGTGTGTGTGTGTGTGTGTGTGTGTGTGTGTGTGTGTGTGTGTGTGTGTATGTGCAGGTAATACATATAGCTGGTAATCATATTCTAAATTAACAGAACGCTGAGCATCTGTCTTCATTACTCTTTCTCTGAAGTCTATCTAAAAAAATTAAACTCAGAGTATTTATTAATGGGATACTATTGCACTAAAGCACTCCAGAGTATTAATCAATTATGTCTACATAGATTTTACCCTCTATATCTTTGCATGAAGGGAGGCATCTAAATATCATGATGCCACATGCCTCCCACTGGAGTTAATATTTCACTGCTTTTCATCTGAAGTTCTCAGAATGATTTGTGTTACTTCTCTTGAGTTTCAGACTTGCCATTATGACACCATTTCTTTTCTTTAAAATAGTTTGGGGTATGATTTCTTAGTCTTGTGATGCTAGTAGTTAGGGAGTTGAGTTTGAAGAGTATCTGTGAGGTCAAGGCCTAGGCCACACAGTGAGTTTTAGAAGAGTATTAGCTATAATGTGAAAATGTCTCAGAATTTTATCTCTCTCTCTCTCTCTATCTATCTATCTCTATCTCTCTATATATGTAATTATATATATAAAAGAGTAAGAGAGAGAAAGAAAGAAGGAAAGAAAAGAAAGGCAGTAGATAACAAAGCCTTTTAACAAGTAGTCATGCCAGGGGGAAAATGCCTCTAAATAATAAAGATACAATTTAGTAAATGCGCAGTAATTCTGAAGAGTGGTTACTTTAAAACTTGCTGACAATTGTACTGCAGGCACAAAATCCACATAATAAATTTGAGGTATACCTGTGAGTTAAACTACTTGTTTATTCCTTTGTTTTAGTTTTCTTAAGCTTAGGAGAATCTTGGGAGGTTCCTTTGGTTTTATGAAAGTTTTATTGAGTCCTTTGAAGTCCATGAGATTGTTGAATTTCTAGAGACTCTACTTGCAGATCCTTCTGACATAAGCTGAGTATGTTACACTGTGAGTGATATAGCCTTGACTTTATGACTGGAAGGATCTAAGTTAAAATGAGTATAATTCCTTATCCTTTGCACTTATACAGACTATGCCAACTCATTAAGAGTCTCAAAAGAAATGGCAATTCAGAAGTTTAAGAAAATGAAAGGATAAAGGAACTAAACTTTCTGGGGACATGGCAGGTAGAATGACGTATGTCTTCCTACACTCAGCTACTTCAGATGTCTCCTAAACCTCTTTGTATGGTTCTGTATCCTAAAATCACAGTGCTTATCCTAGTCCAAGGCTGATAGAGGGCTTGATGAGGTTCCACTCTTCCCTTTTCTGACATACCAGATCAGAGGTGACGTCCATTAATATTTTCATGTCTTATAGGTGACCTTAGCAATTGACCACAGTGACCAAAGCAGTTTAAGAAGAAAGTCTTGCATTCTTAGTCTCCGAAAAGTCAACATTTTAAGATTTGTTTGACTTAAGAAGCCAAAAATCACTATACAAATGATATGAACCGTTAAATGCGTTATTTCAATCATAGTTTTCATTAGTGTTTGCAGAGGTAAAGAAGAAAATCTTCGATTCTATGCAATGAGATTGTCACTTACTCTGACATGTATAATACCAGAACTCTGTTAAAATATTGTAGAGATATAAAATATAATAACTGCTGTTGTGACTCTAACTAGTTAGTTTAAGGGGCTTAAATCAGTATTGAACAATTAAACTTTTTATTCAGTCTTATGATTTTTTATACTTTTAAATATGTAGTACTTATTTAAGATAATATTGTGAATGGCTACTTACTGATAGCTTCTCTATGGTTGAGATTTTTGGGCAGAAATGCAGACAACTTGTTTGTTAGGGATAGAAGGCTCACAGGTTCTCATACAGAAATATCTAGTTCATCCCCCACTCAGTGAAGAACTGGGATAGTGGCAAGTGATAACACTCACAGGTAATCTCGAGCTCCAGGTTGAGTTCAAAGACAAATAAGTTCTGAAGGACCGGTGACTAGAGAGTGCTTAGGGAAATGTTGGTTTCTCTTTAATTTTAGAGCAGAAGTTATTTTCCAATTTTAAACTTTTCCCCTTGGTAACTCTACAGATTGAACCAAAGGTTTTGTGTATACAAGGCAAGGGCTTTACAACTAACTAAACAACAGCTCTATCCTTCCTTTAAAAAAAAAAAATCACAAAATGTTTTCTTTGAGAATTTCTTATATGTATGCAATATTATGTAATTATGCAATGTTGTGTAATTATTTCTACCCTTCAGTTGTGCCCCAATACCATCCAACATGTCACCTTCACAGTTTCATGTCATTGTCTTCTTGTGTCCTTCCTCTTCCTTCTCCATCTCCCTCTCCTACTCCTTCTTCTCTTCGTTCTTGTCTTTTATACACCAGACTGAGACTGATTAGTGCTCCCTATACTGCATGGAAGGGACAGGGCTCGCTAATTTGCCCAGGATGACCATTTCACCCTTCTGACTCAATCTCCTGTGAAACTACAACCAGGCTCAGATGATCCTTTCTTCTGAATACTTCACCTGATGCTACAAGTTAGAGATATACTTTAGAAGAGTCAGTGGCCAATTGATCACGCTGATCTTGTGAAGAAAAACTAAAGGTTCTAAAATTGTAGATTCGTGATGAAGTTCTATTAGGGATAACACTGAGCAGTGCCCAAATACAGCAAAAGCTTTTCTCTTTAAAGGATTGTTTACATATACTGCATAATTATCTGAAACACAGTTAACTGAGGTTCTGCAAGGCTAGAAGACTTAATGTATCATGTTAAGATTAATGTGAAAGCTCTTGAAACCAAAAAGAAATAGCCTAAGAAACTTATTTAAAATTTTCTCAGTGAATCATTTATGATAATAGAACAAAAATCAGGTCACCTGAAGGAAATGACTTAATCCTAAATTCAGAGCCATTTAGCAAGCATATATTATCACTACTTAATGAAAATTAATAAAGTGTTTTCAGCATTTCCCTCAGTACATGCAAATTGCTTATTTACAATGGGACTTACATTATATTTGGTGGTTTATCTAAATAGGTAATGTGTGAGCAGTAGAAGAGTTTGTACCTCTAGTTTCTTGAGTTCTTTCTATATTTTGGAGATAAGTCTTCTGTCTGATAAAGGGTTGGTGAAGATCTTTTTCCATTGTGTAGGCTGTCATTTTGTCTTATTGACTGTGTCCTTTCCTTTACAGAAGTTTCTCAATTAGAAGAGGACTCATTTATTTATTGTTGTTCTTAGTAGCTGTGCTTCTGGTGTTATATTTAGGAAGTGGTCACCTGTGACAATATGTTGGAGGGTATTTCCCACTTTCTTTTCTGTCAGGTTCATTGTAGCTGGGTTTATGTTGAGGTCTTTGATCCACTTGTGTTGTAGTGAGGGCTTTTGGTCTTAGGCGGGCAGAGGTCTAGACCTATAGACCTGAAGCTCTAGATCGCTTAGCCTGGGCGCCAGATGTTGGTGGAGTTTTTCTTAAAATGCACCAATCTGAGATTAATATTTATTAAAATATAAACCAACATTCATGATACAGGTAACAGCTTATATTGGCGCCTGAACAGGGACTGGATTATCCAAGCAGTGGATGATGGATGCCAAACCGGTCTCTCCAGCAGTCAGGAACCAGGAAACGGGCCTTCCCAGGGTTCCAGCAGCCCCTTGGGAATGGGCTTGGCCACTCCCTATTTAGGAGCCCCCGACCCTGGATAAGCATCTTCGGACCTTTTCATCTGATACCTGAATCCCACCACACACTTGTATTTGAGTTTTTTGCAGGGTAATAGGTATGGATCTATTTGTATTCTACATACTACCGTCCAGTTATTCTAACATCATTTGTTGAAGATACTATCTTTTTTTCACTGTATAGTTTTGGCCTCTTTGTCAAAAATCAGGTGTTCATAGGCATGTGAGTTAATGTTGGGGAGTTAATGATTCAATTCCATTGATCCACAAGTCTGTTTCTGGGCCAGTACCAGGTTGTTTTTATTACTGTAGCTCTATAGTACAGCTTGAAGTCAGTGATGGTGCTTCCTTCTGAAGTTCTTTTATTGAACAGGATTGTTTTGGCAATCCCGGGTTCCCTGTTATTCCATATAAAATTGAGTATTGTTCTTTCAAGTTCTGTAAAAAAATGTGTTGAGATTTTGATGGTGATTACATTGAATTTGTTGATCTTTTGGTAAAATTGCCATTTTTTTTCTATATTGATCCTTCCTATACAGGAGCATGGGAGATCTGTGCATTTTCTAATATCTCCTTCAATTTCTTTCTTCAGTGACTTAAAGTTTTTCTCAAACAGGTCTGCTACTTCTTTGGTTAGAGTTATGACAAGATATTTAATGTTATTTGCAGCTATTATAAAGGGAGATGTTTCCCTTATTTCTTTTTCAGCCCTTTTATCCTTGGTGTACAGGAGAGCTATATATATTTTTTGAGTTAATTTTGTACCCTGATACATTTTGGAAGCTGTTTATGAGCTGTAGGAGTTCCCTGGTTGACTTTTGTTGGTCACTTATGAATATGATCATATCATCTGCAAATAGAGATAGTTTGATTTATTCCTTCCTACTTTGTATACCCTTAATTTACATTTTTCTCTTATTGCTTTAGCTAAAACTTTGAGAACTGTATTTAATAGATAAGGAGAGAAAGGACAGCCTTGTCTTGTTCTTGATTTTAGTGGGATTGCTTTGAGTTTCTCTCCATTTAGTTTGATATTGGCTGTCGGCTTGCTGTATATTGCCTTTATTATGTTTAGGTATTCTTTCCCATATTACTGATCTCTTCAGGACCTTTATCATAAAGGAGTGTTGAATTTCTTTAAAGTCTTTTTCAGCACCTAAGGAGCTGATCAAGTGGGGTTTTTCTTTCAGGTTATTTATATGATGGGATGGATGACATTGACAGTTTTTTTGTTTGTTTGTTTGTTTGTTTGTTTGTTTTTGTATGTTGAACCAACCATGCACCTTTAGGATGAAGTCTACTTTGTCAGGTGGATGATTTTTTTTAAATATATATCTCATTAAATTCCATTTGCCAGTATTTTATTGACTATTTTTTGCATCAATGTTTATGAGGGAGATTGGTCTATAATTCTCTTTCTTTGTTGCATCTTTAAGTATCTTGGGGATCAGGATAACTATAGCCTCATAAAACGAGTTTGGTAATGTTCCTTCAGTTTCTATTCTATGAAACAATACAGAACCATCATCCAGCAATGCATAGAACCAGATGCAGAGATCCATAGCTAAGCACCAGGTTGAGCTCCTGGTCCAAGTGAAGAGAGAGAAGGGAGATTAAAGGGATCAGGACCATAAAGAGAAGACCCTCAGAAACAGCTAAGTGGAACTTTTAGGAACTCACTGAATCAAGAACAGCCACTGAGTAACCTGCAGGGAAAGAAACTAAGCCTTCCAAAGGCAGATGACTGTCAAATTGTGTGAGCACTTTGTGAAGCTTCTGGGAGTAGAAACAGACTATGTTCCTGTCCATTAACCGGCATCTTGGAGCCCATTCCCTATAAAGAAACACCTAACCCAGCCTTTATACTGGAATGAGGTACTCAGACCAACTTCACCTGGATACACTAGACTGAACTGACCCACTTTGGGACTCCTTGACCTCCTTGGGGAACAGATGGGGGGATGGGGTGGGGCAAGGTTGTGGGAGAACTGGGAGGGGCTGAGAGGAGGGAAGAGAGTGTCACAGTAGTATATATGGGAAAACCTGTTTAAATAAAGAAAAAAAGCTTGTAACCATATTGAATGCAGAGTTGGCCACTTGGCTTAGTCACATGGTCAACTGAGGCATTATCAAAGACATTCTCTTTCATATCTCTACACTTCTGCTTTCTCATGTATGAAATTAAATATTTTGGTTTGATTGGCAACTCTTTATTTGATGGCCATTGTTCACATTCACAACCCAATGACAGTATGGAAACTTTTTTTTCTGGAAAACTAAATAAGTATGTTTTAGAATCAAGTCATATCACTGAACTTACTGTGACTGTGTTTAGAAACAGGGAAATTTAAAAGGACAACTATGGCTAAGTGAAGTCCAAAGGACAGAGCCAAATATAGTATGTTTTTATTCATGTGAAGACTGGGATAGTATGGATGTGCACAGAGCAAATGTTATGAGGCTGCTTCAAAAAAGTAGCATTTTCAAGCCAAAACAAAAGGCTTCTGAAGACATTAACTTTGCAAACATGCTGATACCATTTTCCTAGCCTCTAGAACCATGAGCAAATAAGTCACAACTGTAATTCCCATAGTGTTAGTGTCTTATCATTGACCTTTCTAGAAAATATAAAATATATACACATGAATTTATACATGTTTGGTGTCTCAAAAACTTAAGTCAAACCTTTAATATCTTGGTCTTCTAAAGCAGAATCTCCCCCATATTTCTCCAAAAAGTATTAATTATAGTAACAAGCACTATAATATTCAGTTTTATATTCCATATGTATTTTTGGAAAATTCATTGCAACCTTTAACAGCATGATGGGAAGATTAGTGTTGCAAATCACAAACCATAAAATAAAAATGCACGTGCAACTTCATGCCTGACCCTTGAAATTTAACAATTAGTAGCCTATCGCTGACTGAAAATTGTACTGATAGCTTAAACTCTTCAGTAACAAATATTTATTATAACAGTTGTATAATGAAAGCCTTTTAAGGGCCACAGATGAGCATTTTAAAAATCTGTTAAATATTTAATGAAGATCTGAAGACAATACACAGCAAGTCAACAGCTAACATCAAACTAAATGGAGAGAAACTCAAAGTAATTTCACTAAAATCAGGAACATGACAAGTCTATCCTTTCCCTTCTTATCTATCCAATATATTTCTCAAAGTTTTAGCTAACGGCAATAAGAGAATAAAATTAGATTACGGGAATACAAATTGATAAGGAAAAAGTTATACTATCTCTATTAGCAGATAATTAGGTATTATCTGTGATAAATACCTTAAGCAATGTAGCAGCATACAAGATTAACTAAAACAATAAATAAATAAAATCAATAGCCCTCCTATACACTAAGGATAAAGGGACAGAAAAAATCAGGGAAACATCCCCCTTTATAATAGCTGCAAGTAGCATTAAGTATCTTTGGGGTAACTCTAACCAAAGAAGTGGCAGACCTATTCGACAAGAACTTTAAGTCATAGAAAAAAATTGAAGAGGATATCAGAAAATGGAAAGATCTTCCATGATCCTGGATAGGTAGGATCAATATAGTAAAAATAGCAATCTTACCAAAAGCAATCTACAGATTTACTGAAATATCATCAAAATACGAACATAATTTTTTACAGACCTTGAAATAATAATATTCAACTTCATATGGACTAGCAAGAACCAGAACCCTGGGATTGCCAAACAATATTGCTAAATAAAAGAACTTCAGGAGGAATCACCAGCCCTGATGTCAAACTATACTATAGAGCTACTGTAATAAAAACAGCTTGGTACTGGTATAAAAACGTACTTGTGCATCAATGAAATCAAATTGAAGACCTGACCTTAACCCATAAAACTATGAACACATGATTTTTGACCAAGGCCAAAAATATTCAATGGAGAAAAATAGTATCTTCAGCATAACTGGATAATAATATAAAGAATGCACATAGATTCGTATCTATCACCCTGCACAAAACTCAATTCCAAATGGATCAAAGACCTCAATATAAACACAGCTATACTAAACTTGATAGAAAAGAAAATGGGAAATACCTATAATGCATTGGCTCATGTGACTACTTTCTAAATATAATACCAATAAAATAGACACTAAGAACAATAATTAATAAATGGGATCTCCTGAAACTGAAAAGCTTTGACAAGGCAAAGACACAGTCAGTAAGACAAAAAGACAGCTTACAAAATAGAAAAAGATCTTCACTAACCCTACATTGGACAGAGGACTGAATTCCAAAATGTATAGAGAACTCAAGAAACTAGGACCCCCCAAACCAAATAACCCAATTAAAAATGGGGTTCAGAGCTAAAAAGGAAATTCTCAACAGAAGAATTACAAATGGCTGAAAGACACTTAAAAATTGTTCAACAACTTTAGCCATCAGAGAAATGCAAATCAAAACAACTTTGATACCACCTTATATCTGTCAGAATGACTGAGATCAAAATCACAGATGACAGCCTATGCTGGAGAGGATGCAGAGCAAGGGAAACGCTGCTCCATTGTTGGTGGGGATGTAAACTTGTATAGCCACTTTTAAAAGCACTATGGTGGTTCCTGTGATTACTGGGAATAAATTTATCCAATGATCCAGCAATACCACAATGAGCATATACCCAAAGAATGCACATTTTTACTCCAAAGGCGTTAGCTCAACTATATTCAAAGCAACGTTATTTGTAATAGCAAGGATCTGGAAACAATCTAAATACCTCTCAGTTGAAGAATACATTACCAAACTGTGGTCCATCTACACAATGAAGTACTACTTAGTAGTAAAAAAGGAATGACATCCTAAAATTTGCAGACAAATGGATAGATTTGAAGAATATTCTCCTGATTGAGGTATCACTAACCCAGGAAAATAGGCGTGGATCTACTCACTCATAAGTGGATTTGAAACAAAATCAAATAATACCCATGCTGCAAACTATAACTCTTGAGTAGTTGAGGATTAGAAGGAACTCAAGAGAAAAATTCAGGAATCCCTTTAGGAAGAGAAAATCTCCTTAAAAAATTGGGATCATAACAGGTAGCAACCTAGGAGAGGTGGGAACAAGTCATGAAAGGAGACGGTTGATTGGGAGGAGCAACAAAGATGGAGAAAAAAAGAGATTGATATCTTGATAAAGAAACTTGATATGGGGTTAGAAAGAGGCTGGATGCTAGGGAAACCTCCAAGAACTTGAAGGACATCCCTAGCTAGGACTCCAACCCCTAGTGGAGGGGGTGCCTATATAGGATTTTCCCTATAATCAAGTGAATAAGCATCATTATAGAACCTACATCCCGAAATAAATAGAGGGGGAAGCAGAGATTCATAGCTAAGCACCAGACCAATCTCCCTTTCCAGAGAGAGAGAGAGAGAGAGAGAGAGAGAGAGAGAGAGAGAGAGAGAGAGAGAGAGAGAGAGAGGAGAGTCTATGTGAACAAGGGATAGGGATTATGAGGAGGAATACCACAGAAATGACAGAGATGGCTGGCTGAAGCTCTGGGGAGCTCACTGAATCAAAAAACAAAACAAAACAGTCACTGGGGAACCATCAGAAACAGGAACTAATCCCCCCCACCAAAAAAAAGGTAGATGGCAGTAAATTGGCATGGGCAGTAAGTAGAACTTTATGGAGTAGGATCAGACCATGTTCCTGTACATAATCTGACATTTTGGAGCCCCTTATTTATGGAGGAACACCTAATCCAGCCTTAATATTTGGATGAGGGACTTGAACCTACCTCAAGTGAATATGCCAGATTAAACTGACTCACCTTGGGACTCCTTACCCTCCTTGGAGAATGGATGGGGGATGGGAGTAGGGGGATGCTGAGGGAGGACTGGGAGGGATTGGGAGGAGGTAAGGGGGGGCATAAAGTGGTATACATGGAAAAATACTTTATAAATAAAAGAAAAAAGGAAAAAAACAACAGATGAGAGACAGAAAACTTATTCTCTGAGTACTTTTGATAACTCATTTTTAAATTTAGCATAGTTTCAAACCAATAAAAATTTGAAGATGTTTTTCCTCTAAACATATATCATTTGTGTTTGAGTCAGAATTTGTATTCATTTTAACCAGAATACATACTTAAATAGTTATTTAATAGCTCTACAACCATTCGCTTATATGAAGGTTTTTCTTCCCCAAATTTAATTGTAATAAGAAATTGAATATATGGGTTTTTGGAGGGAGTGGTTGTTTGCTTTTTTTCTTTTTGCTGTGGGGTAATACTCTTGTACATTTGGAAGTTACTGGAAGGACAGAAAGTTACTCCTAAAGATAGAAAAGTCTGGAGTATATACTTTTTTATGTTTTCTTTGAATTTTTTACTGGTAATGACCTAACTACAGAGAGACATTTGGTTATGAGGGCTACTAAGTTAAACCAATAAAGGAACTGTAACTATATCTTGACTTCAAAATTTGAGTCTAAAGATATGTTGCTTTGGAAATAAGGTTCTGCTTTTATTATCATAGAAGATGAGAACCTAGGCATTTGCTTCTAGGCTAATATTATTGGATTGCCCAAGAACCCCTGAAGGGTTTCCAATGATAGCAATGGCCCAGCTGATCCAACATCCACATCAGCTTCAAGGCTGAGACGAAGCAGTCTCATAGATCACTACAGCAAAGTTTTAAACATAATTCTGGTTTTTTTTTGTTTTTTTTTTCTGGATCTCCATAAGTTTGCCAACATCCCCAACCAGCAGGAAAAGAAGTATAGAATTGTGTAACCAAATTCCAAAAATATTGTTTATAAGTATTTATTTTTACTTAAATATTTGTTTTATAAATGAAATCTGTTCTTAAAGAAAGAAGGGAGATAGAATAAAGAAATGATAGACTATTGAATCTACTTTGGCCTAAAAACCAACTGTTAATCTCAAATATTTACAGTGACATGGAATTTGGTTTATTGTTATAAATTTAAGGTTAATTTTGTTATACTTTACATATATTTCTACTCCTGCTTAAGGTCTTAAGTTTATGCAATTTATTTAAAATTATAATATATTATTAAGAAACACAGATGGATAACAATAATCTGTTATAATTAAGCTTATAGTCTAAGTTTTTAGGCAGGCAAAATATATTTCAGATAGGTAGTCTTCAAACACTTCAAAGCCTTAAAGAATATGACATTTAACATGTTTTAAGAACTTAATCTTTTTTGACAATGAGACATATCTACTCCTGGTAGCACCAATTACTTCAGAGAGGATGATAGGGATCAAAGAAACTCAAATTATGAAATTTCTTACAATACAAATAAGGGAAGGCATTCGGGCAAGAAACTGCCCTTGCCTCCACTGCTTTAGAATATGCTGTATAAATTAGACATGTATAAGTTCATTAGACATTGAAAATGGCTACTGAACTTTGCCCAAGTAAAGCAAGATGATCCTTCAGGTTTCTGGTTCATGGAACAGATTGCCAGACATTCTACAGGACACAAAGAAAAACAACTGACACACTTTGCTGATAGCTGAGAGACAGTCCTTCAAGTTTCTTGCTTCATTAAAATGTCTGCCAGAAAGATTAGGCCTATAGACTAAAGATGGATGCCACCATATTGCAGAGGAGCATTGGACTACTGTACAGGCAACCAGATGGCTCTGTCATTTCTAGAATTTTAGAAGTTTCTAGTAATGTACTTCCTGTTTACTCAGATAATAATATTATATCATTCTTGGGGTCTTTGATGGAGTTGAAGACTAGATAATTATATTTTTTCTTAATCATGATGAAAGGTAATTGGATATAAAACTTTAGACTCCCAAATATAGGATAGATGGTAGAATATTTTCTTTAATTTTTATAAATATAAATAGACTAGAGATTGCAAATATAATTCTTGCCTAATAACTATTTTTATTTATAATATTGTTATGTTAAAGTTGAAATCTTTCTTTTGAGTAGACAGAAAAGGGGAAGTTTTGTGGGATAGATATTCTGTATGTGATGAATATGTGTTGCTACCATTGGTTAATAAAAAATGTATGTTGCTACCATTGGTTAATAAAGAAGATATTTTGGCCTAAGGTAGACAAGAGAAGAAGGGCATAGTCTGGGAGAGAAGATTCAGCCACCCAAGAAACAAAATGTGAAAGTACTGGCAAGCCACTGGTCACATGGCAATACATAGATTAATAGAAATAGGCTAATTTAAGATGTAAGAGCTAGCTAATTACAGCCTGAGCCATATACCAAGAATCTTGTAGTTAATATCAAACATCTGTATATTTATTTGGGACAAAATATCTTTGGGACATAAGAAGACTTCTGGTTACATATTTTCAGCTTATTATCTGTCTAGAATATACTCTCAGCTTCAGTCATATGTATATATTATCTATTCAACCTAGTTTTATTAAACATTTACCTTTACATTGTCAACAACATATGAAACATGACCCTTAGACAATGGGGACAATTACTGTGCTGCTTGCCTTCTAGAAGCATTTATTTGAAACTAAAAGGTTATAGAACAGGCATATACAGTTATTTTTTAAGTTTTTTTCTTTCTCTTAAAAGGGTATTAAAAAAAAAATCATTGGCCTTTGTAAGGAAAGATGAACTATCAAAGAGTACCTTATGACAAAAAGTGATTAAAAGGGAGTTTGCTACATTTGTCCATGGAATCTGGTCTTTTTTATCTGCTAAGCTTCAGTTTCCTTATCTTTAAGGTGATACATTGTTTATGTAATTGTCATTAGTATACAACAAGCTTTAATCAATAACTTTGAAAATGGTTAGTTAATATTGAAATGTTTTAGGACCTTGATAATAAATAGTAAAGGTCTTAGACAGGTCCATTATATTTGTACGTGATTACACTTATTCCATGCACTTTCTCAGTAATTCACAAAAGTATAGACACAACAGTATAATTCTTCCTACTCGACTGAAAATATAAAATTAACTCTTCACATTTATCTTTAGCACACTGGAAGTTGCACATACTAGATAGGGTATGTGGCTAACTGTGGGTATTGACCTCAATAGAAGAGCTGACGTTAAGTTTGGAACTATACTAGTAAACATGTGCAATATTGGTAGTTGAAGTCATAGTCAGAAGTAAGGTCTTAACGTCTAGAATGAATGTGATACTCAGGTGGTGAGGTGACCATGAGCACATGATAATAATATGGGATGAAATATATTTTCAAAATATTGAAAGATAATCAGAAGACTAAAAGTTTTATAAGCATAAGCAAGATCACAAATAATTTACCGTCATAGTGCATTGATTACAAATTGTTTATCATTAGTTAAAAAGATCTTGTGGGTCAAGTCAACAGTTTACTTTTTTATTCAATCAGATGATGAAAACTCTTCGTATTTTAAGAAAACATGCACGTTATAAGTTAACAGATTGCCTATTCATACCTACCCCTCTGAATATATTAAACTAAACACATTCTCTTAGTCATCAAACAAAAACCCAAGAAATCAAACAAAATCCAATGTTCAACATAGCTACTTTTCCAATTATCCCTAGGTTTCTTATTGCTTTAAATCCTTGAAAACATTAACAGCTCTCTACCCACTATCAAGCCACATTTGTTCACATGTCACAAAGCCAAGATATTTCCCCCTAAAATCAAAACTCGTTACTGTTCAATGCTAAGAAGAGTGAGGGTGTGTTTATCATAAAGCAAAAGCTCCTTTGTTCCTGTTAAATTTCCATCAAGATAGCCACACATCATGGTTTCCTAGATGTACCACAGGAGAATGAGCATTTGACAGCCCCATATACTGCATCATCTAAATCCAAGCACATTTCTCAAAGGAATGCAGACTTTAAACTTTGGGAATGTTTTTTAATTACCTATGTGCCTTATTCAAAGCTTTGCTCTTACAGTCTGGGTAAACTGCCAATTTATAATTGTGGTTTAGCCACCGTTCCCTGTCCCTGATGCAGGTAGACTTTTAATGGCCTTTCAGGTAAAGATAATTGGCTATTTGCATGCTTCTAAATGTATCTGTTAAAAAGGTACTTTAAGAAATAAACCCAGTGTGTCTTAGAGTGAATGCATTATGGATGCAGATTAACCATCCTGTGGGCACACATTAATGAAACCTGGAGTGCCTTGACCTGTGATATGCCCAATGAATATACTATTACTGGGAAACTTCCAACTAACAACAGCAACAGAAGTTAGATGGACCTAATTTGACTATCAGTATGCAAAGTTGATGAAGGGAAGAGAGAGCCTCACACCTACATGTCCTTCCACTGAAGAATGAGAACTTCAAATAAGCTCTGGGCAACAATTTTGAAGGGGGAAATGCAAATGTAAGGGTATTAAATTAGTTATCTCTACATATTGATTAACAGCTTTTCAACCCATCAGTCACACTTTAATTTCTATGTGTGATGTATTTAATGTGAGCTCCCAATCCACCTGATTAGATTACCTCAACACCCATAAAAGAATCAGCAGCTAGGGCTTAAAACTGTAATTAGAATCAGGCAGTAATTTGTGCTGGGAGAGTTTTGGGTGGTTGTGGGGGCAAACCCTCTTGCCCCTTCTGTTTCAGTTTTTCTCTATAGATGATGAATAATAATTACATTGCAGCCAATTACCTCTGAGATAATAGACAGTATATATGTGACAGGAAAGTCTGAGATTTTAGATATTCAGCTTCCATAAAGGGGTCAGTAATATACAGGAAATAAGCTTATTGTTCACAGTCTCTAATTTTAGTGGAGTTAGCAACTCACAAGAGATGAATCCTGCTCAAAATATTCTCATGCTGTTTTCTCTCTTGCTTATTTTCAGGATTAGAATAAGATGCAAAACCATCTCTATTATAAAATATAAGCACATTATAAGGCATCTAGAATTCATATATTAAACTTACAATTTTACATCTTTTTTACTGTTTCTAAAATATGTTTTATGGGACTTTAATAAGAGCTATATTTTGTTTGGATTTTAAATAAAATTTAGCCACAGGAAAGATCCACTGTTTTTATCTTTGTTTAAAACTCTTAGTGATACTTCATTGCCAAAACATAGGTTTCTTGAAAAAAAATTGTATTTTCCAATTAGCTATGCTATGTTATAAAATACATTGTGAACCTCTTTTAAAATATGACTTGAAAAAATAATTAATTATTTAAAGATGAATATACAAATTTGACCTAATGTTTGTGATAGAATATTTGGAGTGTCATATGAAATAAAATCGGAAACAATATAAGAGAATATAATGAAAACATTTAGTCATGTAAGATGAGGTTTTATTCATTGAACAAAGTCACAAAATTTATACATCTTTAGAGCCAAGTCAAAAAAAAAAAAAGAAAGAAAGAAAGAAAGAAAAAGAAAGCTGTGAAGTTAACTCCATGGCACTGAACAAGTTCATTGTTATCAATCTCAGTGCAAGCACACTTCATAGAAGAGCACACGGACAGGCTAAAACCATGTCAGAAGAGCTATGCCTATTATTCACCTCCCTATATGGCGATTAAACAAATACATTGCCAACAGATTACATCATTCTCTCAGTCTGCCCTAAGGAGCACCTCACCTCTCTGCAGGCTTAGATACTGAGCCTCATCTTTCCTGCCTCCATGAGCACCACAGTTCTTCATTCTCGGTCTTATCCTAGTTATTACCACCAGATCCTGGTCTTTGCTGGTTGTCCTTTCTCTATATTCACCTGTGCAGAATGTCTGCTTCTAAAAGTCCAGTCTATTTCAGTCCTCATTTATTACCCATATGGCTGCTTTAGTTCTTTTTTGTGTAGTGATGAAAACCCATCTTGGTATAGTAGAAAGTACCTTGGCTAAGGCTTTTATAATAGTCAGTTACTAACATAGGATTTAATATCTCTGGCCCCAGGTCTATGATATGTAAATGAGGAGAAGCTTGAAGGGGTCTCAAGCTCTCAACCTTGTACAATCCTTTATACACAAAGAGCTTAACATTTTCATAATGTCTTGTTCAGCAGCAATTTCACGTATGGATGCTCTGTCTCTAATTAGACAGCATGGTTCCCAGGGGCAAACACTAGAACCTCTTTTCTGTTGTATCATATTTCCTAGCACACTTTTGAAAGTACTATAGATATTCAATAGATGTTTATTGATTAGTTTACAGAAACTACCTAGGGAAGATTTTCTTTATGTAACACTGTTACCACCATTATTGTTAGTTTGGAAGTGGATATACAATTTTTTTTTAGGAAATTAACAGGTTAAAAATTACATTAATAAACGTGAGTCCAAACCTCATATGTCACCTGATAGTCACCTACATTGGCAACTTGTTCTACTATCATAATAATTTGTAGCGATAATTCAAAGAGTAGTAGAAGAAAATACTTCAAGGAAGTGAAAATTTAGTAGTTTGTTTGATTTTAAGGGGCCGATGAAAGCGGAGATTGGATGACTCTGTGGGCCTTCCCCAAGAGAGTCTACAGACTATTTACAACCTTTCTATAAGCACAAAATGATTTCATAAGTCACATGCCTGGAATTTATCTTTAATCAAAACCTTTTATTTATTGGAAAAAAAATATCATCAGTACTTTACCCTGGATCTCCTTGAAATAGCATTGCTTTCTTTAGCATATCATATTAAACTGGATATCAGTGTGACTTAGCAACTGCCATGAAAGAATTCAAGTTTTCATTTAATGATTAACAACCTAAACCTTCCTCCTAGTTGTAGGCATCATCATGTCTTACATGTTAGTGGGGAGATACGTCGACGTTTTTCTCCTCTAGTAATTCACAGACGTTTCTGGTTGCTATGATGATCATGGAACACTAAAGGCCATGAATAAAGAAAAGAGGTGACAAAGTATCAGAGTCACAATGAGCAGGCTGCAGCACATTGCTCACAGCCTTGTGAGTGAAAGATGGTCAGGGTCTGCCCTGAGTCAAAAAGTGAGCATGTCCCAACCTTGTATGTCTATGGATGTCAAGGGGATGGAGACTTATTCTATTTTACTTATTTTGTGAACTTAACATCACAGAAAAACAAAATAATTTAGCAGAACCAAGTATTTGTTCTATTCCCTACATTAACTCCTGTACTAGTGAATGTGATGAGTTGTCTGAATGAAATAAACTTTATATTAATTTCTCTGCCTTGTGAAAATGCTAGCAAATGTGCATAAGCCTAAATGACTGATATACCTTTTGAAAAATCAGTTATTGATTAAAGTGACCAAGTACTTAATGTATAACAGGAGGAATAAAAGAGAAGGCATATGGATTAGAATAGATTCAGTCCCGTTGTGGACTCTCTGTCTGGCTACATCACTGGTATCTCTTTCTCCTGCACTTTTACTCAGAATAGAATGTCAGTCACTAATCTGGGTGAACTGAAGTCATCCCAGGAATGTGTAACACCAACATCAGGAATAGAAGACAGCACAGTGCTAATCTTGAGACCATTTGTTTTATTGGCGATTGAAGTCAAGAAGTGTAGGTGACACACTTCTGCCTCTACAGGGTTGCATTTTATTTTCCTATTACACGGCCTGAGATAGCCTCTGTCTTCTTGATTGTTCACTTAACTTGGCCTTTTAAGATCCATTTCTTTCTGGTTATTTTTTGTTTAGAAGTCCTTTGAGAAGATATTTTAAAAATATATTCTTTACTTCCTAGGGTACTGCAAACAACAGAATTTTAATCATATGAACACACAAATGCATATATGTATTTAAATTTATGTGAATTTGTGTTCACATAATTTCAGCGTATACATCTGTAGTCCCAGTATTTACATGTATATATGTACATTTATAAAATGATTTGCTTAATGTTTTAAACCTCAATTTTTGTTGCAGTTTCTCCATCTATAAAATATGGATAATAGTATATAAATTATAGACTTGCACATAACATTTAATTTCTTGATAGTCAATGAAATGAGTAAAATTTATATTATTAGTTATTTCTTAGGCTGTATATTTTTTTGCTCATTAAAATACCTGAGATTCCAAGCCTTTACCCATCAGTTATTTCTTAGGCTATATATTTTTTGCTGATTAAAATACCTGAGATTCAAAATCTTTACACATCAAAATTTAATTTTTTCTAAACAGATTGTAAAACTATCTCTGTACTCTCCTACAGATGGGTTATCAATAGTTCTTTATATCTTCATTCTAAGGGCATGAATAATCCTCAGGTTCTACTAATCCTCATGATTATTAAGGAAAAAATATTCAAAAAACCAAAGCCATTTTATGAGAATTTAAGTTATGTGATTTTCTGTTATATTTTTAAGAATGCCTTGGTGTGAATGGGTGAGGGGCTCATGGAGCCCTTCCTCTACTGCTGAGCTTTTGGCTTTCAGTGGATTATAAGAAATGGGGAGTCATTGATTTCAATTGTGTTCTCACTTTGAGCCTATGAGGTTCCACTGGATAGCTTCAAGTCCACAGTCATACAAACAGGCTTATTTAGACTCAGTGTGATCACAAAACAAAACCAACAGATATGCATCAGAAAAGGAGATTGTTAGAAAGGGTGGAAAGGGATGGGAGAGGCTGAGCGTATTGATTCACATAATTAATCCCAGCACTTGGGAGAGGGAGGCAGTAGAATCACTGAGAGATCAAAGCTAGCAAGGAGCACACAGTGAGAACACACACACACACACACACACACACACACACAGACAGAGAGACAGAGAAAGAGACAGAGAGACAGACAGACAGAGACAGAGAGACAGACAGACAGAGACAGAGAGACAGACAGAGAGAGAGATTGAGGGAGAGACATTGGAGTATAAGTATGTACATGGGTGAAACTTTCAAAGAATAAGTCCAATTAAAAAATAGCATCATCCTCTGTACATGCCATGTAAAAAACATTCTATCATTTTTAAGTTAGAGCTGAATTTCTATCACACACCCAAAATGTATACAGAGAATAAGGCATGTGAGTAGGAGTTTTTTTTTTTTTTTTTTTTTTTTTTTTTTTTCTGAGAAGGAATTATTTTTGCCATAATAGGGGTGGACTTAAAAAGCAGAAGAGCACATTGGCTTTTATAGGACATCAACATCTTAGAAATCAAATGGCCACATCTACTGATAAACGCAAAAGAGAAGGGGATTAAAGTATCTCAAAACTGAAATTATTCAGATATCAACATACCTTGTAAACAATAAGCATTCTAGATCTAAAATTCTCAGTATCATTTTGTTTGCTCTTTGAAGAATGTTAATTATTTTCCAGCCTCATTGGCACTCAAAGAATGAAAAATATCACCAGATCTTATTGAAGATAGTAGGAAAAATGACTTGCAAATACAGTTACATTATTTTGTGTTACAAATTTAGGAATTGCAATTCCCTTCTGCCTGGTTCCCCCTTTAGAGAAAGTATTAAAGCATTTACTTTTCAGCGTTTATTACAAAGTCTTTGTAAATAAATACAGTTGAAAAATACTTGTGAGCTATTGGAAAGAAACGTTGCGCCCTAATGAGAGGATTGGGAATAAAACATGAATGTTGTTACCAGGATGTGTAAGAAAGTGAATGTTGCTACCAGGCTGAGCTTTCTGGAGAGCAGTTTCTGAATACACCAATGATTACAATGAACTTTGCTAGTAATGCAGGACCATCCAATCAATCAGTAAATCTCACTGAGTAAAATATTTCCAGCTTCAGAAAAATTTGTATCTTGTTTCGGGAAGAACTGAAGCCACCACAATTGGTCAAAAGTCAGGATGAAAACAATTTATTTAGGAAAAATATCTAATGATTCTCTGTAAAAAGCAGGTGTGTAACATGTGGAGCTTAATCTCTCTTGTGCTCCACATGTTACACACCTGCTTTTGACCAATTTTCACTTTTACAATTCAATATTTATATTTTAATGAGATATTCGTTGACAAACAAACATCAAAAGTGGAAACAGCATGGGTTTTTGTTTGCATGGTTGTTCTGTTTTCCGTTGCTGTTCTTTTTATCACTTTCCATGCATCTAAGCAGAAGCTGGGATCACAACCCTGTGGAGAGATGTAGCCAGCAGAATTTTCAGGACTCAGCCACTGGAATGGGCAATCAACTTTTAGTTACTTGTCTCAATTATTATGCACACGTGTCATTGTACTAAATGAGGTTGAGGACATAAAATATGAAGAGCCTATGTTTGTATCCTCTATCTACTTCATATCTAGTTATAATTATACATGTATAAAACTTATTTTAATAAAAGAGAATATATAACGTGCTATAATAGAGTATAATTACATGCTCTTAGATAAACCTGAGTTTATATTAGGATGAGACATGAACAAGCTAAAATATTATTAAAACTGTGACTATTACCTACAATAATTAGAAAAATTATAAAAATATAATAAAAGTTGCTTAAAGCTCCACATAAGTTAATTATTTGTGGAATTTTACATTTATATTAACAAACTAAGAGATGCACGAGAACCAAACCGTGAAAAGTGAGACCATGAGTAAGGAACTATCACCAGACTACCCTGGAGTGGACTAAAATCCTTTATCTGTAGTCTAAGAAGCATCTACCAACAGCAGCGTCCTGTTGAGATTAGAATGATTTTACAAATGCCAGATGTCTAGAACCTCCAGGAAACAGCCATTCCACCCCCTTCATTTGTCATCAAAACCTATGCTTGCTTTGCTTAAATAATACACAGAAAGAAAAACATGACATGAAATTCTTAAGAAAAAATTATGTATTTTTCTAGAATGTTAGTGGGGTAAGTCTTTCTGATAACCAATTTCCCTTGGTTATTGGTGGATTGTTGAGAAGGATTGTGACCCAATAGCTACCAAAATATGGAAAAGAAATATTGAAGTGGTTGCTTATTAACACAGGCTCATAAAGCTGAAATCTATATTATTCTTGTTTCTTATGGTGGTTAATTCTCTTTTGGGAGGTTGGAGATATAGACCTGGGAAAGAACATTTGCCTAAAATGTATGAGGACCTAAGTCAATCCCAAAATTACACCAAGAACAAGAAAAAAATACAAAATAATTTCTAAAGTATTTTTTATTTAGTATATGGTGCTTATGAGTTAAACTCACAGAAGACAGAGTACTGCTAGCAAGACAGCCAAACTAACAAGCAATAGTAATTGTTAGTCACATATTTATACCAGAAACTCCCGTGAAATCTGCCTTAAGGTTCCAATTAGAGTTTGAGGCTTGGTGTGACATCTTCATACAGGAAGCAGAAAGAAATTGGGTCATTTCTGCTTAAATACATGGAATTTGGAAAATAATAATAATATTTAACGTCTTTAAATATGAGATGTCGGTTTTCATGAAGGTGTCAACTTTACAGTGATGTGTCAATCCTGGGCTGCTCTCATGCAGACAGCTGATAACAATTAAATCTCTTTAATCTTTCTAATGTTATTTTGAGAAGCTTTGCTCTTAGGAAGAAGATCCTATGAAACTCACATGCATGTCTTTTGCTCTATATCTAATCTATATCTATCACCCATTATTATCATGCTATGTATATATGAATCATATCCTTAGGTATTTAGGATTATTAAAGTTCAAACAAAAATCAGCTACATGGACATTGTAGATTAATATTTCACATTATGCATTGGAAATATAATATTCATTTACTGCTTGTGTATGTGCTGACACTGGTACTCATCGGTTCATCTTCAGTTCTAGTTTTCTTAATTTTGCTGTGATAAGGCTCCTCCTGTATCAATTATCAATTAAGGAAATGTCTTAGAGACATGGTTATAGGCCAATCTGTTCTGAGCAATTCTTCAGCTGAGATTTCCTGTTCTCCGGGGACTCCAGTTATGACAAGTAGACATCTGAGGCTCACTATGGCACCATTTTTCCTTCATATCTAAATGCAAGTGCTGTTTTTGCCTTTCTTAGGGTTAAAATAGTAAAGTAGATAGAAAGTAGAGATTTAAAATATTTGTCAACTATATAGTAGGCTTCTTTGAAAACATAATTTCTAATTTAAATACAAATCTTAATTAATTATTTTATACTTATTTTGTTCATTAAAACATTTGTGCTATTTCAGGGTTAAATATACATCAAAAATATTTTTATCATATGTTGGTTTTAATTTGAATTGTATAAGTTGATAGTTTCTAAGTAAAATTATAGAAATATTTCCAATTACATGTCTACTTTTTCTTGGTAACTGGAACATATAAACATATAAATCACTGATCAGAATGTGGGCATAAACTTTGGATTTTGCAGTTAATTTTTAGCTATTTTCTCCCCAGATGAGCCTAGTGCTAGTGACATTTTAGTCCTCTCAGAGTGATTAAGTGGACTGCAGCTTTATTTCTAAGTCATCCCTCAAATGTGAAGATGAAAGAATTGTGTCGCTTTAGTGAATAAAGAGTGAGCAGGCAAAGTAGATTCTCTCTCTGACTGTATTTAGTAGAAATGTAAATGGAAGAGAGAAGCTGATCATGCTGTCTAAAACCAAAAAACAGAAACAACTGAAAAGTTTTCATCAAAACACTGAATGCTTATTGCCTTCAAGAAAAACATTATTCTAGACACATCCCTACTTAGTTCCCTCTGAGCTAACTAAAAAATCATGGGCCTGATACTCACAGATATTTTCTGATAAATAGGCTGAGCATCCAGGGTTTTCATCAACTTCTAAATATAGGAAAGTCTGAGACTCTGTTACATAAAATTTCAGATGGGGAATTCAAACACTCAAATGTGCACAGTGGTGAGTGGGCTGGGATGACTTGTAACTGGTAGATAACAAAATATGCTGTCTTCTAGAAAAAAGAAGTCTAGAAAGAAAACAGACACTTAATTCCAGGTATTTATTTTATTATATTTCACCTACTCCCTGTGGTCACACACACCCAAGTAGGGTTGCCAAGCCTTGCTTAATATGGGTTTATGATTTTTGAGTAGATGGTGTGTAGTAAAGAAGATTGTGGCAGAATCTATCATTTCCTATTGGATCAAGAGGTGAGTGACATTCCTCCCATCCCAGCTGGAGAGCTCAGTCTCTGGACCAGGGGGCACAATCCATGTGTACCCCACCCCCCATTGCTGTCTCAGTTGCAGACTAGAAGGGAAGACTCCACTGGGCAAGCATCCCTTGTGAAATCCCATTGAATTTTGCAATCTACAAGTCTCATCTCCTCCCCCAAAACTATCCATTACACCTGCTACCTCAGTGGCTCTCTCAACACAGAATCTACCAGCTCCTATTGAACCAAGAGGTGAAATATTCTTCCCAGCCCAACTGGAGAAACCAGTCTGTAGGACCTTGGCACAGGGGCACCATCAGTGTTATCCCACCACCACCCATTACTACCCCAGTTTCAGGTCAGCAGGTAAACTCATGCAGGCAGGCATCCCCATCCCTATCCAGCTCTGCAATCTACATGACCCACTCCCTTCCCCAAACCCACTCATTACTGTGTGACCTCAGCAGCAGTCTGAGACACCTGATCAGCCATCTCTGATTGGGCCAAGAGCTCATACTGAACCAAGAGAGGCTTCAGTAGACATAGACGCTGCTTGCACTAATTGGAAGATGAGATAGATAGACGTGCAAGAATACATACAATATAAAGAGCTATATAGTACCACCAGAGCTAGTACCGTAGTGGCTCTACAACAGCAAGACCTGAACATTACAATTTTGAAGAAACAGAAGAAAACAACCTTAAAAATAACTTTATGAAGATGATAGAAGTCTTTAAATAGGAAATGTAAGCATCCCTTCAAGAAATAAAAAAAGACAAACAAAAAAATTGAAAGAAATTCATAGATTCCTTAAAGAAAGACAAGAAAAAGCAGTTGGACAAGTGAAGATAATAGTTCAAGACACAAACTGAGGGAAAGCTGGGAATGGAAAATCTGAGTAAACCAACAGGAACTACAGATACAAGCATAACCAACAGAATGCCAGAGATGGGAGAGAGAATTTATGGTATGGAAGATACAACAGAGGAAATAGACTTGTCAGTCAAAGAAAACACTAAAGCCAAAGGAGTCATAACACTAAATACCCAGGAAGCTGGGACTCCATGAAAAGACCAAATGTCTCTGGCCTTCAAGGACATCTTTTCTCACGAACACATATCCATATGAACACAAACACACATACACACAAACAAACAAAAACCTCCAAACCCAAATCTTAAAAAAAAAAAAAAAAAGCATAAGGTAGAATAGTTGATATCCTGGTCCTCTGGATGGTTAATCAGCACAGCCTAATCCAGCACAGGGGATTTCCTTGTCTGGATTAGCATTTCCAGTCATTTGCACATGACAGTTTGCATCATTTCCGCACACTTCTTACCTCCATACAAATTATAACACTAATGATCTATGGTAAAAGACACGCTCATAAAAGGTTTTTCAGACAATGTATTTCAGTTCTTGAAAAGAAAGCACAGTAATCTATGAGGTCAGTTGGAAAGGGTTATACGTAGGAGGCTATTTCTGTAACACAGGATTCTAGCAACGAATACCAAGGATCTTCCAAAGGAAAGGAGCCATGGCCCCTCAAGTTCCAGTGCCTTAATTATGGCTTGTTTGATCTGGAAAGGAAATAATATTCATTCATGGAAAGAGACAGAATGGTTTGAGATCTTTAGCTTGGAAGATGCTGGGCTTTAAAATAAAGCAACATTGGCTGCTTTGTCTCTCTTGCTTATTATCCCTGGAATTTCATACTCATTGGTGTCAACAGCTTGGCGATCAAGTGACTATAAAGACTGTGGCTAAAGGTGTCACAAGATTCATGAGTAATCCTTTCCATTATTTGTGTGGCACTGAGGTATTGGCATTACAGTACCACGAACACTTAGGATATGAAGGCATGCAACTTTGCTTTCCATTTATTTGCCCTCTAGTTGTATGGTGATGGTCAAGGTTTAACGTCAATAAAACAATCTTGACTTTCCCCTGAAGCACCAAAGCTGGCTATTTGGAGAAGCTTACAGAAGTGCATCATGGGATATAGCGTCTCTCGGTGAACACCACATGAAGGTATTTTGAGTTCTTTTTATTTTTATTCATAAAATTTGATCAAAACGATGGCAAAAATGCAACTTTTGTGTTTTGATTTTAAGTGTGTCTTTAAAGGATCCTGTGAAGGTGGTTCAGGGACCTAACTATTAACTACTTCTAGCAAATGCTTCCAAAGGACAATATGAGCTCACTGTGGTTAGAAAAAAAAATCTGCTTAAAAGTATAGAAAGGAAGAATAACCACTGAATAGGATATTTAGAATGAAAAACTGGATGCAAACTGTGCTATCCACTTTGAAATCATTTAAAGCACAGGAACATGGATGGCCCTGTACAGTGAAAAGCTGACTGATACGCCTTCTCATTGAAGATAATGAAAACCCCACTGTGAGTGCTTGTCAGGAGCTCTTTGAAAACTGCATTTTTTTGCACACCCTGAAGCACACTCATGTATCCTGGTATCATTGGACACTGACCCAATCTTCTAAGAAATGCCAGAGACTTATTATTTTTATACAACATGTTCACCCATCCTCAGTACCAGTGTGTAGCTCAGCAAGACAGAGCTGTGACTGTTTCTCACTGTTGCTGTTGAGACTGCAGAGGCTTAGAAACTTCCCAGAATCCAATCTAGGCAATCTCTTCTAAAGGATTATCTTACCACTGGGCTTCCTGCTGTATCTTTGTTTCTAAAAAGAAATAACAAATTTCAAATTCTTAAATATGGAAGAAACGTGTTTAAAGTGCAGATAATACCATTGATAACTTTGAGAGAGAGAGAGAGAGAGAGAGAGAGAGAGAGAGAGAGAGAGAGAGAGAGAGAGAGAGAGAGAGAGAGAGAGAGAGAGTGTGTGTGTGTGTTGGGGGGGCAAATGCTCATAGCCTATTCCACGAGAAATCTCTAAATGAAAATTAAAAAAACTAATTTTTTTTTTGCAAACTATAATTACTTTAATTACAGGATAATTATATAAATAATGCATTTGAATGTAGGTTTCAGTTTTCTTTGTTTTCTAAATATTATAATCTTTCACTGTTTTCAGATGGGTAAACAGGAAACATTTGAGTTTAGATGAAGAGCAGGTGAACTGCCTGGGACACAAGGAGAGACAATCAAAAGATGATTAGGCTATTGAAAATTGCCTAACTAGGTGCTAATTTTTAAGTGAGCAGGTGTAGTTAGTCATTATAACTTTAAAATGAAAATATATTTGAATTAAACCTACCCTTCAACATTAAAATAACATTAGAGGTCTAACTAATACTGACTATATCCAGCAAAGTCACAGAAGAGGATAATTCAAAAATGAGGCAGTAAGCCCTTCAGCATCAGGAGAGAGCTGTAGGTTAGCAGAGAAATGTTAAATTAGTTTCACAACATTTTATTGACTTTCTTGAACCATGGCTCAAACATTATTAACATCTTAAAATTAGTCATACTGCATTTATAGTTAAAGGATGATTAATTTTGCCCAGAAATGATACAAAATTAGCATGATCTTAACCAGAACTGAAGCACTCAGTCCTTAGTTCTCAATTTAGTTGTTTTACTTATTGTCGCTAAAGTTCATTGATGTTCACAGTTCTCCCATAGAGTCCACAAACTGATTCTGAGTCAAACAGGAGGATGCTAAACTTGAAACTAAGTGGAAACATTACATTTCAAGGTGTCGTGGCACAGATAATGCTCCCTTAATTCACATATAGCTGCACCTGAAAAAATTTTCATTCAAAATTAATATAACAAAAGAAAATAAGGTAATATAACATTTGCTATGGGACTTCTTTTTAGATCCACTAAACAATGGGAAAAATCTAAAGACTTTCTAAGAATCCAGGCAATGGAACACTTAGAAGTTTAATAAATTTGACTTTAATGCACAAAATTATATTTCAATGTCAGAAAAGAGTTTAAAATCTCTTCTCTTGAAAAATGAAAATACAATAGCACAAATTCAAGTAAATAAAAAATGAATCTGGATTAACTTGTATAGATTGTTGGAGTAGATGTGTGGTATGGTATGGTACACTCAACTTCCAGCTAAGTCTAGTGAGTCATTGAATGCCCATTTGATCCCCCACCCTACCTATTCTCCTGTATTTACTAGAGATTATACATTCATTGCTTTGTTTTCATCTTTGAACTATGCAGACTTTTCTCTGACAGCATTAACAATGACTAGGCTTACTAACAGCTCCAATAATTGTCACAATATTTTTATTAGTATTTTGAAATTTTCATAGATGTATACAATTTATTTTGATCATAACCACTCCCATACTATTTCCCTTTAATTTTCCTGGGAATTCCCATGCACCTCTTTCTTACTTTCATACAATTATCATTTATTATAAACCTTGTCCAAAAATTAGAGCTGATTATGTTTACATGCATATAAGACTGGAAGATGGACAACCTACCAATGGACTTATATCCAAAGAAAATTACTCTTTTTAATCTTAGCAGACACTTAGTGTCAATAAATTTTCTACTATTTATAGACATTCAGTAATCATCTACTGCCCACAATGAAAGCTTTTTTTCTTGGTTTCCTGAAAGTATCAGCAATTTTCTTTGCTTTTACATATTTGTGTTTGTGATTTATACTTACTTTCTTCAAGTTTATAGTCTTTGCAATCTGAAAATCCATACAAAAAACAGAAACCAAATAACAATGTATGTATCACAAAAGGCAAACCTGAAATAAATGTGTAGAACTATAATCATCTCAATCCCAGATGCCTAAACAGCAGCATAAGAACACATCAATAACAGCCAGGGCAATATGGCTCTACTATCATCCAGCTAACCTATTCAGCAGGCCCTGAAGGAAATTCAGTAAAACACAAACAAGTAACTAGATGAAATGAATAAATTCTTCAAAGAAAGCCAATAATATGCAAATAATAGTTGAAGGTAATGAACAAAACTGCTAAAGACCTGAAATAGAAGTAGAAACAATGAAGAAATCACAAATTGAAAGAATTTTGATAATGGAAAATATTAGAAATTTGAACAATAACTACAAAGGCAAATTTCATCAACAAAATATGAGAGATAGAAAAAGAACCTTAGGCACTGAAGATATGACAGAGGAAATAAATATATTCATCAAATAAAATATTAAATCTAAAAACTTACTGACACAAAACATCCAGGAAATCTGGAACATGATATAAATATTAAAAGCAAGAATAACAGGAATAAAGATGTTAGAAGAATCTCAGCTCAACAGACCAAAAGACCTTTTCAAAATATTATAGAATAAATTTTTTTTGACCTAAAGAAGGAGATGCTTAAAAAGGTTAAAACACTAATGCAGAACACAAAGTAGATTGGACCAAAGAAGAAAGTCTCTTGCCACATAATCAAAACACTAAACATAAAGATCAACAACAAAATAACAATAAAAACCACAAAGGGTAAAATATTAAGTAACGTATATATTAAGACCTGATAGAATTATACCTGACTTCTCAGTGAAGACTGTAAAAGCCAGAAGCACCTGAAGATGTACTTCACTCCAAGAATACAGACACCAGTCCATACTACTTTACCCAGTAAAACTTTTAACCACCATAGTTGGAGAAAATAAGATATTCCATGATAAAGTCAAATTTAAGCAATATCTACCTATAAATCCAGACCTAAAAGAAGTATTAAAAGGAAAACTCCAATCTAAAAAAGTTAACCATATTCACAGAAGCACAGGAAATAATCTTATACCAGAAAAATAAAAAAAGTATGTGTATATGCATGTGCACATGCACGCGAGCAACACACACACACACACACACACACACACACACACACACACACACATACACACACCACCACCACCACCATCACTAATAATAAAAATAACAGGAATAAACAACTATTGATACCTCTAAATATAAATGGTCTCAATTCTTCTATAAAAAGACATAAAGCAGAAGTAACAGAATAGATAAGAAAACAAAATCCATCCTTCTTTTTCAACCAAGAAATATTCCTCAAAATCAAAGATAGATACTACCTCAGAGTAAAGGTTGGAAAATGATATACCAAGCAAATGATCACATGAAGCAAGCTGCTGTCGCCATTTTAATATCTAAAGGAACTAGACTCTATATGAAACCTAATAAAAAGAAGTAGGGAGGAGACACTGAATTTTTACCAAAGGGAAAAATTCAAGAGGACATGTAACTCTTGACATCTATAATCCAAACACAAGGGCACCCAAGTTTCTAAAGAAACACTACTATAACTTAAGTCACATATTTTCAACCTCAAACATTGATTATAGAAGATTCTAATATTCTATTGTCACCAATGAACACGTTACCCGGGGTGTGTGTGTGGGGGGGGGGAACTAAACAGATAAATAGTGGAGCTAACAGACATTATGAATCAAATGGACCTAAAAGATATTTATAGGATATTTAACCAAAATAATATACCTTATTCTCAGCTCCTCACAAAAATTTCTCCAAAATTAACTACATACTCAGTCTGGTAGTTTGAATGTAATTGGCCCCCATAAACTCATAGGGGCAAATAATTTATTACTATTATTATTATTATTTATTATTATTATTATTAGAAAGTGTGGCTTTGTTGTAGCATGTATGGCTTTGTTGAAAAAAGTGTCTCACCAGGACTAGGCTTTGAGAACTCATCAATGCTCAAGCCATACCCAGTGTTTCAGTTTACTTCCTGTTGCCTTGGACAAAGAGGTAAAATTTTTAACATTTTTTTTCTAGCACCATGTCTGCCTGCAGGCTGGCATACTCCCAGCCACCATGCTACCCACCATGAATTACACTGTAAGTCACCACATCAAAAAAAATATTTTTCATAAGAGTTTCTGTGTTCAAGATGCCTCTTCCCAGCATTAGAAACCTTAACTAACACATGTGGTCATAAAACCAGTCTCAACAGATACTGGAAAATTGAAATAATTCCTTGTGTCTTATCAACCCACCATGAACTAAAGCTGAAGATCAATAAGAGAAACCATAGAAAGCTTAAAAACTCATGAAAATCCAACAACTCTTTACTGAATGAAAAATTAGTCAAGACAGAAATGAGGAAAAATTAAATCTGTAGAATCAATGAAAATAAATATACAGCATACCCAAGCTTATGGGACACAATGAAAGCTGTGCTAATAAGAAAGGTCTTAGCATAAAATATATGCATAAAAGAACAGAAGAAGTCTCATACTAACAACCTAATAGCACACCAGAAAGCTCTTGAACAAAATGAAGGAAGCACACCCAAAAGGAGTAGATAGTAAGAATTTATCAAATTTAGAACTGAAACCAATAAAGAAGAAACAAAGAGAGCAATACAAAGAGTCAAAGAAAAGAAATTATTTGAGAAAAATCAACAAATTCTTAGCCAAAATAATTAAAAGAAAAAGAGAATATCCAAATTAATAAAACCCCCAGATGGAAACAAGTCCATAGCCATAACAACAGACACCAAGGAAATCCAGAAACTCATAAAGCCATAATTTAAAAACTTATGTTCAATCAAATTGGAATATCTGTAAGAAATGAATAATTTTTATTAGATACCATTTACCCAAATTAAGAAAATAGAAAAATAATTTAAATAGACACAGTATCCCTGTTGAATTGGAAGCAGTCATTAAAAGTTTCCCAACCAAAAACAAGGCAAACAAAACAAAATTCAAGCTCAGATGATTTCAGGGCAGAATTATACCAGACTTTTCAAATTTAATACTAATATGCCTCATATTATTTCAAAAATAGAAACAAAAGGAACATTTTCCAATTCAATTTTTGAGGCAACAGTTAATTCAAAACTAAACCACATAAAGACTCAACAAAAAAAGATTCCAGACCAATTTCCCTTCTGGACTTGGAGAAAATAATACTCAATAAAATATTTGAAAACCAAATTCAAGAGCCATCAAAAATATCAAGTATGCCTCATCCTAGAGATGTTGGGATGGCTCAAATTTGGAAATTAGTAAATGTAATCCACCATAGATCAGAGAGTGTTGATTTACACCTTTAATCCTAGCAGAGGGAATATCCTGGAGTGATGACCTACACCTTAATCCCTGCAGATCTGAGTTTGAGGCCAGTTTAGTTTACAGAAGGAGTTCCAGGCTCCTGTGCAGGCAGTGGTGGTGCCAGGCCTTTAATCCCATAACTCCAGAGACAGAGGAGGTCTGTCCGTGTTTCTGTGAGTTCAAAGCTAACTACCAAATAGTAGTAGCCCATGCCTTTAATCTTAACCTGGATGTGAAACAACTGGGTGAAGAAGGTATTTAAGGCAGGCAAAGAAAGACAGATTGAAGAAGTAGAAGCCACAAGGAGCGAGGCTGAGGAAGCTAGAAGACAGCTGGGTGAGATTTGACTGTAGTGTTTCCTCTCCTTTATATCTCAGCCTTTCCCTGATATCCAGCTCTGAGTTTCCTTTATTCGTGCAACACCAAATATTTCTTAATACAGCACCTCCTCCATTCCAGGAACCTACAGAAAGGCAGTCTCTCACACACCATCACCTTTCACATAACCTCAACTATTGTAAAATATCATGAGTTAACTATATCCAAAAAGTGAAAGATATAAAAATATAGGTGGATTTTCTTTACTTCCCACCATGTCCCAAGTAACCAACATGGACACTTATTAAATAATAATTATAAATGCTCAGTTGATACCTCAGGATTATTACTACCTAGCTCTTACAATTTAAATTTACCAAGTTCTACCAATCTTCTGCCATGTGCTGTTACCTCTCTTTTATTTTTCATCTCCTGCTTCCTCTCCATATTTTACTGGTGACTCCTAGGACTCTGTCCTTCCTCCTAATGTCCTTAAGCAGTGGATTCATTGCCTAACTTTATCCTGTCCAGCTAGTGGAGAGTCAGCTTCTTCACAGAGTAAGTTACACAGTGTACAGAAAGATTGTTCACAGCATAAAAACTTTAAGTGTTTGAAGAAATAATTTAAAGATATCAGAAGATAGAAGGATATCTTATCCTCACAAATCTGTAGTAAAACTGACTGTCCTAAGAAAAGTAATCTAGATTTAATGCAATCTTTATCAAAATTCTAACATAATTCTTTATAAACCTTAAATAGAATTTCTCAACTTCATATAAAAAAAAAAACTCCAAGAAGCCAAAACAATTCTGAACAATAATAGAGAGCTAGAGGTTATTATCATCCCCTATCTCAAGTTGTACTAGAGAGCTATAGTAATAATAATAATAAAAAAACTCTGCATGGTATTGATATAAAAAGCATACAAGTTAATCAATGGCAACAAATTAAGGACCTAGACATTATTCTGAACAGATAGGGACATGTGATTTTTGATAAGAAGACAGAAATACATACTGATAAAAAAGAGATTATCTTCAACAAATGGCATTGGTCAAACTGGAAGTCTGTATGTAGAAGAATCCAATAGTTCCATATCTGGTAAACTGCACAAAAGTCAAGTACAAATGAATCAAAGATTTCAACATAAAACTTGTGGTGGGATTCAGGTGTCAGCTAATAAGATCCGAAGATACTTATCCAGGGTCCCGGGCTCCTGAAGGGGGAGTGGTCAACCCCATTCATAACGGGCTGCTGAGAACTTGGGAAGTCCTGTTTTCTGGTTCCTGACTGCTGGAGAGACCAGTTTGGCATCCATCGTCCACCGCTTGGATAATCCAGTCTATCAGGCGCCAACATAAGCTGATACCTATATCGTGAGTGTTGGTTTGTATATTAATAAATATTAATCTTGGATTGGTGCATTTTAAGACAAACTCTGCCTATGAAAACTAGATACAATGAACTCAATAGAAAAGAAAGTGGAGAAAAGTCTTGAATGCACTGACATAGAAGTCTAATTTCGGAACAGAACACAAATAGCTCAGGCACTAAGATCAATAATTACTAGAGAGGACCTCATGAAACTGAAAAGGACAATGTCAGTAGAACAAAGCTGCCTACGGAATGAGAATATTCCATAGGCACTAATAGACACTAATTCTATACCTGACATCCAAAATGTATAAAGAACTCAGGAAACTAGACATCAAAATAGCAAGTAATCCAACCCAGAAATAAAGTATAAATCTAAACAGAGAATGTTCAATAAGCAACTCTTAAATGGCTGAGAAATACTTAAAGAAATGTTGAAAATCCTCAACTATCAGGGAAGTTAAAACTGCTCTGAGATTCTATCTTACACCTTTCAGAATGGTTAAGATTAATAACCAAGTGGCAGCTCATGCTGGTAAAAATGTGTAACAAGACGAACATTTTATATTGTGGGTATGAGTGCAAACTTCTACAGCCACTATGGAAATCAATCTGTTAATTCCACAGAAAATTATATTTTATATAGTGCAGGACCTAACTATCTGATTCTTGGCATATAAAAAGACTCTCTATTCTATCACAAAGGCACTTGGCCAACTATGTTCATTGTGGCTTTAGTAATAACCAACAAAAATAAGAAATGATCTCAGTATTCCTGAACTGAAAATGGATAAAGAAAATATGGCACACTTCTACAAGTGTAACTTTATTTAGATTTATTAACTCAGCTATTAAAAAATTACATCATAAAATTTTTATTCAAATTGGTTGAACTAGTAAAAATATCATCCTGGGTGTCGCAATATAGACTCAGAAAGCGAAACATGGTATGTACTCATTTATAAGTGGTTGTTAGCCAAGCTACAATTGGTATATCCAGAAAGCTTAGATATTGAGGCAAGATCTTGGTGAGATGCATTCATCTCCCTGAGAGGAATGTAGAAAAGACTGGTAGGTTGATTTGGAGAACTTGGAGATGGGAGTGAGAAGATTAGATCTGTGAAGAAGATGAGATGGAGGGTAGAGAGTTTGAGCAGAGAGGAATAGAATTGGGGAACACTTGAAGTTGGTATGGAAACCTAGTGCAGTGGGAATTTTTTGGAATCTTTGAAGAAAACCTAATGAGAACTCCTAATAATAGTGAATAAGAAGTCTCAACTGGCCACCTTTTTTAGGCAGGCCAAGCTTCCACTGGAGGTGCTGGGTTACATGCAATTGCATTGTTGACTATGGAAATCTCCAAACAACCCAGACTGATTCTAAACCCCAGGATTTTACTCTTCAAATTGACAGTTGGCCCCATTGTTGAGAACAGCATTTACACAACTCTTTTAACCTAGAGTTAACTGGCATCTATGTTGAGTTTCCATCTCTATGGTCTATTCTCAATGACCATTCTTAGAGACCATGTTGAGCTTTTCTTAGTGACTATATTGAGATCCATGGTCAATGCTGCCACTGGAGGCCATGTTGATGTGGTGACATATATTTAATAAAAGTACTCTGGAATATCAGAGGAGGGTCAACTCTAGAGCCAAACCATGAAGGTCAGGGAGTGGTGACCCTCACCTTAAATCTTTGCTTTAGGAATGTTGAAAGAGGAAGTTAAGATAGTTGGGAAAGGGAAAAGAAGGGAGGTTTTCAGTTTTCCTGAACACATCCTTGGTGGTCTGAGGACAGAGAAGTTGAAGTCGGAAATTTCATGGCTACAGGCTTAAGGAGTTAATAGGTGAGAAGTGGCTGTGATCTGTTTCTCTATCTCTCTGATATTCTAGCTTTTTCTCCAATATATGGCTCCAGGTTTTTACTATATACCAAATAGAATTTATGCAAAATTTTGTGCTAAACTTTTGGGGCACAAATTAAAAACAAACAAACAAACAAAAAACCTTTTGGCTAGTCAGAACTACATGTGGCTGAGGTCACCACCCAGCTGTCTAGGTTTTCTGTTGTGAGTTAGCCTCTAGCCTTAGGAAAAGCTTACCAAACATACTTTTCCCAAATAATCTGGGTGAGTTTTTTTGTACACCAGCTTCCCTCTCCAGATGGGTTGCGTGTACAGTTTTTTTTTTTTTTTTTCAAAGTCCCTCCTTGGGCTGCTACCACAGTAGGTAGCTGTTCCATTTCATGGTCATCTGCATTGTGATTAACACGTTTTTTGAGTCAACTGGGATTTCCAATAGAGGAAAATTAGTTTAAAACAGAGAGAGAAACTTTCTTTACTTTAAAAAATGGGAAACAATATCATGATAGTACTTGGTCTTTTTTTGATATTTCTCTAGACCATTTGAAAATAGAACTATTAAAGAATAAGATAATTAATGTAGATGAGATTATAATAATGTCTATTATAAATCTTATTTGTTGGGAGTTGCTGGCCCCAGCCCCTCAAGATGGCGCCGATATCCAGTGCTGGCCAACCCGCCTGAGTCAGTAAACAAGGCAAGGGCGCATGCCTTTGGTAATTTTCCGAGACTGGCCTCTCCGACTCTCCTGTGGCGTCATGTGGGGTGATGAGCTGCAGCCTATAGGGAGGTGACACGTCCAAGGCGGAGGTCTTTGGTCTATATACGGGCTGGGCTTTCCCTACCTCGGTGTCTCCATTTTCTGTAAGCTGATGCTCTCCCTCAAGACGCATTAAAGCTTTGCTGCAGAAGGATCCTACGTGTGTCGTGCCTTTTCTTGCGGGCGAGAAGTTGGCACGGGACACTTATTGTCATTCTTGTTTTGGCCCTTTGCATTTATACGATTGAAAAGTTGGTTGATATGACTGTCAAGTTGGTTGTTATGAGTTCCAAGATAAACTATTAGAAAACCTTGTTAAAACAAATCAGAGATATTCAGACGAAAACAGGAATTTAAAGGAAAACTATTTTCAACATTGCCTTATAAGGTTACAGAGAAACAGCCTAAGGTTTTTAAGTCAACTTTAATATATCTAGTAACCTTACAGAAATTGCCAAATAATAGAAACTATGAAAGAGATGAATAGAGTCCTGCACACATGTTAGATTTAAAGATATTCAAAGAAGTCATAATCATGTATAGTATGACTCATCATTTGTAAAACAAATGTTAAAATCCCAGTCAACCTGTAATTGAATTATTCCTAAAGACTGAACAGATATGGTTACAGCTGTCATGGAGGCTGGGCCAACATTACAGTGGAGGACCTGGTGGAAAAATGATGCTAAAATCATTGAACAAAGAAGTAAAGATAGAGCATTTCAAATATTCCAAGAACAACTTCTGGGAAAGAAAGATTATTATAATGTAGAGAGGCAATCTTTATATAATTACCACACCCTGGATTTATGCCCAATGGAAGAGCTGAAAGCTTGGAATAGAATTAAAGAGGTAGAAAAGAAAATTAAGTTCTTTACAAATGTGATCCAAGGGCCAAAAGAAACCTTTCTAGATTTTTTTTTTTTTTTTTTTTACAAAGATTGACTACAGTGGTAAATAAAATGGTTCAGATTCAAAAGCTAGGCAAATAATAATTGAATCTTTGGCTTTTGAAAATGTTAACTCACAATGAATAAAGATAATGAAGCTGGTAAATGCAAGGTCAGTACACTTTGAGGATTGGATTTGTGATACAATTAACATGGAATCTTATAGTTATGAAGATAATTAAGTAGGAGAGATTATTTCTAGAGGTTTAAAGAAAAATAAAAATATCAAATGTTATAGCTGTAGACATCAAAGTTACCTAAAAAGGAACTGTAATAAAAGTATTCCCAGAAACAATGTTTTTGCTAAGAATATCTTCAACAGAAACACTTCCTTTTGGATTTTGCAGAAGGTGCGGCAAAGGTAGGCATTGAACCAATGACTGCAGGTCAAAAGGGACAGGCAAGGTAACTTTTTGTCTTCAGGAGATGCCCTAAGGGAGTTTTTATAGTCCTATATCAAATCCAGTTGATTTTTATCTTGTCATTATAGAGGAAACACCTTTCAAGAGCAATTAAAGAACCCTCATCTTATTTCAAAAAACCACACTGCTCTGGACAATAGGACAGCTATAGAAAAGAGAACTAAAAATTTAGGAAAACCTATAAAGCAAATTTTGGCAAACTTTTATAAATGAACCAAGGCCAAAATTAAAAAATAAATAAATGATGTTGTTACTGAAGGTTTGGTAGACACAGTGGCAGATGTAATAATAATTTTACCAGAATCTTGGCATCCGAATTGACTTCTTGAAATAGTAAATGTTAAGTTTTTGGGAATTGGAATCTTATCCTAGGTCAAACAGAGTGTGAGATGGCTCAAACATATAGTGCCAGGAAGACAGAGAGGTATATTAAAGAAATATAGTAAAGATGTATATGTATATAAAATTTATGGCGACAAGATTTATTACAACAATAAAACTCAGATTAAATCAGATTAACATTCCTCCATATTCAGAAATAAACTATAAACTAACATATGTTTCTGGGAAAATTATTAGAAAGTATTATGAGAAACTGTCACTAACCATTCAGGTTGTACAAAAATAAGGCACAACAGATGCTGATATTTTAAGGCAACCACAGGTATACTTTTAAAATAGTTAATAGATAGGCCTATATGGGTTTAGCAATGGCCTTCAACAAAAGAGAAATTGTAGGTCTTAGAACAACTGGTACAGGAGCAGGTAAATGTGTAGCATTTTGAAGAATCAACCAGTCCTTGGAATTCTCATGTATTTCTTATCAAAAAGAAATTTTGAAAATAGAAAATGGTAATAGATCTGAGAGTGGTTAACTAAATGTTTCAGTCAATGGGCTTTCTACAATTTGGAAGTCCTTTGCCTTCTCTATTACTTAAAGTATGGCCTATTATAGTTATTGACTTAAAAGATTGTTTCTTTGCTATGCCTCTACAAGAATAAGACAAGAAAAAATTGACTTTAGAATTCTTACTTATAATAATTCTTGGTCCGTAAAGAGATACTGTGGAGGGTTCTCCCACAGGGAATGTTAAATTGCCCTACTCTTTGCCAACATTTTGTACAACAGCCATTACAAGTGATTTTTAAGCAATTTTTACAATCTATCATTTACTACTCCATGGATGATATCTTATTGGCTGGCACAGATATAGATAATTTAGAAAGAATGTTTAAAGAAATGAAAAAAAAAAAAGGCTTCTTGAGGATTAGAAATTACTCCTGAAAAAATACAAAGAGAAGTTTCCATTAATTATTGAGGATTTAAAATGGGTCTTTAAAAGATTAGAACCCAAAAAGTGCAAATCAAGAGAGACGGGTTAAGAATGTTTAATGATTTAATTCCCAATATATGGCCCATATTGAGATAAAAAATCGTAAACTACATGATTTGTTAAAAATCGTAGATGGTGAAAAGTACTTAAATACTCCAAGAGAATTACCAGTGAAAACTGAGAGATAAGTGGCTTTTATGGAAAAGAAATTATAGGATGCACATGTGGATCTTGTGAATCCACACTTAAATTACGTTCTGATTATTTTACCCTCTAAGCATTCTCCTATATAAATTTTAATGCAGAGAGAAAATATTTTATTGGAATGGTTATTTCTACTATGCAAACTGAGTAAGAAACAAACGATGTATATGGAAAATTTCTGATTTTATTTTTAAAGGAAAATTAAGACTTTGTTATTTGAGAGAAAAGGACCCATCAGAAATTGTTATACCTTTAACTAATCAAAAAATTGATCAATTATGGGAATAAAGTGAATCTTGGTAAAGAGCCTCCTGTAATTTTGGGGAGAGATTAGCAAAAGATATTCTCAAATCAAAAGAATTCAATTCATAAGAAGAACTAACTGAATTCTTCCCCATGTTGTATGGGGAAAACTAATTTTTGGAGTACCTACATTTTATACTGATGTAAACAAATGAGGAAGATAGGTTACAAATCAGAAAAGTTAAGTGATCCAAAGTCCTTATAATTCTGTCCAAAAGTCAGAATTATGTGCTATTATTATGGTATTAATAGATTTTTACAAAACCTCTTAACATAGTCACTGACTCTCAGTATGCAGAAAGAGCTGCTTTACACATTGAAACTGCTAACTTTATTCCTGATGAGTCAGAACTAACTTAATTATTTATTCTGTTATAGGAAATAATCAGAAATAGGAATCATTTTTTTTATATAGTTCACATCCAATACCATTTGGGTCTGCCAGGCTCTCTTGCACAAGGTAATAAGAAAACTGATAAATTACTAATATTAAATGTTCTAGAGTCCTCAGAGTTTTATAAAAAAAAAATACATCAATAGAAAAAACTGAAGAAAAGATTTTTTCAATCAATTGGCAACAAGCCAAAGAAAACAATTTTCTTTCTATAACCAAACTTCATTATCAGCAAGAAGTAGTCCTAAATGTATACATATAAATAAATTGGCAGATGTGTTTAATTTTACAAAATTTGGAAAATTAAAATATGTGTATAATATAATAGATATGATTTTCTGGATTTCAATGAGTAACTACTTTGATTTCAAAAAAAGCTGAAACCTGTAACTACAGATTTGCTAGAATTTATGGGAACACCTGTATAAATTAAGAATGACCATGCTCCAACATGTCTCTAATTAAATAAAAGTTTTTTATTATAATATATAACTACATAATTCTACATGGCAAGCAGTCATAGAACATTCAAACTGAACACTAAAGGATATGCTAAATAAATAGAAAGGGTAACAAAGATCCCCAGAAATAGAATACGTAATGATTTATTAACTGGGAATTTTCTCAATGCTAATGAGGAAGGAATAACAGGCATTGAACTATAGAAAACGTTTTGCGCTAAATTAGCCCACCTACTTCAAAGATGTGTTGACCTAAGAATTGAAACCCAGGATATGTGCTATGTTGTAGAAGGAGTTTCACTTTTGTTTCTGCAGTTCTATAACAGCTATAGATGCCATCAATATTAATAAAGATTCAACTTGAACAGAAGAAACTTTTGGGTAAGGAGAAATGATGGCTGATCCACCCATGCGACAATTCATTAAGCTGTAAGAAAACATGGATCTGAGTAGGATTCTGTTTTTGTCTTTACTGGAAACTAGAAATACCCATCCTTAAGAAATCAAAAGACTTTGGACATTTAGACATCTAAAGCAGAAAGGAAGGCTATCCAGAAAAACACTTACAAGCAATGAAAAATCAGACCTATTGGCACCAAATATACTCTACAAGGTAAAAATATCATTGTCCAATATCTATTTCTCTTTATTTCTAAGAAAAGTTGAAGTCCCAGTTTAATGGAAAATTAAAGCTGGCTTTGGAGTTGTAGTGTGACTCTCTCTTTTTCTTGTTATAGGAAAATGAAAGATCTCTGTAACATATTAGAAGAACCAAGCAGCCAGCAGATTGATTTTTTACATATTTTGGAAGTTGCCTGCTTGTACATCCTATTTTCTCAGTTAATATTATTTTCTCCTCAGGTCTCTGTGGGAGTTGAAGATGAGACAGTTATAGTTATAATTTTCTAGTGACAGTTGTAAAAAAGAAATTCTGTAAGAGGCTTAAAGTTTATAAGTTGTAGACATCAAAATAGTTTTTAGTTGGTAATATATGTTATATAAAAAGCAAATTAGGTACAATCTTTGGATTCACCAAAATAGGATAAATAATGAAATATTTTCTTTGAATTTGTCAATTGTTCCTGGACTGGACATTACCGATGTGGTCATTGCTTGTATATATTGTATACAATTACTGTACCTATTGTACATAGTTTTTCTTTTATTAGTTTTAAGCTTTTTAAAATTTTGACACAAAAGTGGCTATATGGTGATATATATTTAATAAAGATAGTGTGGAATTTTAGAGGAAAGTCAACCCGAAAGCCAAGCAATAAAGTTCAGGTGACCCACATCTTTAATCCTAACTTTAAGAATGTTGAAAAAGAAAGTTACGATAACTGGCAGAAATGGAGCAAAGAAAGGTTTTCCGCTTTCCAAGACCCTTGCTTGCTTGGAGAGAGAGAAGTTGGAGTCAGAGATTTTGTGGACACAGGTCTGAGGAACTGGTGGGTGAGAAATGCTGTAGTCTGTTTCTACATCTCTCTGATTTTCCATCTTTGCCCCAATATCTGGCTCTCGGTTTTTTATTATATACCAAATAGAATTTGTGTGATATGCTGATGTCTATGATCCTTCCTGCTGCTAGAAGTGATAGTGAAGTCTGTGTTATGATCCAGTCTTTTGGTCATGGGAAGGTACTCTATAGACACCAACTAGGCCATAAAACCTTTACTTACTGCCTTTAAATATGCTAAGACAATGTGGCACAGACCTTATGAGAGTGGCTTGTAGTAAGAGGTTTCTGGCCCAGACTTTCATGCCTAGCCTCAAGGTTTAGGCCCGTAGACCCACAGATCCACAGAGACACACAGACACTGACATTAATTTTAGGCTGATTGGCCTAAGGCCCAGGCATATAACTTGCTAACTCTTTACCCTTAATCTAACCCATGACACTTACCCTGTTCAGCCATGCGGCTCGGTACCTTTTCTCAGAGCAGCATAGTTGTCCTCTGCTTCTTCTGGCTTCTGTCTGGCATCTCTGCTCTGTTCCACCTGTTCCTAGAGTCTTTTTAGTCTGGTAGCCCCGCCAACACTTCCTGTCTGCCTTTGGCCAATCAGCGCTTTTTATTAAGCTCATAGGCAGGGACAATTATTTACAATGGAAAAACATAGTCCCCTACATTGGCTACCCAATGTCAGATTTCATTAAAGTCCCACTTCATGAGAAGAAAGCCACAAACAACACCATTTGAGTAATTAAGACCCAATGGCTAGATAGTCTAGAAACCTATGGTAAAACCAAACATAATTGTTTTAAAAATATTGAAAGTGTGTATGCTAATAACTTCATTCTGCATCCTAAAATATTTTGTGTAGTTTTATCGGGACATTTAAGATTCTAAGCATAAAGCTAAAGCAAACATTGTGGTCCATAGTCAGGACTAAAGTACATACTGTACTTGATGCTTCATTGTCTTTTTCATTAGTGCTTACTTCATGCAACTTACATTCCACCAGACTCTTGTGGCTCAATTGCTCTCTGCACATTTCTTTTTAATCATTTTTTCAAGCCCCTTCATTGCTTCATAGACAAACCTATAACCCTCATGATGATTGAAAACTTGGAGGCTTGCATTCATCACTTGCAAAGTCAAACTGCACATACGTTTTGGAATATATAATAAAAATAAAAGTAAACTGTCACATTGATTATTGTATATTTTCATAATTTATGGTAGCTATATTTTATAACATCTCCATGAACCCTAAATGAACAAGTACCGAACACTTGTTTCCAGGGCAAATTTAGGCTTAAGTCCTTCAATCCTCCACATCCATCAAGAAATCAATAGATAATTTTGTGATAATTTGTGTTTGTGTGCTTCTTTAAATGTGATATATACATCTATGTATTGTGTAATGCATATAACATTACACAATACATATATATTAATGCATTATATATACACTCATGGCTCACAGCACTCCATGAAGTGACGCACTCACAAAAGACACACATCTTTTTGGAAAATAAATCCCAAATTCTAGTTATACAGTTAACAAACATCAAGCAACTTGCCAGTATTATGCTTATATAGTGAGACATAAAAAGCAATGACATCATCAAGAAACAGCATAAAAGTTTAAAACCAAACCAGAATGCAACCTTAATTAGGCCAAACAGGACAGCAACTTACCATGTGAACTAGTACTGAAAGGCAGAGCACTGAGCACTCTCCCCTGTTACCTCAGCTGGAAACCTGAACTTCTGGGCATTCAGTTTTTGTTTTTTAGGGTTTTTTTTTGTTTTGTTTTTGTTTTTTTTTCTGGTTGACACAACTCTTTAGATGACTACCAAGCTCTTTTAATATTTTTGTTATGGTGACAGCTATCAGCTAAAGGTGAATCCACAAATAGGGAATCTGCTAATCAGTGAGGAGATGAGTTATGTTTTATTCTGATTGTATATTAAAATGATAATATTATGGGTATGTTATTTAAATTTCTCACTAATTAGGATGATAATGCCATACACGTATGGGATAAACATAATAATACTAACATGTTATTTTTTGTATTTTACTCACCATTTTAAATGCAGATACCACAAATTTTGTGAATGAATCATATGTGGCTCACATTGGCTGCTACTGTTTATTAAGCAAATTGTTATTTTGGGGGTAAAGGGGAAGAGTGTGACAAATGTGGATACTTACCATGGATTGTCTTTCTTGTTCTCATGACTACGTAAGATGTACAAGCTCTCTTACTTTAGGTTTGCTCTTGATTGGCTGTTTCTCATGTACCCCAGTCCATGAGTCTTTCCTTGCCTTTAGCTTTGGTACATGTGCAGAATTTCATCAGTCTTGCATTTTCCCCTCTGTACTGCTCTCACATACCATCACTATTAAACCCAATTACCCAAAGTCCTCCTTCATTCTTTCACATATGATGTACATTAGCCTCAATAATTTTTGCTTAATTTTTATAATTTCTCTTCATTTTTAAGATTATAATTTACTTAACCATTTCTTCCTTCTATTTATTCCTTCCAAACACCCATTGTCCCTTTTTCACATTTATGGCACCTTGTCTTGTTGTTACATACATGCATGTATATCTATACACTAATATAATCTTAAATCCAACCATGCCATATCTGTATAATTTAGCTTGTATGTACATTTTCTGGGCTGAATATTTGGTATTAAGTAATCAATTGTTATGATTTTCTCAAGACCGTTTCTCACTTTTCAACATTCTTTACTAGTTTGTGTGTGTGTGTGTGTGTGTGTGTGTGTGTGTGTGTGTGTGTGTGTGTGTGTGTGTGTTGGATTAAAGTCTCCTGACATTTCCCCTTTCACTTTGACATGCTGCTGTTGTCCTTCAGCACATGAACATAAGACTACGTCAAAATCAGGTGTCTACTCTGACGGATTATTACACAGAATGAAACTCAGTAACTTTAACACACGGTTTCATCTCTTCATTCCCTCTGATAAGACTCTCGGGTACTTCTACTGATTATTAAACTTCATCCACACTAGATGCCTTAGTTTTTCTGAACTTGTCCAATACCTTTATAATACAGGTCCTTTCTCATGACTCACAGGGCCCAGAATGGTTTATTATCCCTCTCCTTCCCCTTCCCTAAACTCATTCATACTTTATCTCAAGTGACAGTTGATCAAGGAGCCTTTGGTTGATGAACTCTAAAGAATATCTCTGCCTCACTCAATTCCCTCCAAATTTACTTTGTCCTTTATTCAGTTTCTACTGCTGCCTGGGGTTTGTTATATATATTTTGTTTATTCCTCAACAAAATGAAAATTGTATGAAAGTAGCAACTCTGACTCCATATTCTCAGCTCTATCCTTGGTGTTAGAATCATACATTGGAAAATGTAGTAATATAAATTTTTTTAATAAATGAGATTTTCATTATAATTCTGATTTCTATAATATTAAATGTTTACTAAGGCAAACAAGCTTTACACAGATTTATAAACACTTTTAGATATGCTGAAATGAAGTGAATATTAGCTTAAGTTGAAAGCATCTGTCCTACGATGCTTTTTTCTTTCTTTTTAATCTTTTATACATTAATTAAAATAGAGTCACATTACTTCCTTCTTTTCATCACTTGGATATCCCTGATTATTCCCTCAAATACACTCAAAGATTTTTTAAGTTGATAGAAATTATTTCCTTAGAATATGTGTGTGTATGTGTGTGTGTGTGTGTGTGTGTGTATGTATGTATGTATGTATGATGTCCTGCTGAGTATGTTTTTGTTGGTAATGTGTATATGGTTTCAGGACTGACCACTTTGGATTGGACAACTAATATTGCATCCTTGGGAGAGGCTAATTCTCCTTTTCTCAAATACTATTTGACATTATCTTTGATGATTATTTTTCTCTATGGGTATGAACAAGATAATCTACAGCCATAATCTCTTTTTTCCTTTGAAAAGTGAGTTAGTATATTAGTCTTACAATCTTATTTAAGGAATGTAAAAATGTATGTATGGAAGTCAGTAACAGAAATTCATCAAAGAAAACTCTTAAAAAAGTATAATAATGATGCCTTTCAATGCAATGTGGAAGAGAAGGATTCAGTTCTACTTAAAGGACAGGCTATTGAGTGTTCACCCACACCTCAGTGAGTATATAGATAACACAAATTGTACTTGTTTTTGGAGGGAGGGGATCACAAGGACAGAGGTGAACATGGAAAGACAAGGAAGTAAGTGTCATGAGGGGTGTCAGTAAAAATATGTTGAAAGAATAAAATGCACATGTAAATCCATTATGTAGTAAATAGCAAAATGGTATACAGTTATTAATGTTATTCATTACTCTTTTGTTAAGTGCCTAATGTATGCCATGTGCCCATATGAGACTGAGAATGCAATATTGTATATAAATTTTAAAAGCATGCACACACACAGACACTCACACACACAACACGCACACACACTCAGACAAATGCTAGAGAAAGAAGGAGATTGAAAGTAGGAGTGGACAGATACAACTACAAATGAACTTCAAAATGCTCACAACTTGGGAGGACTTGTTATTGTAATGATGTTGAGGGAGAACAAAATGACAGTGAGAATGAGGAGGACTCAACACATACTTATAAAGGAGTGATGCTTAAACTGTTCAGGGTTATATGCACTGCATAGTCTAGAAAACAATAATGAGAAATGAAAGATCCACAAGGAAAGCGGCTATGGCGATTTGAAAGTAATGGCCCCCAAAGGGAGTGGCACTATTAGGAGGTGTGGCCTTGTTGGTAAAAGTGTATCATTGTTGGAGAAGGCTTTGAGGTTTCTTTTGCTCAAGTTTCCCTCAGTATGACAGTCAACTTCCTGCTGCCTTCTGGTCAACAGTAGCCAGCAACACATCTACCTGCATGTCACTGTGCTCCACATCATGATGATAATGAACTGAAACCTCAGAAATTGTAAGTTGCTATCTCAATTAAATGTTTTCTTTATAAGATTTTCTGTGGACATTATGTCTTATCACAGCAATAAAAAAACAAAACAAAACAAAAAAAAAACAAAAAAAAAAAAACAACAACAACAACAAAAAAAACACTAAGAAGTTTGTACCAGGAATGGGGTATTTCTGAGATAGGCCTGACCTTGTTTTTGTTTGGATTCATATGGACTTTGGTCTTTTGGAATAGAAAAGCAGTGGACTGCTTTAAGTCCTTCTCACTGAAGTATATTCATAAGAGCATGATAGATAATGGTGCTGATGATGACTTGAAATATCAGGAACTGGTTTAAGAAATTTCAGAGTAGAATTTTAGTATGTTGCATAAAAATTATTCTAATTATATTTTGGTAATGAGAATAGCTGATATCTGTTCAAAGAGTCTACTGAAGCTAACATAAGTGTTTTGGATTAATTCCACTGACAGAAGAAGTCTCGAAAGAATCCTAGCATAGACTCTGTTCTGTTGTTTTCAGTGGTAATTCTAATAAAGATTTATAATGAAAAGGAGCAAGCTGAGTAGGGTAACTTACTAAATATAAATTTTCAGGAGAAAAAGAGCACCAGGAAGTAGAATGGAGCGAATCCTATGTTTAAGGAGATAGATGGATCAAAATTAAATAAAGGAACTGGTGATCTCAGGATAAGATCCCAACCAACTAAATTTTCAATTTGTGCAAAAAAAAAAAAATGTTGGGACACATCTTTAATCCCAGCACTTGAAAGATAGAGGTTGATGGATTTCTGAGTTTGAAGCCAGCCTGGTATAAAATGAAAGTTTCAGGAAAACCAAGCTTACGCAGTAAGACAGAAAGCTGATGAGAGAGGGGAGCTTAGTAGAAAGGCCACTGCATAAAGCTGTAAGGATGAAGTCTGGATTGCTTTGGAAAATCCAAGGTGTTAGAGATTCCAAACTCATGGAATATGTAGCAAGCACAATGTGGAACCAGCCCAAGAGGAAGTGTGTTGCAGGCAACAAAGCTAAATGGTGTTGGAAATCTGAAGAGTGTTTTGACATCAGACATGGAGCTGCAGAGCTTGGAGTTTGCCCAGATGATTTTTGGTCTCACATTGGTCCAGCATTTTCTTATTATTTTCAATTCTCTGCATTTTGGGATGGTAGTATATATTCTGTACCATTATATATTGGAAGTATGTGATATGCTTTGCTTTTTGCTTTTGATTTTTACAGGAAAATCACAGTTAACATGTTGTCATGCATCTCAGAAGAGATTTTGTGCCTGGTAATTTGAAACAAGTTTGAGACTATTAGAGACTATGGGGACTTTTGAAATGTAGACAACCTGATCATTAAAGAGAGAATGGCCTTCAGAAACTAGCAGGCAATATGGCATGATTGAACACATCTGAGGGATTTTGTGTAAAGAAGAATCTAAATTTAGATGAAAGGTTTTTGATGGAACATAAGAAGAGAGTTTAGATAATCTCTTCTAAGCAATTATAGTGAGATAGAGTCGTGGTTCCCAAACAGCTATGTTCTGAACATGACTACTTCAGAAAATGTCTTTGTACATGTAATCTAACCAGTCATAATGGTTTAAGATGTAAAATCTTAGATACTTGTAAAAGATAAGACTAGATTTAGAGACTAACTAGAAGACCAGATGAGCATAAAGACTAAGATCAACTAATGAAAACACAAGGTCCAGAAATCCTACAGCCTCTATAATTTAGAAAATGGTAGATAGGTTTCTCCTCGAGAGCTTTTAGAGAGAACATTATCCTATAGGTAGCTTGATTTCAGGGGGTCTTTAGAACACAGAAAAATTTCTGTTGGTTTAGAAATTGAGTTCATGGCAATGTTTCACATAATTTCAGATAATTAATACAGTTGTGGTTTTAGACTCTCTATAATCTGAATTTTCAAACAGAGCAATTCTAAGGAACTACTTGTAAATATGTTAGGGGTGGATTAGGAAGCAAATAAAGAAAAAAATTACTATCTGATCATTTATTTCAAGAGTGTAGAACAAATTATAGAATAATGTTTGGCAAGTATTAGCTATTATAGTTATACTGAGGATAGAAACTATGGGATATTATAGATATGCTAAGAGACTGGGAAAAGTGATGAAGATATGCTAGAAATGCTAGGTTTATAGAATCAGATAAGCTTTCTGGTCAAATCACTGAGTGTAACTCAGAGTAAATACATATTCTACATCTGGATTTCTCTGGACACGGTACAGAAAGCCTTGCAAAAGTGTTAGTAAAGCAATTGCACTTGAGAGAGAGCTTGCTGAAGGTTTATGGGTATCTTTTTAATATTATCTAGGACAATAGCTTCTTTCACACAAAGGCTGCGGACTTCATCCCAACTAATGCATAAAAGATAAAGGAAGAAAGAAAAATTAACCCCTATAAACACACACACACACGCACACACACACACACACTTTGATTGTCCTATCTTCTTACTTTCTCTGTGCTTTATGTAACTCAGTCAAGACCGTCTTTTAATACTCTGATGACAAGACTTGTTTTCTTTTCTGTGGAAAATGAAATATGTGTAATTATACCAGGAGATTAGTTAATAACACTGTGGTTTTTGAAAATAGATTTAGCCTCCATATACTCATGCATTTTAATGCTTAGCCTGCAGAGAATAGGATGATTGGGAAGTACGTGAGGAGTAGGTGAGGCTTGTTGGAAGGAGCATATCACTGTGGAAACAGGTTTGGAGGTCTCCTATGCTCAAGCTGTGCCCAGTGTGACAGAAAAATCTTCTTCTACTTGTGGATCCAGATGTAGAACTCTCAGCTGATTCTCCAGCATCATTTATGTCTGAAGCCAATGTTTCTCATACGAGGATAATGGACTATATCTCTGAAACTGTAAGCCAGTCCTAATTAAATGTTTTCCTCATAATAATTACCATGGTCATTGTGTCTCTTTACAGCAATAAAATCTTAACTCAGACAGAAGTTGGTACAAGGGAATGGGATTTTCATGTGATAGGCTGGACGATGTTTTTGTTTAAAGGAATATAGACTTTGACACTATGCTTTAATGGGCTATCTTAGTAGGATCAATGAAGACAATGGTACTGAGGGTGATTTGAACTGTGGGAACCTACCTATATAGATTTCAGAGGAGAAAAATTTTAGTATGTTGCCTAGGCTCATTTTTTTAAAAAAAAATATTTTAGTGAAGATTTTGTCTGCTTTTTGCCCTTGTCCAAAAAGTCTGTTTGAGGCTAAAGTGAAAAGTTTTGGAAAAATTTCATTGGAAGAGGAAATATCAATATGGCCTAGTATTGACTATATCATAATGGTTATTATCCTTTACTCTTATGAAGATCAGTAACGAAAAACAGCGAGATGAGCAAGGAAAAATACAAAATGTACAGTTCCAGAAGAAAAGGATCACGAGAAAGTGAATGGAGCTCAATTCCATGTTCAAGGAGATAAACAGATTAAAGAAAATCTTAGCACTAAATGGAATAAAATAAGTGGTGATCTCAAGGTAGGACCCAACCTAGTTAAACTTCCCACATGTGAAAAAAAGGAGAAAAACTTAGAGCGGGGTATAATAGTGCATACCTTTAATTCCAGCGCTCAGGAAGCATACAGCGAGGTCTACAGAGCAAGTTGTAGAACAGCAAAGTTTAGGCGGTGACAGAAACCATCAAAAACAGAAGATGTAATTAAACTAGGGGGGCATTTTCTCAGTATCAGCAAGCATCAGAATTTGCCAGCTTCAGACACATGGTTCTGGCTTTAGAGTGAAGGATAACTGGAAAGGACTAAGGAATTTCTGTTTGTGACTAAGGAAAGTCAACAAGTCATGTGTCAGAAATTTGTCTGTGCAGAGGCCCTGAATAGGCATCATGTGAAGCTGTGAAGGTGAATCCTGGATTGCTTTGGAGACCCTAAGAGGTTGGAGATGCTAGAGCCATAGGATATCTGCCAAGGAGAGATGCTAACAGGGAGTAAAACAGCCCATGAGAAAGAAATGTGTTGTTGTCAACAAATCTGAAAGGAGTTAGAGATTTGAAAAGCATTTTGACATCAGACATGGAGATGCAGTGCTTGGAGAATGCCCAGTTGTTTTTCAATCTTTCTTTGGACCAGGGTATTTTCTCACTATGTTCCCTTTATTCCATTTGGAAAAGTAATGCATATCCTATGATAGTATATGTTGGAATTATGTAAACTATCCTTTTAAAATTTAATTTTATAGGGGATTCAGAAGAGACTTCAAACATTGAACTTTTAAACATTTTTGAGATTGTAATAGATTATGGGAACTTTTCAAGTCTGACTAAATTCATTTGGCATTATAATATGGTTACAGGCCTATGGGGGCCAAGGAGTGGAATGTGGTGGTTTGAATCCATATGCTCCCCATAGACTCATATCTTTTAATATTTGGCCCACAGGAAATGGCAATATTAGGTGGTGCAGCCTTGTTGCAATAGGTGTGGCCTTGTTGGAGGAAGTATGTCACTGTTGGGGTTGTCTTGGAGGTCTCATATGTTCAAGCTGTTCACAGTCTGGTAAAGAGGTCACTTCCTGCTACCTGCAGATCAAGATGTGGAACTCTTAGCTCCTCCTATAGTGTCATGCCTGCCTAGAGGCCAATATGTTTCTTATTATGATGATAATGGACACAACCTCTGAATCTGTAAGCCAGTCAATAATAGATTTTTTTTAATAAGCATTATAGTGATTATGGTATCTCTTTACAGCAATAAAACCCTAACACAAACACAAATAGTCTTTTGGAACCATGGCTGAGAAGTATCTAGAGTACATTGATCCATAAACAAATATGGATATTGTATTATATTAAATATAATAAGAATTGTAGATTATGGAGCCAGAGAGATAACTCAGTGGTTAAGAGCACTGGCTGCACTTCCATAGGATCTGGGTTCAATCAGTTTCCAGCTCCTAGATCAGAGCTCACAGCTATTTGTAACTTCAGAGTTCCATGATATCCAATACCCTCTTGAGTTTGCAGGCAATAAGCATGCAGGTTGTAAACAGACTACACATAGGCAGAACATCCATTTATATAAGATGGAATAATTAGAATTTGTTTTCAAAGAATCTCCAGATTAAGAACACTAATGTTTTCTAGAGAGAGGAAGTTTCATATTCTGTGAGGTTGGTTTCATATTTACGGATTCCTGTGTCTGTTTCTTCAGATACCAAGGCCTTATTCAGGAAACTTATTTGTCACTAGTTTAGGGTATTTTATATTAAAATTCACTTTACTTATATTGAGTTTTTCAAAAATATTATAGATCAGTCTTTCTATCGTCATTTGTAAGTATCCTGTGATGCATAGGCTATAACAGTGGATAAGGAAGAAGTTACTTCATTGCATAGTTAGGATTGAAATAGTTGTTGTACAAGGACAGAACTCTGATCCTCAGAGAGTGATAGTTGTATTTATTTATTGTGTTTTATTTTGTTTAATTGTAGACATTATGAATACAGTGATAAGGGTGACATTTTTAGTATAGCTTTTTCCCCCCTCTTTTCAAGGTCGATTTCTAAACACAAAAGTGTATTATAATTAATGCCACCAAGTATCTTTCTACACTGCAACACAACTCATTTGTAGCAAATGTGAAATTGATCAAGATCTCACAAATATAAAAATAAAAGAGATCAATCATGAGGTATGGTTATGTGTTTACTGCCAAAACTCATTTTGGAGTGACAGTACCACCACACTGAATAAGGTATTTCCCACCAAGCACTTTTAGTTTATAGTGATCAGAAAGGGTCCATTTCTCTATAGTGATCAACTGGAACATTGTGGAAGTGACACCACAACAGTGCCCATCAATGTGATGTATAATACAGATGTTATTGAACATAATAGAAAGCATCCTTTGGGCATAATGGAATTTTGTGCATGCTGGCACCAAACAGATACAAATGTGTTTTAATATATTTCCTCTTACAGGGCCAGTGTAATCTCACCCTTTATGTTTTCTGTTAGGTTTGGGGAGCAGCTCACTTTTAGTAACTGCCTTCTATATTCATCCCAGAATCCCTAATAGCTCTAATTATAAACTTCACACTTTTCTCTTCCTTCCTTGCTGTTCTTGCCATTGCTTTGCTCATAGACATTTAAACAGTAGAAGCTGTTTATAGCTCATTAAACACTCTAAGTTGTTGTTCTAAAGTTTTATCCTTTCCCTTTGTTTCCAAGTCATTTCCCACAGTTGTTACATGAAGTCATGCAACACAATTCAACAGGAGTCATCAGATATGCACACTTTTATGAATAACTAGCAGGCTAACACAAAGCTACACATGAGTCACAGTCCTACTATATACTAAGTTTCATAGGGCATTTGGCACAGAATGTTTAGGCTTTCATTTTTTCAAGAAAATATGACATGTTCCTTTCTGAAGTAGTAATTTTGCTTCTTAAAAAAATTAATCAAAAGGAGTATTAGCTTAGATACAGCATAGAATGTGTAGCTGTTGGAAAGCTGTGCATTTTCCTATGACATCACTGTAGCAAGAGATCTAATAATAGCTCTAGCAAATGACCCACTAGGATGTTGCAACAGTATATGAAAGAGATTTCTTGTCATCCATACTACAAAAAATTTGCAGGAGACAATAATGGGGAGAGAAGAAGGCTTTTCTTTCTTTTTTTTTTTTAACTGGCAGTAGCACTGGCTCTGCTATTTCTTGAAGTTCTCCTGGAGAAGCTTCTGTGTCATCTGCTGTGCTGGAAGACTACCTAGACTAGGTTTATTTACATTTATCTCTAATGATATATTATAAATATTATAATGGTATAATAATGATTATAGAATCCTGTGAGATGCTTAAAAGTTTATTATTTATTTTATTTTTATTTAATTTGCTTACTTTTGCTGCTTTTAGCAACTGGAAAAAGTCTTCCACCATCATATTCATGTTAGCTTATAAGAAGAGATTAATCTAAGTCATCACATGGCCCTTGATGAGAGCATGGGTCTTCAATAGAGATAAAAGCAAATTCCCAAGAAACCCAATTTAAAATAGGAAGAAATGCTCATAAAAAGATGGATTCCAATCAACACTGAGTTTCCTAATGATGATTGCTTTAAGAGTCTGCAGCAGTGCCACCTTCTCCAGAAGAAAGACGTTTATATTCTAGTGGTTCTAGTGCCCCCGCTGTGAGAAGACTGCAGAAAGTGGGGTCCTCTCAGGATCTACTCTTGTAATAGCCAGAAAACTGAAAAGTGCGTCTATTCCCTCCCAACTCCCCACACAATAGTCTTCCTTCCTGACCATTTTAGTTCCTGCCACTCATTATTGTTAGGTCAAATGGTCAAAGAATAAGACAATAAACAGAAAGTGTATGCACATATCAACAAAAGAGTTAATCTAAGCTCACAATTGGGAGCTGAACTCTGAGGTTACTGAGGCAGTGCTTATAGCTGAAGGCAAACAATAAATACCTTATGGACATTTCCCCTCTTTATTTGAATTGTGTTAACATGTGCATACTACAATTCTGCTGACATCACAGGTGTGTTTTATTTATAGAAAGATGACACAAAGGTAAGAAAATGTCACTTATATTAAAATTTACTATGCAATGTAATTCTGGCACCATATTTCTGCAAATGCCTCTTTATATTTTATGTGAAAATTTTATAAATTTGTCTTGGAATTTTTATTTATAAAATGAAAAAGTTGTATTGAAGTCATAGTAATGAAAAAGTCAAGTAACATTTTAAAAATATTAAGTTACTGCAAACCATAAAATGCTGTATAAATGCATTTCGATGATTAGAAATAGCAATCACGTTTTCTTTAGTGCTGCAGAATTATTATCCCACATGCTTTAAAATAACTTGTCAGAGAGAAACACTGAATAGATACAAAGAATCTGTTTCAAGTATTAAACAAGAATTTTGGAAAAACCAGGGACTTTACGCCTTTTTCCATATCATATTATTTAATTAATTTTTATTTGTTGCCTACTTTCTCTCTTCCCCTACTTAAACATATTTTAATTTGGGTCTCAGTGCTTTTTCTGTTTTGAAAGATATCGTCATACCAAGGACCATAAGAAGTTGCGCTGTTAGGAGATGTGATCTTGTTGGAGGAAGTATATTACTGAGAATAGGCTTTGAGGTTTCAGATGCTCAAGCCAGGTCCAGCGTTGCTCCCTCTTCCCACTGCCTATTGTAGAACTCTCAGCAACCTCTCAAACACCATGTTTCTCTGCATGCTGTCAGACTTCTCACCATGACAAGAATGCAGTAAGCCTCTGAACTGTAAGCCAGGTTCGATTAAATATTTTCCTTTATAAGAATCACCATGGTCATGGTGTCACTTCAAAGCAGTAGAACCCCTAATTAAGGCAACAATATAATATAAAAGGTTAATTCAATAAGCTGTACATATGATATCCTCAGAAAATATTTTCTGAGTAATCAAAAACCATTGTAATAGTCTGCAGGGGTTTCTTTTGTTAACATTTATTTATTAAATGTGTATGTGGTGTGTAAAAGTTTCTGTTTGTGTCTGGCAGGCATACTTAAATGCCAGAGTACACATGTGAAGAACAGAAAACTAAAATCCGTTCTCTCCTACCATCAACACGATCCCAGCAACGAAGTTCAGACTGTTAGGTTTAGAGTCAAGGGCCTTTATCTTCCGTGTCATGTCTCAGACACTTCAGTAGGCTTTGAAAGGGAAGATATCCACAGTCATAATATTTTATAAAGAACATTTAAGGAAAGTAACAAAAATCCAGAAGCATGAAAACTGCAAAGTACATGGAGATCATACTTCACATATCATCATGGGATCTTCAAGATCAGACATAGTGAATATGTCATGCTGGTATGTAAAATGTAATCATTTCACAAGAGGAGAAATTTACAAGTAAATTTTTGTTTTTAATATTGAGAGCTTTTGATTTTCTTCAGATTTCTTGTATTTTTTCTTGCTTTATATCATAACTAAGATTTTTGTAATGAAACTTTGCTACAACTAAAGGAAATTTCCTTTTGAGACTAAGGATTATGTATACTACTAATATGTTTTAAAAGAAGTAGCTCATTATTCTTCTGTAATTTTTTTAAAGATGTAAAGAAATAAAATTCCCAGAAAACTCTGATCTTTTCACCCCACACAAAGTTGCAAGTTTTCTAAACATCTAGTTACCCTTTGATCGCAAAGAAAGTGTATTATGTTCATCAGCTACTGAGATCTCCAGGCTATAGTATAATAGTGAAAAATTACATAAAATATAAAATGTCAAGAATATAGGGTGAGTTAAATCAATGATAGTCTCATGCATGTATATGTGTTATTTCTTTTCAAAGAAAGTTGACATGGATTCTATACAACAAATTATATTACTGTTCCATGTTATGATATGGAAAATATTTTATTAATATAATATTTCAAAGGATGCATGCATTTTAACTATGTTTCTGAAGTTGGAAACAAAAGTAGGTATAAAAAACATAAATTTAAAGAAAGATAATTTAACACCAATTCTGTGTTGTTAGTGATTCAGTTCATGAAATTCAGCCTAGTGCCACAGAAAATAGGTCCCCAAAGAAAAATCTGGAGTATTTCTACCAAACATACATTATAGGTCTGGGGTGGGTTGGAGGGAGAGAGGAAATGAGACAGAGGAGAGAGAGAGAGAGAGAGAGAGAGAGAGAGAGAGAGAGAGAGAGAGAGAGAGAGAGAGAGAGAGAGAGAGAGAGAAAGAGAGAGAGATTTTTCAGGTCCTAAAGAGCAAACAAATACAGAAAGTTCAAAATATGCTGTGCAGGAATTAGAGAAATTATTGAATATTCAATTAAGTAATCAATATAAAATAAAAATGAAAGCTACAAATATACAACTATCCCATGACTATCATAAAGATGAAAAGTAGTTACAATTCACTCTTGCACAGGCAGACTTTTATTAATGTCTACATGTTTGTTTTGCTCCACACTAAAGAATATATGGACTAAGATATCAGATCAGAGATACCATCTCCATTAAACTAAAGATGCATTTCCCTTGAAATCATTATAAAACAGAGTATTTATTTTTTCTGAAAAAAAAGTCTTAGGTGTAAAATACCACAGAATTGGACTACAGTGCCAGCTTTACTCTTTCAGCTCAGGATGCTATGGTTTGCTCTTCATGTTCCTTCGCTCCTCTTCTCCCATCATGTTTCAAGGCAGCATCTTACTCCCTCCCCATTTTTCTTCCCTCAATGTCTCCATTTAGTCTGGCTCCAGGGAATGAGATGAAAGAAGCCATCTTCTGATGTGTCTCCCTCTCTAAGCTTCATGTTCATATCCCTCTTTCCTTGAAACTGATTATGTAGAGAAAGCAGAGGGAACAAACCAGCATTGGGCTGGCAAATCGGCTTTACCTGCAAAGAAAGTAAAAGCTAACATAGACAGCTCATTTGGCAGTGCCCCAAACAATTTCAGGTGTCAAGAGCTTACTGCCATCACCCGCAGTCCAAGTTATCTCTCTAGATTTACATAAAAATAATTTATTATTATTCTTCATTATAAACCATCAACACACTAGGCCAAAACGACACTCATAAAAGTAATCACTTTTATCCTACCAATATTGCAAACATGTTTCTGTCCCAACTTTTATAAATAATGCCTCTATTTTGACGTACTAATACTACTTATAATTCCAAATAATCACCATTATGTGTGTTATATTTATTAAAGTAGATTATCAAAATGCATAGCATGGCCTCTCCATTAACTCTTTCACATTAATGAATTGCTATTTAGTAAATTACTATTTCCCAGCACTGAAAAGAAGGGAGCCAGTGGTCTGAATGATTTCCTAGAGTGCCTATAATAAACACCCAAGACATGTATTAAAATGCTAGTATGGAAAGGTCTTTGGAAAAGTCCATACGATGGGGCCTGGGGTTTGCAGAAATGTGCCTTAACCCTTTCCCAACTCTTCATATGGCAGCTGATGAATGGACTTTCAGTTTGTCTACCACCCTGCTTCAAACATTGCTACTTAGGAAAGTTTGTGACGGCTGATAAAACTAAAGCTTTCTTGGTTTTTGTTGTTGTTTTGAGAAACATTGCACAATTATTTGAAATTTTATTCTAACAATTCTAAGTATCTTACTTGTCCTCAAGTTCAAATATATTAGGAACAGCAAAAGATAGGAAGGATTTATTTTCAAAAGTATATGGGATAAAAAATATTTTGAAAATTCTAAAGCCATTGATTAATCTAATTGCTTAAAGTATAATCAACTTAACACAATTATTATCACTCTTTAAATGCTGAAACCATATAAAATTTCTAAAGCTTAAAAATGTTTCAGTTTATTATTAATATTATATCTGTACATGCATGATGTGTATGTGTGGGCACATGTGCCACTGTGTGTGTTTGTGTGTGTGTGTGTAGATAGGTAGATAGATATTAACCTTGCAACCTTGCAAAAACAGTTCTTTTCTTCCACCTTTAAGTGGAATCCAGGGATCAAACTATGTCTCCAGTATGAATAGTGCTTAAGGAACTATCTTACTGGCCTAAAGTTTTTAAGTTAAAAACTTATTGCATTATTTTTGCATTCACATACACTTTAATACAGAGATATTCTAGGTTAGATTACCACTACACATTGCTTCTGACAATTTTCTTCAAGACTATATATTTCCACATGGTACCATCTCTTACAAGAAGAAACTATCTAATGAAGGTTCAGAGATAAACAAATCTATAAGTATAGCAATAAGTCATCAAGAGACATTTTAATATTATGCCCACTTAGTCTAATAGTAGTAGGTTTTTCCATAGAGTCTAATACCTGGCATAACTAACTATTCTGATACCTGGCAAAATAGACTTCAAACCAAACCTTATAAGAAGAGATGACTGTGGTGATTTTGTGCTCATTATAGGAAAAAATACACCAAGGGGGTGTAGCATTGGGGTTTCTTGGTTACGGGTGGCCAGGGTCCGGACCCACAGATCTGCCGCCCCAGACCCCTTAGTCACTGCCACTGTTCAAGCCCCCAGAAATGACTCAGATGCTTATATTAACTTTATGCTGTTTGGCCTATGGCTCAGGCACATTGCTAGTTAGCTCTTACATCTTAAATTTGTATCAATAAACCAAAATCTATAAGAATGTAAAACATTTCAAGATTAACAGATGATTTTCTGATCTAAGTAAATTCAATAATCTAATTTTTTAAAAATCATTTATATACCATATCCCCTTTTTCTTCTTAGAAAGCAATTAACTATGACCATTAACCATTTATAATGAAAACAAACATTTAGAAACAATATTTGAGGAATTTGGGAATAGTTTTCTATTACTACTTCCTGCTGATTAAGGGGCATTGAAAATCTCACGGATTGTTGAGACTGGATCATAATCTGTATTCTTGAAGCTGATACCGCCATCTCTTCCCATCAGAGATTTTTTCAGGGGGTCTTGGTTGATGAAACCATATTTGCCTGGAAGCAATCCACAGGTTCTCATCTTCTGTGGAAACAAAAGCAGAACTCTTCCAAAGCAATAAATCCTTAGACATCAATTTCAAAATCAAAATACCTTTAAAATATATATTGTTGTTTAACTTAGTAGCCTTTGCCTTTGCAATCCATTGTCTTTCTGCAGTTAGCTCAATAACAGTTAAAAAATTAAAAGAAAACACAATAACAACCAAAATCCAGATTTTGTGTTTATTTTCCATCTTTACGTGGCTTATCATATTTTTATTACTCTATTTCTCTTTTTAAAGACTTTATCTTCTCTCTTTTCTCTCTGAAGACTATGTACCTTTTACACACATTGTAACCCTTTTACAAGTTTTTATTTTTTAATCTGAATCTGTTTTATTGTGAATCCTTAATCATCTTCTAACTAGAAGAGCTTTTAAAAATACTCTCACTCTCTTGTCACATAGTTTTTGTAGATACCGTTGAATCAGTAAGTTCTCTTAAAGGGACTGCATCTGTTTGTGGCCAGCAAACAGAGCAGACCCCGGAAAATGTCGTTACTAAGAAACCGTCTTTTTTTTTTGTTGTTGTTGTTGTTGTTGTTGTTCAAAATAAGCAGAAATCTAAAATCAATCACATGTTACTGAGTCTTCTGTGAGATTTCAGGAGCTGGCCTAGTTGCAGCTTACACTGCCTGCCGCCAGTCCACTGGCACCATTTTGAATGTGACCCGGACACCACGCTTTCTTTGTACAATGACCCGTTTCATATACAACAATTTGGAAGCTGCCTTGGCTCAGTTTCTGCTAAAACCCTTTTTAAACTTTCTCAGGCATTAAGTGGATATTCAATCCACATTGCATACCATCTGGGGGGGGACTTTAATTCTGAATATTAATTCAACATACATGAGCATTCATGGTGTCTTCACAGAATTATTGCTAGACCTAAAATCACACAATGATTCCAGCATAGTGATAGTGGATAAATTCAATGCCAAACTCTCAACAAGTGACCCAGGCAAAACGTAAACAGAGAAACTCTAGAATTTAGATAGCATATAAATCAAATAGATCTGAAAGACATCAATAGGATAGCCCACCAAATCCAAAAGTATACACTTCAGTTTCAGCAACCCAGTGAGTTTTGTCCAAAATTGACCACTTATTAGGACACAAAGTACTTCTCAACAAAAATATGAAAATGAAATTAAAGAGAAAGCTGGTGCTAGAAAAATATCCAATGACGAAGATGACCTCAGCTAAGACTCCAAGCAGTAGTGGAGAGGATGCCTAACTGACCTTCCCCTATAATCAAACTTATGACCACCCTAATTGTCATTACAGAGTCTTCATCCAACAATTGACGGAAGCAGATGGAGAGGTCCACAGCTAAGCACTGGGTGGAGCTTCCATTCCAGTTGAAGAGAGGGAGAAGAGATTATATGAGAAAAAGGGTCCAGATCAAGATGAGGAAGCCCAGCTGGGGGAACCTGAATGGAACTCATGGGATTGAACTAAGCCCTCTGAATGCGGATGACAGTTGAATGAAATGGGAAGGTTGTGGGGTCTCTTACAGTGGGACCAGAATTTATTTCTAGTACATGAATTAGATTTTGGAGCATATTTCTTACAGAGGAACTCCTTGTTCAGCCTTGATACTGGGTGAGGGTCTTGGTCCTACCTCAACTTGATATGCCAAACTGCATTGACTTATCCTTAACCTTTCTGAGGAAGATGATAGGGTGGGAGGAAGCTGAGGGAGGACTGGGAAGAGGGATGGAAGTGGGAACATTAGTGGGTATGTTAAAAAAAAACTTAAATTAAAAAATAAAGTTAAAAAACAAATATATATAATTATATGTATAAATGTTTATAACATACAATGCATTTGACAAAAGTGAGCAGTGAATGTCACCAATAGCATAAGCATTGAAGATAAGCAGTTCCGGATAATAACCCTCCCATTCTTTTTTTTAATTTTAAAAGTTAATATTTTTTAAGGGATTGTAGGGAAACATTCACTGTTACAAGAGATTCAGCAGTTATGAGGGTCCTAGCAAACTGGACTGGTCCATGAGGCTGAAGCTGAGTGGGTCAAGTTCTCCATCCAAGAGCACTAAAGAGCAAACAGGAAAAGAGGGTAGCAGCATATGCACACTGTTCTTAAACTGGCCTTCTGGCCATGCTCCTAAGTAAAAGTAATAGTTCCTGCTCTCCACTACGTCTCCCACTTTTGTCTAAATAAGAAAGTTCTAAACCTAAATATACATCTATATATAATCGAAGCAACTGTAAGGCTATGCTCAGGAGAGGTAAAAGGCAAATAACATAAATAAAGTCAAACTACAACTAACAAGAACAACAAACATAAAACATATATTAAAAGTCCAGAATATTGGCAAATGGTAAAATGCAGAGATTACTCCAAAGCTATTTCTGTAAAAACATAAGAATTTAGTACCTAAATTGTCCCGCGCCAACTTCTCGCCCACAAGAAAAGGCACGACACACGTAGGATCCTTCTGCAGAAAAGCTTTAATGCGTCTTGAGGGAGAGCATCAGCTTACAGAAAATGGAGACCCTGAGGTAGGGAAAGCCCAGCCCTTATATAGGCCAAAGACCTCCGCCTTGGACGTGTCACCTCTCTATAGGCTGCAGCTCATCACCCCACATGACGCCACGGGAGAGGCGGAGAGACCAGTCTCAGAAAATTAGCAAAGGCATGCGCCCTTGCCTTGATTACTGACTCAGGCCCTTGCCTTGATTACTGACTCAGGAGGGTTGGCCAGCACCGGATATTGGCACCATCTTGAGGGGCTGGGGCCAGCGGCTCCCAACACTAAATTCTCTTAGATGGTCATGACTATAACTACTTAGTTGTCAGCTCCATCAAAGACCACAGAAGGATATAATATCACCGGAGTAAGAAAGATCATTGTAAGCAACTTCCAAAATCTAGACATAAAAGAGACATCTGTCTGTCTGTCTGTTACCTACAAGTTTCTTTGTAATGTTGGGACATCCATCTTCAGCCTACAGGCACAGAGTCTCTTGCAGGCTATTTAGTGAAGTAGGAAATTTAAAGGAATGTTCTATCCATTTTAGCAAGGTTTGTCTGTTGCTTCTCCTTGTGTTCTGTAGAATGGCTTACAGTTTTCTTTGCAAGGCAAGAACTTAAAAGCCTATCTCAACTTGTTCTGTGAAAATTTTAGTGGTCATTTTCCTAAGGTCTTGCATGTCCAATTTATATAACATACTGTCCAGTAGCTGAGGCAACTTTTTTTCCCCAGTAGCTAAATTTTGCTGCAAAAAAGTAAATTCCATATGGCGTTTCTTTGCTGCCTATCATCCTCTTCAAGCAGATTAGTGCTGCCAGGAGTAGATATGTCTCACCATCCCAAAAAATTATACTTTATGTGTATTTCTCCTCTTAAGATATTATGTTTATGAAATTCCTTTAAAATTATAAAATATAATTAAGAAATATAGATTAAAAGTTAATAATCTATGATAACAAAACTTATAGACATATTAGGCTTCTTAGATATACAAAGATATATTTCAATTAGATAGCTTACTTTAAACACTTAAAAGACCTACAGATGATGGCTGTGGAAGATTGTGTTGTTTCATTGTAAATAATTATCCCACCACTGGTTTAATAAAAAATGCTGGTTGGCCAAAGGCAGGCAAGAAGTGTGGGTGGGGCTACCAGACTAAGAAAACTCTTGAGAACAGGAAGCACAGAGCAGAATGCCAGAGAGAAGCCAAAAGAAGCAGAGGACAACTATGCTGCTCTAAGAAAAGGTACCGAGCCTCATGGCTGAACAGGATGAGTCATGGGTTAGATGAAGGGTAGAGAGCTAGCAAGTGATATGCCTGGGCCTTAGGCCAATCAGCCCAAAACTATTATAAGCATCTGTGTGTCTCTGTGGGACTTCAGGTCTGTGGGTCTTAAACCTTGAGGCTAGGCCTGAAAGTCAGAGCCAGAAACCACCTACTATAGATGGCATTTAAAATATTTTAAGAACCCTCCCATACAGGTAAGACTTGACATTTTATGCATGGAAAGGTTTCAAACCCTATGTTATTTCACCTATAAAATAAAAAGAAAATTTTCTAATGTCAAATTTATAGTATTTGACGTAAAACCAAAGTATACCAAGTATCTAAAGAAATAAAATATGTATATATTTTGTTTATTTAAAATATACATCATTTTGTTTTATTTGTTTCTTAACAAAATAAAATATAATGGAATAAAACAAAAAGCATAACTTCAACGTTAGAAGCAAACCAACAGAAGGAAAAGAGCCCCCAAGAGAAGTCACAAAATCAGATACTCACTCAGTTACACATTCAGAAGTCCCATAAAAGTACAATGATGAAAGCTAAGGTATTAATGCTGAGAACCTGAGACAGATTTGTGTTAGCCTTGTGCTTGCTGCTTCATCTCTGTGAGTTCATATGAGCTTATCTCAGTAGATTTAGAGGACTTTTTTCTCCTGATGCCCTTGGTCTCCTTTGGCTCTTACACTCATTCTGCCTCCTTTTTCATAGAGTTTCAGAGCTCTGAGGAGAGAGAATTGATGGAGATATTCCATTTAGAACTGTGTGTATCAAGGTCTCCCTCTCTGTGTAATGTCTGTCTGTGGGTCTCTTGGTTCCACCTGCTGTGGGAATAAACATATCTGATGACAGGTGACAAAGAATATGATCTATGAGCATAGTAGAATATCATTAGAAGTCATTTTATTGTTACATTTTAAGTCAGCAGTATTTGGTATTACACTAGCTCTGTGCACTATTTAGTTTCTGATTCTTAGGAACCAAAGCAGTATATGGTATGGGTCCCATATTGTGAGTTGGACCTTAAGTTGATTTAGACATTGGTTGATTACTCCTACAAGTTTTGTGCCACCATTAACTGATCATATTTTGCAGGCAGTAAAGATTTTAGAACAAAGGTTTTATGGCTGGGTTGGTTTTTACACTTCTCTTTGGATAGCATATGGAGTACATTTTCTTAAAAAAGATACTAGAATATAGGAATGGACAGAAAAGATTTCCTGCTTCACTGAAATGAAAAGAGACTCTGGGCCTGTAGGCTGAAGATGGATGCCGTAACTTTATAAAAGAACTTTGGGTGACTGTCCAGGCAGATAGGTGTCATCTCTGTCATATCTATATTTTGGAATTTGCTTGCACTTCTAGTTTACTTGGGTAAATATACCCTTCTGTGGTCTTTGATGTAGTTGAAAATTAGATAGTTATAGGTATAGTTTTTCTTAGTCATTTGAAAGGTATATTGGATATGAAACTTTAGATTCACAAAGATAAAGAAGATGATAAGAGTATTTTCTTTAATTTTGCTAAATACAAATAGACTAGATATTATAACTGTAATTCTTGCTTGATAGCTATTGTTATATGTAATTTTGCTATGTTAAAATTGAAACCTTCCTTTTTGATTAGACAGAAAGGGAGAAGTGATGTGGGAATGCCTTTTTGTATTCGGTGAATCTCAATCTTTAAATAAAGGAGCTGTTTTGGGCCATGACAGTCACCATAGAAGAAGTAGGAGGAGAAATCAGAATAGGTAGGAGAGACAGGGTGGAGTCAGGCAGATCGAGCTGAAGCGGCCCAAGGAGCGACATGTGAGGAGCACAGGTGAGCCATGGGCCACGTGGCAGACAGATTAATAGAAATGGGTTGATTTAAGATGTAAGAGCTAGCTAGCAATGTGCCTGAGCCATAAGCCAAACAGCATAAAGTTAATATAAGTGTCTGAGTAATTCCTGGGGGCCTGAGCAGCAGCAACGGGCAACTAATGGGTCTGGCATGCAGGTCTGTGGGTCAGGGCCTCTGGCCACCTGGGACCAAGAAACCTCATTGCAACATATAGGGGTAAAGGTTCCATGTAGGCACTAATTTACCCACTCCATGTTTGATGAGTTGTATGGGTGTTGTCTTCAGCCACTGGATATTGCTGTCATGTTGTTGAGAGGAATCTATTGTTTAAAGGGAGGATAGATTGCTCTGGATTTCCAGAGGACACCTTTGGCCAACAACTCAATTGGATGTAACTGAAAGTTTTGTTAGTTTACAAGATATAGTCATTTGGGACTCTGTATTCCATTATTTGGATACTTCACTAAAACTCTCTTTATGTATTTTAGAAATGTTCCACTGCAATAGTTTTCTGTGTTAGGGTTTTATTGTTGTGAAGAAACACTATGACAATAGCAAACATTTAATTTGGACTTGCTTCCAATTACAGAGGTTTCATCCATTATTATCATGGTGGGAATCATGGCGGCATCCAGGCAGACATGGTGCTAGAAAGGTAGCAGAGAATTCTACACCTGAATATACAGGCATCAGGAAGAGTATCACATATAGTAGGCATGGCTTGAGCTTCTGAACTCTCAAAGCCTACCTCCAGTGATACATTTCCTCCAAATGTCCACACCTCTCAATAGTGACATTTCTTTTAAGCTTATAGGTCCATTTTTGTTCAAACTACAAAATTCTCCTCCCTGGTTCTCATAGGTTTATAGCTATATTCCATCATAATGCAAAAATGCATTTAGTACAACTTCAAAAGTGCCCATAGTCTATCACAGTCTCGTCATTGTTTAAAAATCCATTTCAAAGTCTCTACTGAAACTCATAAATTTCTTAACTATAATCTCCAGTAAAATCAAAATGAAAAAAAAAAAAAAGCAGAACACATGCTTCCAACATACAATGGCACAGAGTATTCATACCTTTCAAAAAGGAGGAAAAGGAGCAGAGTGAAAAAAAAATGCTGGACCAAAGCAAGACCACAAACCAGCTGGGAAAATTCCAAACTCTGCACCTTCATGTCTGATGTCAAAGTGCTCTTCAGATCTCCAACTACTTTCAGCTTTGTAGATTGCAACACATTTGCTTCTTTTGAAATGGTTAACAACTTTTCTTGGCAGGTATCCTGTGGCTCTGGCATGTACAACATCTAGGAATCTCTCAGGCAATCCAAGATTTACTTTTAGAGCTTCACACAATGGTCTCACTAGGCCACAGTGCAGGGATAACCCTGATACATACCTGCCTTCACTGGCTTTCCTTGTCAGGGCAGAGAGTCAGTAACTCCTTTCTTCTATTCTTGAATCTAAAGCCGAAAATGACATGACTGAAACGTGCACGTTTTGATGCTTACTGTGGCTGAACAGGGTCCCCTTGTTCGATTACATCTTCACCAGCCATCTAGTTTGGATGGTTTACTTTGCTACCTAGCTTTGGCTGTCCTATAACTCTCTATGTAGATTAGGCTGCCCTGGAATTCTGAAATCCATCTTCCTCTTCTTTCCTTGTGCTGGGATTACAAGTGTGTGCCACCATGTCTGGACCTACACTTTTCTTTCATCCCTTTTCACAGGTTGGAGGCTTAGCTGGGTGGGGTTTGGCCCTGAAGTCATGACTCTCTTTAATTATCTAATATCAGGTTTTTCTTCAATCTGTTTATTTTCTTGAATACAGATTTAACACCATTCCACTTCTTGGTCTCCAATTTCTCCTTGAAGTGTATATGTATATTCGCTTATATATATATACACATACACATATATATGTATATATATATACATACACATATATATGTATATATATATTTGCTCAGTGTGCTTCTTTTCATTATAGGCCTGCATAAGAGTGAACACTAATAACCATAGGACAGGATCAATATTAGGCTGTTTGAAAATCTCAGCTAGTGCTATTTATCGAAAACTCTTCAAAAGCTTAAACTAGACTTTAAGGCTAGGATAAGATGCAGCCATCTGTGGTGATTTGTTATATATTTAATAAAACCAGTCTGGAATATTAGAAAAGAGATCCACCCATAGTCGATCCAGGAGAGCAGAGAGTGGTAACCAACACCTTTAATTCCAGCATGGGGAAAGACTGGAAATGATGGTCTATGCCTGACCAGGAGTGATGACATGACCTACACCTTTTATTCCAGCAGACGTGTTTGAGGCCAGCTTGGTTTACAGAGGGAGTTTCAGGCTCCCAGGCAGGCAGTGGTGGTGCCATGCTTTTAATCCCATAAATCCAGAGACAGAGATCTTTCTGTGCTTCTGTGCGTTCAAGGCCTAACTTCCAAATAGTAGTAACTAACACCTTTAATCAGAACCTGGATGTGAAACAACTGGTTGAAGAAGGAATTTAAGGCAGGCATAGAAATACAGATGATGCAGTAGATGCAGGGGAGTGAGGGTGAGGCTGAGGAAGTTGGAAGGTATCTAGGTGAGATTTGACTATGGTGTTTCTTCTCTTTGATATCCCACCTTTTCCCTGTTATCTGGCTCTGAGTTTCCTTTAATACAACCAAAATTCAGGAAACAGCCATCTTCTTTGCTAAATTGTCACAAAACAGTCTCTAGGCCATATATTAAAATTATTCTCTTTTGAGACCCCTTATGCCAGCTCCACACACTTCAAATCTCCTTCAAAACGACACTGTATTCCACCTATCCCAAAGTCCCTAATTCTACATTCCTTCAAACAAAACCATGATCTGGCTGCCTGTCACAGAAATGCTCCAGTTTCTTGTACCAACTTCTATTGCAGCTAGGGTCTTATTGATGTGAAGATGTGTCATGAACATGAGAAGTTTCATAAAAAAAAATTTCATTGGTGGTGACTTATATTTCAGAGGGTTAGTTTATTATTGCCCAGAGGATAGGAGAAACATGCAGACATGGTGATATAAAGGTATTTAGAAGTTCTGCATTTGGAGCTGCAGGCAGCAGGAAAAGAATCAGACATACTAGGAATAGCTTGAGTTTCTGAGATCTCAAAGCCCACTCTCCGTGTAACGTTTCCTCCAACAAGACCATACATGTCAGTAGTGCCATTCCTTATGAGCTTATCAGGCCATTTCCCTCAAACTACCACAGTTTTATACCACCCCTCAAGTTTCCCTCAGTTTTTGCGGTCTTTCTATATGTTCTCTCTCTCAATTCCATATTCTCTCCTGCTCTCTACTGTTCTTCCCCCTTCTGTTCTCCTACCAACAATTCACCTATAATCTATTCCCTTTCTCTCTCCTAAGGACAGCTTTGTTTCTCACCTAGTCCCTTTCTTTATACCTAACTTCTCTGGGTCTAAGGATTATAGTTTATCATTTATTTAACAGCTAACATCTATCTACCTATATATGAACATATTCAATACTTATATTTCTGGGACTGGGTTACCTTATTAGGGATGATTTTTCTAATTTCATCCATTTATCTGAAGATTGCCTGATGTCAATATTTTTTAATAGTTAAGTAATACTTGCAGACCCGCATCGCACAGCAGACAAAAAGGTGAGTGACATCCTGCCCAGGCCAAGTGGGGGATCCCAAAAAGACTTTTCAATCTAATGGTCCTATTTCTCTGTTGAGTTTCTGTCTGGCTGACCCGTCCTTTGGTGAGAATGGAGTATTAAAGTCTCCCACTATTAATGTGTGGGGAATGATATGAGATTTAAGTTTTAGGAATGTTTCTTTTACATATGTAGGTGCCTTTGTGTTGGGAGCATAAATCTTCAGAGTTGAGACTTCATCTTGCTGGATTTTTCCTGAGTTGAATAAGTAATGTCATCCTGGTCTCTTTTGATCGATTTTAGTTTGAAGTCTCTTTTAGTAGGATGGCTACACCAGCTTGTTTTGTAGGTCCATTTGATTGGAAAGTCTTTTCCCAACCCTTTACTCTGAGCCAGTGTCTGTCTTTGAAGTTGAGGTGTGTCTCTTGTATGCAGCAAAAGGATGGCTACTGTTTTTGTATCCATCATGTTAGAGTGTGTCTTTTTATAGGTGAATTGAATCCATTGATATTAAGGGATATTAATAACACGTGATTGTAATTTTGCATTATTTTTGGTGGTAGTGTGTGTGTGTTTCCCTTCTTTGGGTTTTTCCTCTGTGAGATCATTTATTGCTTGTTGTTTCATGGGTGTATCTAGCTTCCTTATGTTGGAGTTTTCCCTCTAGTGCTTTCTGTAGGGCGGGACTTGTGGATAGGTATTCTTTACATATAGTTTTGTCCTGAAATGTTATTTATTTATTTATTTTTTTCTCCATCATAGTGATTGATAATTTTGCTGGATATAATAGTCTTGGCTGGCAGCCATGGTCTTTTCCTGTCTGTATAACATCTGGCCAGGAACTTCTGGCTTTCATTGTTTCCATTGAGTAATCTGCTGTTATTCTGATGGATCTGTCTTTATAGGTAAATTGGCCCTTTTCCTTTGCATTTTATATGTTTGCTGGCTTGATTCTTATGTGTGGTGAGCAGACTGTTTTTTTGGGGGGGGGTTCTAGTCTATTTGGTGTTCTGTAAGCTTGTATCTTTATAAGCATTTCATTCTTTAGGTTGGAAAAGTTCTTTCCTATGATTTTGTTAAATATATTTTCTCTGCCTTTGAGTTGGTATTCTTTTCCTTCTTCAATTCTAATTCTTCTTAGGTTTGGTCTTTTCATGGTGTTTCATATTTCCTGGACATGTTGTGTTATGACATTTTTGGTTTTAGTGTTCTCTTTAACTGTATCTATTTCCACTATTGAATCTTCCACTCCACAGATTTTCTCTTTCATCTCTTGTGTCTGTAGTTCCAATTTTTTGCTTCAGATTTTCTATTTTCAGCTTTGCTTCTGCTTGTGTCTTCCTTATTCCTTCTATTTCAATTTTTAAAACTTTAAATGTTTCCTTCACTTGTTTTATTGCTTTTTCTTGGTTTTCTTTTTTTCTTTCAAGGATTTGTTAATCTCCATTTGTTTTTTTTTTCCCTTTTCTTCTATTTATTTAAGGGAATTTTTATATTTGATTTTAAGGCTTCTATTATCTTTATAAAGTTGTTTTTTGGTATTGTTTCCTTATGTTTCTTCTGCATTGCCATGCTCAGGTCTTATTGTTGTAGAACCACCAGATTCTGGTGGTGCCATGTTTTTCTTTATATTGTTATATATACTCTTGCACTGGTGTCTGCCCATTGCTTCCTTGGATCACTCCAGGATTTGTCTGTATCTCAGGGAGCTGATTTTTATGCAATTGGTTTGGGGTGTGTCTCAAGAAACCTCTCTTATTCCATTCTGGGTTCTTGTTTCTCTTGGAGGTAATGTATTCTGTGTTACAATGATGCCTTTTAATTCAGTAGGTGCCAATAGACTATGGGTCTCAGGTGGTTGCTTTCTATCCAGTAGGTTCTGAGGAACTGAGGGTCTCAGATAGCTGCTCTTGATCCAATAGAAACTGAGGAGCTCTTGGTTTCATGGGTACACAGGATATCTTAGTCTGGTTGGTGCAGAGGATCTCTGGGTTTCCAGTTGGTGCTAAGGTTGCTGAGGGATGGGGTGTTTTGGGGGATGGGGTGGGCTTTGTAGCTGGATCTCTGCCTGGTCTGGGTGGAGAGTCACTCATCTCTTATTCTGATGGGTGCAGAGAATCTGTGGGTTTAAGGTATGTTTTCCAATATTATTTTCTAAAAGAACTTACTCTGTGCTTTATTGATTCTTTGTATTATTTTTGTTGTTGTTACCATTTCTATTTTATTAGTTTAAGCATTTTAATTATAGTTAATAAAAGAAATACAGAAAATAGAAACAGCTTTGACTTCCCATGAGATAGAGATTACACCAATGCATAATTTCTTATTTTTCTTTATTTCTTTCTGTCTTGTTTTCTAGAGGTTTTATTTATTTTCTTAAGGTTAATTAATTTATTTTTATTCATGTGTACCTGTGCATCCCCCCCCTTTTTTTAAATGCAGGTACTTTGTAAACCAGAAAAGGCATCAGATATTCTGGAGCTAGAATTAGAAGTAACTATAAGCTGCCTTCCATGTGTGCTGGGAACCAACTGCCAGTCCTCTGAAAGAGCAGTTACTGCTCTATACTGCTAATCCATTTTGACATCTTCAGCCACTTCCTAGGCACTAAACTGCACCCCACCCCAGTATGAAATTTAAATCTGTATTGGCCTGGCCTTGTCTCCATCTCCTCAACACTGGGATTATGAATACTCCACTCATTATTTTTTATATGGAGTCTGCCTATTTGAATTAAGGTTCTTCTGCAGCCTGGATTCATTTTTTAGAGTCCTTTAGATTGTAATCTTAAAAGTTTTCTTCAAACGGTAATCTTTATAATTCTTTTCATATGATATCATTTGTAAATGTCAACCTTAGAGAGAATAAAAACAATATATTTGATGAAAAACTATTTCAACATATTCTGCTCTTCATAATATTCATAAAAAGATGCAAAAAAGAGCAGTGATGCCTCTAGTAATAGTTCAGGCAAGAATCCTAAATTTTGTGTATAGCTGATACAAGAGCAAATCTCTACTGAGAATGTAATAAAACAGCATCATATCAGTCATCAGTCATCATTACTGACCTTCTTTTATGTTAAACAGGGTTCATTTTCCTTACTGAGAAATACAATTCTTCCTCAATTTTTAAGCAAACATTGTTATTATTCACAAAGGCATCCTGTGCAGGGGAACATGTTCATTAGAAACATTTGCATTGCATACCTGGTCTGTCTGTTCAATGGGATGGTATCCAAATACCTTAGTCAATGTTCTATTGTTGGGAAGAGGTACCATGACCATGGCATCTCTTATACAGGAAAACATTTAGCTAGACTGGCTTGCAGTTTCACAGGTTAGTCCATTATCTTCCTGGAAGCATGCAGATGGACATGGTGCCAGAGAAGAAGCTGAGAATTCTACACCTTGATCCACAAAAGGCAAAAGCAATTGTATGTCATAATAGGCGTAGCATGAGCACAGGAGACCTCAAAGCCCACCTTCTCTGTAATACAGTTCTGGAATAATACAATAGAGGCACACCTACTCCAACAGAGCAACACATCCTAATAGTATCACTTTCTATAGGTGCCATTTTCTTTCAACCACCACAGCAAGGCTGTTTATACAATGTGTGGGTTGAAAATAAAAGGTGCACATGACCCAAATTCTTTTCACTCACTCTCTTTGTGGTCTGTCTTGGGCAGTTTACTTGCTTTATACTATCATTTCCCACAGGCAATACAATATTCCATTTTTATGTTATAGCTCTTTCACAAGACAGTATTGTTTCCATGGTTCACAGTGGGGGGCTATTATAGGCTCTGTTCCTGGACATGACGGGTACCTTCACTCAGCTAATCCCTGTGTTCTACAAGGAGAGCTGCTACCAAGCCACTTCACACTTCAAATTTTTCTATAAATTTTAATTACTATTTTTTTTCCTGTACATACACATACAGCATATATGCATCATAGGAATATGATGGAATACCCAGGTTCTCAAAAGGAGAGAGAAGTATAGACTCCATGTGAGGGATACAGCTAGGAAACAGCATTATAAGGAAGCATTGGGTTTATACAGTACATTGCATAACTAGACTTACAAAACATTAAATAACATAAGTAGATTCAAAGATAAAAATGTTGTCTTTTTTACCATAGCAATCCAGGGGCTGTGGAAATGATTCAATCATAAAGTGCTTGCTGTGCAAGTCTGAGGGTCTGAATATGGATTACAAGCAGCCATGCATGCAAAAGCAGGGTATTATGGCGTGCACTTGTAACTCTAGTGATGGAAAGGTGCAGATAGGGGAAGATCCTAGAAACTCATTGAAATGATGAAGTCCAGTTTCAGTGCTTGATCCTGTCTCAAAAAATAAAGTACAGTGTGATAAAGGAAGCCACAATGCTCTATTGAGCACATACCACACCCTACATGTGCACTTTCATACACACACACACACACACACACACACACACACACATTTAAAAAGATAAAACAGCATGGTATGGTGATGCTACATGGTAATCCCAGTTCTCCTGTGACAAAATTCAAAGACTACCTAGTGAGAGCATATTGTAAACTAAAAATCTGTTTGTAGGTAGAAATTGTAGCACATTGAACCCCAAGCAAAATTGCTTCTCAGATTGGGAGTGAGCCCTGTTTTGTCTTTCACTTATGTCACAAAATTTGTTTGGGTCACAGGGACACGATGGAGCCAGGCCTTGAGGATCCTCTTAGCTTTAAATGAAACCTTCAGTATTTTACAAAGTATATTTAATATGTTTTTTTAACTATTTTTTTAAAAACTAAACCATCATGTTGTTTCAACGTTTGGAAGAGACTAACATTTTCAAGTGGCTTTGACAAGATGGGTCCTGCTAACTTTCTTTATTCCATCATCATATCATAGCGTTATAGCAAAGACATGTATTTTACTTTTGGACATTTTGTAATGATGCTATCATTCTACTGTAATTATTCCTTCACAACAGAAACCAAGTTCTAGGACTCAGTAAGGGACCACATTCCTTCACCCAGAGCAAGGAATCTGCAGAAAAGTACTGACAACTGTGACCAGAAAACTCTCCAAGGGCTCACCATAGCATCTGTATTCCCATTTTACAATTTTGTTTAGGAAAGTCTCTCTCTCTCTCTCTCTCTCTCTCTCTCTCTCTCTCTCTCTCTCTCTCTCTCTCTCCCTCTCTCTCTCCTCTCTATTTTTTCCTCTCTCTTTCTCTACACATACATTTTAACCTCAGTTCTTTTCAGCCTGGATTTTGCTTGCTGTAATGTCTCTATCCTCACAAATGGCTAAGTAGACTATATAATTGTATAATTGTATTGGCTTCAATTTTTTTCTGATTTTAAAAGAAATTATTCACTTTTAAGTGGAAGTTTAAAAACATAAAAGTCTTAAGATAGAGTTTATTATTTAAAACTTGATCATGAATTTTAAAATTTTTAAATAGTATCACTACAAGTGTAGTCATTTTTTTATAGAGCACTATACTATGTATGTCTCACAGCGTTTGCAGATTTTCCTCAGCTGCTTTGCTTTTCAATCATCTTGCAGTGTTGCAAACTATTATTGTTTAATTTTACAAAAAAGGGGAATTTATACATAGCAGAGTTTAATAATTTGATTCAAAATGTAAGGGAGGTGTAGTTTCTTTAACACTCAGTTCTTTCTATCTTACTGCAGCTGTTGATACCAAATGTCCTGTATTTGAAAAAAAAAATTACTGTGGATTCCACTGTTGTTTATTTATTTATTTATTTGAAGTTTTAAAAAATCTTGTATTTTTTTGTGAGGGGGCAAAAATTATACAAACTCAGAATTTTGAAAGAGGAAGTTTTTACACTGACAGCTGCTAGGGGTAAGTTTTATGTCATGTATCAGGGAGTAGTGATGAATTTGGCATGAGAGTTGATCATTTATGGCTTAAAAAAAAATCCTACTCTAGAGTTGTTTGCCACTTTTGGATTGTAAACATACCAGTGTCTGTGAAAAAAATCTCAACACCATTGTTATTTGGACACATTTGTGCTAACAACTCAAATATAGTATATCTTTCAACATAAATTAAATGAACAGAATCTCAAAAATTTATTGATTTTACTATCAACCATAGATCTTATCCTTTTTCTCACCCACTCCACCCCTGCACACAGCAGCCTTCCCCTCAATCCACTGCCCATCCCCATCTATGAACAATAAAGCCTTCCATGGGACCTCAGCAAAGCCTGGTACATTCAGCTGAGGCAGGTCCAAGATCTCCCTCACTGCATCAAGGCTATATAAGCACCAGGTTTCTCCATAAGTCCATGATGTCTCCTTGTATCAAGATATCTCTTTCACTGGTGAGCATGAATCTTAAAGAAGCAAATTGGACCCTATAAAACAAGTAAGCACAATTTAATCTTTTTGTTCAATCTTGTGGGCCTCATCAGTGCTGGATCCAAAGTCCCAGGTTGGCTAGTGGCCATCTGGTCTTTGATGTTGCCTAGAGAATCAAAACCATCCAGCTAATTGGCCATTTCCAACACTGTACTCTGCACTACATTGTCACTCACAGAACAATCATCAAACCACAGCCTTCCAGTAGCATCAGTTTCACACACAAAAAGGCAGGATTATTTTGTTGATATTGTTCTGGCCATTTCAAAAGCTCATGAACATCTGAGCCCCCTCACTGATATATTTCTGTATGAGCTCATATGCCGAGCTCTAATGAAGAAAGCATGCAGCACAATTAAGAACTGAACTAGCAGAAAGTATCTTGCCTGTGCCTAGAAGGCACAAACAGCAGCACAGCCTTCAGGGGCTCAATTCCAAGGTTAACAAGTCTCTCTAGATGTCATAGAGGAATTATATCTACTTCTTTCTATTTCTCAGCCTGTTCCTTACAGCGTCCAGCATTGCTTGTATGGGATATCAGGTTTTTTTCCTCCACCTTAATCATAGTAACTGTTAGATAAATCTTAGGAGGTAGAATATAAATTTGGGATTTATTTTTGTTTATACCAACTCTCATGCCCACTTCAGTGATCAGTCATCAAGTCACTGACATCTACCACAAACTTGGCAAACTGCATTGCTTCACATTGATAATATATTTGGGGTCTTCTGAGTGAGCACTGATGATCTTCATATACTTCACAACCTGTAAAGGCTGTTTACTCTGAAGTGTTCCCTTATCTGCAGCCAAATCCCAGAGGACAGGTGGTGTCAGGTTAGCTTTAGACTTTATTACCAGTGAGCTATCTGTTGAATGCCATCCTCAACCTGTTTAATTTCCCTAGGATAAGTGCTCTGACCTTACATTTTTAAGAAAGCAATTACCCCCCCCCCCCTCCCTGCTTTTTTTTCAGAGCTCAGATGAACTTAAGGTCCTTTTCATGGTCTTTGACTTTCTGCTGATTAACACCTAGGTTATCTGGTATTTTAGGAGTCATACGTGCCTTAGTGCCTCAGTGTTTACACAGCATCTTTCTTACTTCCAGTGGTCTGTGATTTATTTTAGTACTAATTTAAAAGTAGATGATCTTCATAGATGATTGGTAAATACAGGGCTCATTTTAGCATGTAACTGGATGTATCTGTCTATATATTTGGCTTTCAAAATATAACATAGATTCATGTCATACATAAAGCTAATGAGACATCTGAAAGACATTCCATCTGACAAAGATAATCTAAGTACATGTCTTAGAAATAACGACATTAGACATTTGGCTACAGTGCTTTTCATTTTGAAGCCTCACTTGCTGATGAGCAAGAAGCATTGTTTCTAAATATATCCTTTGACACAAACCTCAAAGAAAATATTAACTCAGGCTTGCAAGGCATGCAGTTGTAATATTTATGTCACAAAGTTAACTTTGGATATGTTTATTGTATTCTGTTTTTGTTTAATTGACTCTGTGACTAGTTCTACAAATTTTATAAATATTTATAATGAAATATTTCAGATTTTAGGCCTGTGATGATAATGTTCCCTAAATAAATAGAAAGTATTTGATATATTTAAAGGGTTCATGACTTGCAAATCCAAAATAATCCCTCGGGGCATATTGTTTATTTTAAGATGTGACCAGCTGAGAAATAGCATATATATTTAAGGCCTCAAACCTATTTCACTTTGTATAAAAACTGTTGTGAAAAACCCATAAAAGGGTTCTCTTATGCCAAAAATAGAAGAACACCTTACCACAGAAGGCTGAAAAACAATTCAGACACAAACCTGAAGAAACAAACTAACATAAGCCCTATATTTTTATTATTTTCCTCCCACAAATCTCCTATCACTGTCTATGTTTTCGAAACACATTTGTATTGAAAATATTTTTTCAAGCAATATATTCTGATTTCTCTTTCCTCTCTCCCAACTCATTCAAATCTTTCTCGCCATCCTACCCACCCAAATATACTTCCTTCCTTCTTTCTCTCTTTCTTTCCTTCCTTCCTTTCTTATTTCATTCTTTTCTCTTTCTCTTTTTTCTCTCTTTCTCTCTCTTTCTTTCTTTCTCTCTCTCTCTCTTTCTTTCTTCATCTTTAGAATACAAACAAACAAAAGCAGAATTTAAAACCAAAACAAAGACAAAATACAAGAAACACATAGCAAAACCTATGAAAACCCCAAATTGAAAACCATAATATACAAGCAAAATAAATAAATAAATACCCAGTAAAACAAAGCAAAACAAATGCCCAAACAAAGTAATACAAGACAGAATGCCCACAAAAATACTATTAAATTTGTTAAGTGTTAGCCTTCTACTGGTGGGTGTGAGGCTTGCTTTTAATTGTAGTCAATATATCCAGTGAGACCCCATTATAGAAAACTAACTTTTCTTTGCAAGCCATTACTTATTTGACAGAGCTTCTGAGTTAGGGGTGAGACCCTGGGTCCACTTCCCCCTCCCAGCTCCAGGATCCAATCTTGCTTTAACAATGGGCTGACCATTCATTCCTATGCTTGATGCCACAGGCTCTGGGTGTCAGTCCTTTAGTGTCTAGAAGATAATGTTTCTTTGTCAACATCCATCCCCTTTGGCTGTAAGCGCCTTTTTACCTCCCTTTCTGCATAACTCCATGAACCCTGAGGGAAGATATTTGATAGAGACATCCCAATTAGGGATGAGTGCATCCAAACTTTCATTTTTTCACATTGTCCAGTTGTGGATCTCTGTGTTAGTTCCCATCTACTGCAAGATGATGACTCTGATGACAGGAGAGAGAATCTGACTTACAGGTGTAGCAAAATGTCATCAGGAGTCCATTTTATTGCTATATTCCCTTAGGAGAACAATAATATTTGGTTTTTCCCTGGGCCCATAGATGTAATTTATCATATCTAGAACAATCCTATTATCTTGCTATTTCTTTACAAATTTGCTTTCTTGAAATTGTATGTATGCTTCCTGCTCTGTTCTTCAAATTTTCACGAGTAAGTATTTATATGAAAAATTATCATATTAAACATTGATTACTATTATTTTACCTCATGCTATTTTTAAAGGTGAAATAAACATTGCATGTGTATAATTTATTTTCTGTTGTTAAAACAGGATATCCAAGCCTGGTAAATTTACATAGCAGAGAGAAAGTATGTATCTGACTCTCTGGCAGTGACATCTAGCTAAGTTCTTACCTTAATTTATAGTAGAAAAACATAAATGGTCAAACAGCAAAGATGGAGAAAGACGGAGAAGCAGTGGAGACTTTACAACATCCAACTGAAGATGTTTTTCTGATGAGTATATTAATCTCTTTTAAATACCTAATCCACTCCTAGTGGCTCAGCACCTCTCAAGGTCAGGATACTGCACATAAAGTCTGAGCATAAGTGTGGGAAGGACAAGTTGTATTTAGAGAACATCTCTTGGTCATTGCTTCTTTCACCACCTTCATTTAGATTGGTGCCTAGAGTTTTAAATAGTTTTAGAGCCAAAAGATTTGGAATTCTTCAGTTGACATGTCTGGGCTAAATATATCCTCTAATATATTTTGTTTTTCAACGTGGGTGGATAATAGATGTTTTTCCACTAATGTGTGTTCTAGTTTCTCAGTAAGTGTGGGTCTTCCTTCAGTTACCCATTTTTCATATATGAATACTTAAATCCTTTACATCTTGCTAAAAGAGTTCCGATTGCTTCATACTCATTCCCCCAGGAGTCAACTTACTCTATAACAGCTTATTTAGAAAACCTTCCTTGAATAAAAGTCTCAATTCCCACCTGTTCCCAGACAAATTTATACCTTCTTATAATTACTTCCTCAGGATCCTGTGTTTAGCCAAATTATCCCACTCGACATATTCTCTGAATTTCCTCTATTTCTCCCCAAATAGATTATTAGCCCCTTAGGGGACAGAAACTGTATTTTCTATAGCAGAGCATCCAGCATTTAAAAAAGATGTTAAATATTTGATAGGCTGGGAAATGAGGATGAGAAAAGGCTGTGGGTCTTAATATTACCCTTGGCCACACCTTATGTGGTCCCCACACTACTTATATTTTCTTTCTGGAGTTGTCTCTATTTTCTCACATAGAGCAGCATACATAAGTAGAAACAAATACTGTTTTCATTTTCTTATATATGGGTTGGATGTTTGTAAACTCCAAAACTAATTGGCTAGTACATTTTTCTTTTCTTTATTTGTTTTTTGTTTCCTTTACGCTTTCACAGTGTAATTTCCTATAATATTTCCAAGAAAAGATTATGATGTACATTGAAAACATAAATAGTTACACACAAAATCAGTGACCAACCCATAAAGAGGCCATTTTTTTCAACTGGTCAGGAAAGTGTGTAGCTCTGTCCTGATTTTATTAGTTATTTAAGAGTTTCATATATGTTTCATACAGAGTCACCCTTTCAAATATTCACAGATAAACCTTGTTTCCCTACCCACACGTTTTTTCCATCAAGGCCAATCTGAGCTGTTCCAATGTTCTTGGATGTATAGTCTTCCACTACAATATTGTTACCTTACCAGGATCTACACTCTTAAAGAAATCTGCCTTTTCTCCCCAACAGCTAACAACTTTCAATTGTTTCATGATTAGAGGTGGGAATCTTACCCAGCTTCTTGTTCCACACTAGAATTTGGTCTAGTTTGGACTTGCACAGGTTTACTACTGCTGCCCTAACCACTGTGAGTTCCTATGTGCAGCAGCGCTGCTGAGTCCAGAAGATACAGTTTCTATGTGTTCATTAACTGCCTCTGGCTCTTACGCTCTACTCACTTCCACATTAGTGTCTGAGTCTTGAGAGGAGAGTGCAAGTACCAGGCTTTCTTGCACCACCAGCCCTCAAATTATGACATGGAGACATTACTAATTATGAATTCTTGGCCTTAGCTTAGGGTTATTTCCAACTAACCTCTTTGAAAAACTCAAATAAATCCGTTTCTATTCATCTACGTGCTGCCCTGAGGCTCATTTACCTCATCTATGTACGGCTCAATCTGCTCGCCTGCTTCCTCTGTGTCTGGTTTGCTGGCCCTCAGCTGACCAAAGTCTTGCTTGCTCGTGGATGGATGGACCCCCTTTTCTCTCTGCTCATCAGCCAGGCCTGTTCCTCCTCTACATAGCTATTTGCCATTCAGTGTTTTTGTTTGTTTGTTTGTTTGTTTTTTAATTTATTAGAACAATCAGGTGTCTAAGGCAGACAAGGTAAAGCAACAACACATCTTTATGAAACAAATAGAGCATAAACAAAAGAAACACATCATTACCAAGTCTTGCAGCATAAACAAATGCAGCACATCTTCATATAGCTAAGTATTTTATTCTTCAACAGGGGTGTGGTAGAATATTATTTTACGGTGTGTTACTTTTGTTTATGTTAAGCTGTGTTACTTTGTCTAAATCATCTGATGATCTAATAAAGAGCTGAGCAGCCAATAGTGAGGGAGGAGAGAGAAACAGGTGGGGCTGGCAGGCAGAGAGTAGGAAAAATCTGGGAGAAAAAAAAAAAAAGGAGCCAGAGAGATGGAGGACAGTCACCCAGCTACACAACCATCCATGGAGTAAGATAACAGAAGTAAGAAAAATCTCAGACGCCAAAGGTGATAGGAAGAAAGTAAAGCTAAGAAAAGAGAGCTGGAAGCAAGCAAAGCAAAGGCTGAGCATTGAGAAGTAACAGTACGCCTCTATGTGTGTGATTTATTTGGGAGCTGGGGGTAGAACTCCCAAAAGAGCCAGAAGAACAAAGAGTGAAAACAACCAACAGCGCAAGGTATGATGCATATGCTGCATTTAGTACAAGTTTCTTACAGTCTCTTCTCTTTACTTTGGCAAGTTGCGGGTCACTGTGTTAAGCACCATATATCACAAATAGAACTTCTAAGATGACGGTTGATTGTAGGGGTATTGTGCTGTTTCATGGTAAATAATTGTCCCACCCACTGGTTTAATAAAAAGCACTGGTTGGGCCAAAGGCAGGCAGGAAGTGTGGGAAGGGCTACCAGACTAAGGGAATTCTTGAGAACAGGAAGCACAGAGCAGAAGGCCAGAGAGAGGCCACAGGAAGCAGAGGACAACCATGCTGCTCTAAGAAAAGGTACTGAGCCTCATGGCTGAACAGGAAGAATCATGGGTTTGATGAAGGGTAGAGAGCTAGCAAGTGATATGCCTGGGCCTGAGGCTGATTAGCCTAAAACTATTGAAAGCATCTGTGTGTCTCTGTGGGACTGTGGGACTGTGGGTGTGCGGGTCAGTGGGTCTGTGGGCCTAAACCTTGAGGCTAGGCCCGAAAGTCTGGGCCAGAAGCCTCCTGCTACAGTTGATAGATGCATTGATCATGATAGTTCATTAGGAGTTGGTTCATTATTGTACCTTCCTGAAAATAGTACTGGTAAGTTCTCCTATAGGATCTATATCTAGCTAAAGTTTTGTTTTATTTTTCACCACAAGATAATGGTGCAACATTAGAGATTAATTTTGTAGCATGAAGACTTCATTCAATCAGAAAGTGATTGGCTGATCATTCCCCAAATGTTGCTATTGTGCCAGTGGGTATGTTTTGCCAGCATAGCCACTACTGTAGTTCACAGGGGCCACAGCTGGGTGTAACTGATGATTGTTTATATCCTTTGTAGTGTGTATAACAAATTCTAGCATCATGAGCATCAAGCATTCAGCTAGGTATGAGCTTGATTCCTCCAAATTTTATGACTCAGTTATGTAGTATCTTTTATTACCCTATAGGAGATCAACAATGCTGTTTTCAACACTATAGACCAATAAAAAATAATACCTAGCACTAAGAGTAGGTTGTTTACTTTGGAGTTGTTAACACTGAGGTCCCACAGACCATGAAGCATAACAGGTACTGCTGTTACCATTGGTTACCACGTGTCCCTTTAAGCATTACAAAATATCACATGTTGGAAGGTCTGTAAAAATCTACAGGTAATATGCACACCAATTTATTTAAGTCATACATAACATCCATATTTGCCCCATATTTGTAGGTACAGTGACTCATTGTCTGAGGTGTTTAATTTCACACCAAAGAGATTGTGTTCTCTGTGAATGCCACAAATGGAGTTTGCCATCACATCTATACATACATATGTAATCTACACTGATGAGCAAATACTTCATTGTCATTTTTCTTTTAGGTTCAACTTTTCAATTTGCCCTCTAATTTCTCATTGACAAACATTATCTCAATCCTTAAAATCACTACAAAATACATTTGGTACAAATAGCATGGGTATCAAATTTAGGATACTGTGAAGAATCTGTGAAGTCTAGTAATTATCATAAATATGTTGAATGGTTTTCTTGAATGGTAGCATATCTTAACATAAATTTTACATCCATTTTCTTAAATAAATCAGTTAGTTACAACTTAATGTTGTAGAGTATAACCAACTTTACTTACAATATTTGGTTTAATAATATTGAAGGTTGTTTTTGTATATAGCTACCATACCTGGGAGTCCTGTTCTAACTACTCAGGTAGCCCTTGCAAGTTGGAGTATGGCAGCCTATTTGCTGCTCAGCGTATTTATGGTACACAGTACTTAAATTTAATATGTTTTCAATTCACCTTTGTATTTTTATTAAACTATCTACTTATTTTCCCATTCTTCTCTGACTGACAGGTTCATTTCTCTTGTACATGTTTCTGTTGCTAATATCTGTAATTCAATATTCAGAGAAACCAGAAATTAGTTTGCTTCATTTTTGGCAGAATGTGTTACTTCTACCATCATTTTGCTTTAAGTTAAAGGAAAACACACCTTTTAGATTGCTTATTTGCAGAGTAAAAATGAGTTTCAAAATTACAATTAATAGAGGCACTCATAGACACTTATGTCAATGCAAGTTCATTTCCAAATTCCACTTGTTGGCTGGAATCTTTTTCACAGCCTTAAAATCATCAATAAAATGTAGATCAATGTTTTTCTTGCTCAGTTTTTCCATTTATTTGAGAAATATTTAGCTTTTATGAAAATGTGAAATAATTTTGAAATTAAAGTTTGATGGCAATTTTATAAACAATTAAATATTGCAATGTAATATTAGCGCCCATAGAAACACTTTCTTGCCCTCCTATTGTGTAGCTATCAATCCATTAGCTGTCTTGAGTCAGGGAAGTTACTTTGGTTTGGAGCATTCTGGTCCTGGTTCTTCAGGCACTCTTGCCATGCCACATCTTCATCTTTATGTAACAAACATGTTCTCTGCTAACATCTCTATAAACTGTTCTTGGCTTCTTGCCTTTTCTGGCTAGAAATAATTCTTACTGCTAGGGTGAAAACATGATTGGATATTCCGTGTCTTAGCTTTGAGGATTGTCATCTTGTCTCACCATCCTTCTTAGAGCACCAGTGCTCACCTCCAGAACTGACAAAGGAAAGTCATGACAGTCTTCTATATTGTTCATGACAGAGGATCTCAGAGTTAGAAGGTTTGTTAAACGTGAACAATGGTTACTGATGATGATAGAACAGAAATATTTTGACTATTCTAAATTCTGAGTCTCGTATATAACTACTCAACTTTATTTTCTGATGCATTATGTCAGTCATTACACCAACAATACAGTGAATTAGACACTCTAAACACACTTTGTTTTTGTCTGTGCACTGACACACTTTTTCTCATTCATTAGCCGGCCTTCCTCCCTTCTCATCTTGTGCCCCACTCTCAGAGACAATCATTCTTTGTAGGTCAGCCTGCTTTCAAACTCTCTGTGCATGCCAACCTGAACCTGACTGTCTGAATGCTGAGTACCTAGACGGCATGTGTGGCACCTGCCTGGGTGCCTCTAGTAGTTCTCATCATCTCCTTCAGTTCCCACCCCCATTTCATCCCTACTTAAAAATCTTAGTTTAATTATTCCAACAAATAATTAAATAATAATATAACAAATAATTCATTCCAACAAATGATTTTAAATTTCTTTCTTGGATTGATATTCACACATTAAGTTTCCCTTGCTACAATTTTATTATAAGCATTTGTTTTCATATCTTATCTGACCTCTGCAGAACCATTAGATTACAAATGCTCAAGGATCAAGACCCCATCTTCCGTTTGTCTTTAAAACCTTTAACACCTTTAGTGGTGTAACAATTCTGCTTCTCTTTTCCTCCTTTACTTCACTAAAGGAGAAGATGCAAATGTTTTCCCTTTGGGGAAGTTGTGGAAATCATTTTTTTTTTTCAGTGACTAATGATTTGCACTTTGGACTTAATGGTCCATCTAAACCTATCAGAAGGAAAAGAGAGCTCCGGTGGAAAGCTGGAGTATGGAAAATTACTTCTACTGGGGGCAAGTCTGAGCTAAAGAAGGAGACCAAGGAGTAATAAGATCTATATTATGGATACCAAAGGCAGGTAGGAAGAAGAAGGAGAAGAAAGAGAAGGAGGGTGGGGGGGGCAAAAGGAGAAGGGGGTAGGAGGAAAAGGGGGTAGGAGGAGGAGAAAGAAGAGGAAGGAGTTGAGGATTCAAATCAGAAGGTTCAGGCACAGCTGAGGCTGACCTAATATAGGGCTCCCAGCCAAGGTCACAGTCTTTGGCTCAGAAAATGCTGTAACATATCAACACACTCACTTCAAGGTTTCAGCACACCTTACCTCCTTGCCTCTGCCAAGGGAGGATATTTTTCATTGATAACACTGGACACCCATGGTCCCCTTGTATACATCATGTATATATGACTTCTAGCTATTGGGTATGGCCAGCTTTCAGCACAGTGGGGGATGCTAGCAGAAACAGTCACTTTCTCTGGCCCCTAACATCTCTGGTACTGTTCCGAAAGACAAAGAACTAAAGGAAAAAAGATAACTTGTGATATAATCTTAGATAATGTCCTAGGACACAGAGCAGTTTAGGAAAGGATGCAGAGGAATACAGGTAGATGAGAAAAGAAAATGATTATAGTCGGGTATATTTCAGGTATATTAAAATTCCTATATGATTGTGTCATGGGAGTTTGTCTTGAACTTCCCTGAAATTTGTTAAGGATATGAAACACTTCACAAAGTAGAATTTCGGGGGAATTATCCAAAAACTTTCAGACTGGAATATGTACAGGTTGGTTTTGTGTATCAACTGGGCACAAGTTAGAGTCACCAGAGAGGAAGGAGCCTCAGGTGAGGAGATGCCATGATGAAATTAAGGTGCAAGAAATTTTTTCAATTAGTGGTCAGTGGTGGAAGGGCCAGTCCATTGTGGCTGGTGACATCCCTGGGCTGGAGGTCCTAGAATCTATAAGAAGGTAAGCCGAGCAAACTAGAGGAAGAAAGACAGTAAGCAGCACCCCTCCAGGGCCTTTGAAACAGCTCTTGCCTACAGGATCCCAGTGTGAGTTCCTATGGACTTCCTTCAGCGATGAACAGTAATGTGGAAGTATAAACCAAATAAATGCCTTTCTCTCCAACTTGCCTTTGGGTCATGTTTTGTCACAACAACAGAAACCCTAACTAAGACAGAATGGTAGCTATTGACTTTCAGACTTTCTTTGTCTAGAGGCTGTACACAGACACATTGAGAGTGATAGCCTTTATAACTCCCACACCCAGAAGCCGACATTCTTTCTGGCTCCTTCAGTTCTTTATGAGCATGAAGCATTTCTTAAGATCCACTCTGCAGAGCCCTTTCACTCCCACACTGACACATAATCAAATGTTTTACTTTTGTTCCATTATCTTTCCATCAAAATACTTTGAAGGAAAAAAATGATTGACAGTACCAAGTTAATTTGTTTGAGGACAAACAATCTTCAAAGCACAGTTGCCTCTCCCTGAGCTGGCTCAACAGTTTGCAGTATTGAATTTATAAAATGAGTTACTCCTGTCTCTGACTGACTCCCTTGGAAGCAGATATTATTCTCTTTCTTTTTACATAATCAATTATGGATTAAAGTAGGTAACGTAGGTTGTTTGCTACAGATCAATTTTTGTATAAAACTAAAAGATGATGGAAGTATAAAAAAGATAGTGAAGATTTTATGCTAGGCTCTGCTAAGAAAAATCTAAAATTACTTCGTTTGGATCCCAAAAAACTTTGTTGTCCTATTTGTAAGTTGCTGTGGAAATTCTAACCCATGATATCAGTGAGATTAATTTTTTGAACGATGATTTTATTTCTCTCTCTCTCTCTCTCTCTCTCTCTCTCTCTCTCTCTCTCTCTCTCTCTCTCTCTCTCTCTGTGTGTGTGTGTGTGTGTGTGGACGTATATACATCTGTGTATTTGAGTAACATTCCATGGCACATATTCATAAAAAGGATAGTCATTTAGGGAATTGTTTTTCTCCTACTATCGTGAGATCCAGGGATTAAACTCACTTGTCATGTTTATATTGAAATTACATTTACCCTCAGAGTCATCTCTCTGGGCAGTCTTGCAGATCCTTGCCACCCCAGAAATACATCTAGGATATGCTACTGCTATTATATTTAGAAAGTGATATCCTGTGCCAATTCATTCAAGGTTACTTGCATGAAACTGGACTAGGCTGTCTGCATAAGGAAGACAGTTGTGTAGCTTGAACTGTTTGAGGAGCCTTGGAATGGGATCAGAATTTATTCCTCATGCATGAGCTAGCTTTATGGAGCCCATTACCTATGGTGGAACACTTTGCTCAATCTTGATATAGGGGAGACATGGTTATACTGCCTCAACTGAATAACCCAGCTTTGATAACACCCCATGAGAGGACTTACTCTTTTGAAGGAAAGGATATGGGGAGGTGGGGGGAAGGCTTTGGGGAACAGGAATCTGTGTTTGGCATGTAAAATAAATTTTAAAAATTTAATAAAATAATGTACCTGGGATAATTAACTTATAAAATAAAAGATTTATTTTGGCTATTATTTTCAGATCTTTCCGTCCATTGAAATCTGGCCCTACTCCATAGCGTGGAGATTCACAGTGGCAGGGAGCAGGTAGCCACCTTATAGTAATTGACACAGAAAGAATGAGCTAGCTTATCTTATATAAATCTTCCCCTCCTGCTAAACTCATTAAGCTCTCAATCTACCAATAAATTAAGGCATACATAAGGTCACAGCCTTCATGATCAACCATCTTCCAAAGTTCTTACCATGACCACTGCTGCATTGGGATCCAACGTTTTTTTAACACATGAGCTTTCGGGAGCTGTTTCAGCTTTAAACTATGACGTTGCCTACACATTCTTTGATAACACTCTGAGTTCAACACATGAAGTCTAAGTAACATTTCTTCAGGTATCAAATGCTTTAGTGACCTTAAACAAGTAGAGTGGCAGCAAAAAATTGCTATTACATCTATAATTTCCAGGGGTAAGCACATGAGGGGTGCTCTGCCTATGTTGGGGATATAGCTGTTGGCATCCCTATACTTCCATGTGAGAAGTCTGTTTCTGTGGATGCTGATTGTAGTGGGATTATGTTACATTGTAAATAATTGTCCTGTGTAGTGGTTAAATAAAAATGCTGATTAGCCCAAGGCAGACAAGAAGTGTGGTCAGGGCTACCATACTAAATACCAGACTAAAACAAAACAAAACAAAACAAAACAAAACAAAACAAAACAAAACAAAAAAACAAACCTCTGAGAATAGGAAGAACAAGGCAGAGATGCCACAGAGATGCCAGACAATTCAGAAGCTATGCTGCTCTGAGAAATGGTATCAAGCTGCATGGCTGAATAGATAAGAATCATGGGTTATTTAAAGGTAAAGAGTTAGCAAGTGATATGCTTGGGCCCTAGGTCCATCAGCATAAAATTAACGTGTCTGTGTGTCTCTGTAGGACTGCAGGTCTGAACCTCTAGGCTAGGCCGAAAACTCCAGGCCAGAAACCTCATACAACAGCTGATGTGCCTGTAGTGTAAAATCAAGGCAGAGAGAACTGTAATTGCCCTCCCAGACTTTACTGGAGGCCAGGCCAGATCTAGAGACTAGAAAAACTTTGCCTTTATCAAATCCATTGAAATGATGTCTCAATTCTGAACAGTTATGTCCCAAATGTAAGGACACTCACATTTGTAAAAGAAATATTACTAAAGCCTAAATCACATATTGAATACCACAAATTAATAGTGAGAAATATCAAATCCTACCCACATCAATGAACAGGTCATTCTGATAGAAACCAAACAGAAATAAGAGAACTAATTGATGTTAGTTCTCAAATGCACCTAAAAGATATCTACAGAAGGTTTCACCCTAACACCAAAGAACATACCCTCTTCTCAGCATCTCATGGAACCTTCTCCAAAATTAACCATATATTTGGTCACAAAGCCAATATGAATAGATACAAAATAACTGTAGTATTAAACTGTATCATGTCAGATCACCATGAACCAAAGTTGGAGTTCAACAACAACACAAACTTCAGAGACCCTACAAATGTCTGGAAACTGAACAACTCTCTACTGAGCTATCAATGGGTCAAGGAAGATATAAAAAAAAAAAAAATCAAACTTCCTAGAATTCAATCAAAATGAATACACAACATATCCAAACTTACAGAACACAATGGGCAGATGCTAAGAGGAAGGTTTGTTTATAGCACTAAGTACCTCCATAAAGAAGTTGGAGAAAGCTCACACTAGCAAATTAATAGAACACTTAAAAGCCCTTGAATAAAAAGAAGCAGGTAAACCCAAAAGGAATTGAAGGCAGGAAATAATCAAACAGACGGTTGGAATGAGTAAAATAGAAACAAAAAGAGAATTACAGAGCATCAGCTTACAAAGATTTTCAGTGAGAAAATCAAGAGGGTAGATAAACCCTTATCCAAACTAGCTTTAAAGCAGAAAAAAAATCCAAATTAGCAAAATCAGGAAGGAAAAGGACATAACAAATACTGGGAAAATAGAGGCAATCATTAGGTTATACTTCAAAAACCTGCACTATACAAAATGGGCAAATGTCTTCAAAGGTAGCATATACCAAAACCAAACTAAGATCATATAAACAATTTAAATAGACTTATCATCCCTACAAAAATAAATGCAGTCATTCCCCCACCAAAAAGCCCAGTGAAGAATTCTTCTATAATTTCAAAGAATAACTCCTCAAATTTTTCTACAAAATAGAAACAAAATCACCATTACTAAATTCTTTTCATAAGGCTATAGTTGCCCTGATATCCAAACCACACAAAGACTCAACAAAGAAAAATTACAGACCAACTTCCCTTAGAAATATAGATGCAAGAACACTCAATAAGATACTGGTACTCCAAATCCAAGAACACATCAAAAGTATCATCTACCACAATCAAATGGGCTTCATAGCAGAAATGCAGAAATGGTTGAACATATACAAATCTGTCAATGTAATCCACTATCCAAACAAACTGAAAGTAGAGATCTACATAAGCATCTCAGTGGATGCTAAATAAGACATTGACAAAATCCAATACCTCCTCATGATAAAAGTCTTGGAGAAATCAGGGATACAGGAAATGTACCTAAAAATAATAAAAGCAATATACAGTAAGCTGATAGCCAACATTGTAAGGATTCCTGGCATATAGCAGCCACATGGCAAACCCAGCATGGCACCAGTTGAGATAAGAATGCCTGGCATGTAGTGGCCATGTAGTAAACCCAACCTGGTGACTGCAGAACACACCATGTATGGAGGGCATGCCCCTAGTGTGGCTTCATAAAGCAAATCTGTGGCTACCCACTCTCTTAAAAGAAGATGCCATGTGAAAGTCTGTCTCTTTTCTCTTCTACTTCTCTCCCTCATATCTGCTTGGCAACTCCCCTGAATAAACTCTCATGTGGCATCAGGTAGTGTGTGTCTGATCTCACACACAAAACCAACATTTTGGTGCCATGATTGGATAGGCTCTCTCCTGGGTGTAGGTGCACATAGGTCAGGAGATCCTGATCTGGGGTTATTACCAGACTACCTTCCATCTGCCCCACTGAAGCCTGTTTGAACACCACTGGCCTATATTGGTAAGTCTTCCCTTTCTAGTCAGTGTAAACACAAGCTATTGTCTCCGGAAAAGTCCATTGATCATCCAGCTTTTTGGTAGGACTCTAGTCTTGTGGAGGACCAGCCACGATCTTCACTGGTTACAGCTGTTCCTTCTCTCCTGACACTCATTTCTGGCCTTCCCTGCTATTGAAACCCAGTCCAGATCCTTGGATCCTGATCCCAGACACTGTCCCCAGGGCTCTCCTCGAATACCTACCCTAGGCCCTGAGGAGTTCCTATTGGTAGCTTGTGTTGGATAACCACTATAGGTGCTGACAAGTGTCTGTAGTGACTTAAGGTTGGGTTTTGACACCTACCCTAAGAAGTAAAGAGTTTTTAGTGGTGGCAAGTGTTGGTTCTGGATTTGCTCTGGTGCATATTCTAGTGCTGACAAGTGTATGGTGATAGCTAGCATGGTTTTTATGTCCACTCAGTAGCTAGTGTTGTTTCGGGCTTTGTCCTAAAACCCACCCTAAGAGCTAACAAGTTACTTAGCACTAGCTAGCATTGTTCCCCAGGACCACTCATTAGCTGGGTGACAACCAAGATTTAGTGGTGAAATCCCTCCCCTTTGGACCTCAATAATAGAAAATGAATCAGCAGAAATGTCTTTCCATCCTCATCTCTAAGATGCATTCTTGAGACTCTCAATCCACTTAGCCTTTTTGCCTTACCTAGACACCACCAAGCTTATCCGTTTTGCACAAAGAAATGGCCTAAGTACCCATTAGATCATAACTCAAAATAGCTGCCTAATAGTTCACTGGACCCCGATATTTTACAGGAGCTAACTTTTGCAAGTTTACGGGTGGATAGAAAGAGTTCCCCCATTTCTTTCCATATCTCAGCTCTAAACTTTCTCTTCTGGCTTCCTGTACTTCTGCCATCTGTTTCTAGCCACATAATGGTATCCTTCTCTGGAACCCCCACCTTTCAAATCTCAACACTCACCTTCAATTTTTCTAACCTTTACTGGGAACTCCAAACCTGGCACCTACATTTACCCCACCAGTTGCTTATTCTTGCACCCCTAAGAATCCTAATCCAGTTCTCCCTGTGTGGGAAGTGACTGGCGTAGATGAGATAGTGAAAGTTTACACCCTGTTTCCTCTGTCAGAACTTTCTCAGGTGGCAAAAAATTGGGCTCATGAGCAAAGGTTAGTTTGGAAACAGGCCAGAACTCATGCAGATGAGGTTCATCAGACAAATGTAGCACAACCCCAGAGGTCGAGGCTGTCCCATATGTAGACCCCCAATGAAATTGCAATACACCAAGGTAGGTCTTAGCCAGAGTAAATTTTCTGACCTGATTTTTGGAAAGTTGGTGTAGAGCTGTTCTGAAGCCTGCAAATTTTGAAAAAAATGCTAGAGATAGTACAGAATAAAGAGAATTCATCCCAGTTTTTAAATGCCTCACAAATACACTCTCACAGTATACTAACTTAAATCCTGAGATCACTAAAGAAAGACAACTTCTCATGACCAGTTTTTTACCCAGAGCTACCCCAGTTTCAGTGAAAAACCACTGACTCCACAGGCTTTTAAGGTGTATTACAGGAGAGATGAGAAAACACACCTAGAATGACACCTCCTGCTGGCAAAAGCTATCTGACCAGCTTCTTTACCTCCTCCCATCGCAGAGACCTAGACCTCCTAGTGCATGCTTTAAGTATGGCCAGCTTGGCCACTGGTCTTGACCAGCCTCATGGAGGCTGTCCAGGCTTTGTCCTGGGTGCCATCAAGGGAAACATGGTCTAAGTGACTGTTCTCAAGCCCCATGTGGCAGGGGGACAATACACACAGACTATTCCCTGGCTGATCTCCTAGGCCTGGCTGTGGGGGATTGATGCTACCAGGGCTTCCCTAACCTGACCATCATGAAAAAGGAGACTCAGGTAGTCATAAAAGTATCAGTGTAGTCTGTCTCCTTCCTCATGGTCACCAGTGCCACAATACTCAGTCCTGCCGAGCTTTGGGATTCTACCTATCTATACTCTCCATTGTCAGGATGGGAAGCAAATAATTCCTGCCTCATTAGATGCTTAATTGCATTTTTAGAGATAACTCTATCACCCACTTGTCTTTGGTCCTGCCAATGTGCCTCATACCCCTAGTGGGAAGGGATTAGTTTTAGCTAAAGTGGGAGCTTTCATTTCTTTTAGTCACCACATTCACCTGAATCCAGCCTCCCCAGCTCCTCCAGCTGCTCTCTTACTTTTCTTGCTATCTGCTCAGCCTATCAGTGCCAGACCCCATACTCTCTTCCAGCCTCCCAGGTAGACCCCCAAGTTTGGAACACCCAGAATCCTTGTGTTGCTAGGCGCATTTCCTTAAAGTTTCCCATCTGAGTTTTCCATTCCAGCCTGCTTCTCAGAGCTGAAGTCAAAATGGCTACCAGAACCAAAACGCTTCAAGGTACTTTGCCTCGCCCTTCCCCACAGACTAAGTCTCCATCTCATGTGTCTGGAGAATGGAAAAAAGCCCAGAAGTCGTACCCATACAGACAAAACAGACTGTTCTCCCCACCCCCAGAACCAGAGAAAAGGAACTAGAAGCCATTTTAACCTCAGCAAGGAGTAAACAAAAAACATGAGGTATTTCCCATCCCCAGACTTAGCAGAGACCCACAAACTTTATTGTGCATCTGGAGTCTCCTAGAAGGAAGAAACACAAAACAGCCACCTTAAGGTTTACTTAAAGGACAGACAAAGCCTAACTTAAGGTTCTACTTGTTTCAATTTCAAACCTTCTTTCTCTTCTCTCTTTTTCCTCTTCTCAATCTGGCCCACGGTTCATCATCCCATGCCTTAAACTCACCTGGACTGCAGGAAATGACCCCCAAACTCAGCAGACTGACACCAGAAGATACAGCTCTCATTTCCCAAAATTACAAACTTCACCCTTAAGACAGCTTGAAGCCTTAACAGATCTGTTGACCCTGTTCTGGTCCAATATATTTCCCCCTGCCCCTCCCATCAACCCAGCTTCCTTTATATAATGAACATAAGGGTGAGATGTAAGGATTTCCAGAACATAGCAGCCATGTGTTAAACCCAACATGGCATCAGTGAGATAAGAATTCCTACGTAAACCCAACATGGTGCTGGCAGAACACACCATGTACAGAGGGCATACCCCTAGGCATGGCTATGTAAATCTGTGCCCACGTGCTCTCTTTAAAGGAGATGCCACATGAAAGTCTGTCTCTTTTTCTCTGATGCTTCTCTCCCTCATACCCGCTTGGCAGCTCCCCCAAATAAACTCTATGTGGCATCTGGTAGTGTACGAGTCTGACCTCACACGCTAAAACCAACAAACATCAAATTAAATAGGGAGGAGAAACTCAAGGATATCTTACTAAAATCAGGAACAGGACAAAGGGTGTCCACTCTCTCCAAATCTATTTAATATAGTACTCAAAGTTCTAGCTAAAGAAATAAGACATCAAAAGGAGACCAATGGGATACAAATCAGAAAAGAAAAAAAATCATCTATTACTATTTGCAGATGAAATGATAGTAAACATGAATGACCCCCAGAATCCTACCAGGGAACACTCCTCCAGCTGAGAAACACCTGCAGCAATGCAGCAGGATACCGGATTTACAACAACAACCAAAGCAGTAGTCCTCTTATATACAAACAGTGAAAGGGGTGAGAAAGGGGTCACCCTTCACAATACCCACAAACAATATAAACTATGTCAGAGTAATTTTAACCGAGCATGTGAAAGACTTGTATAACAAGAACTTCAAGTCTCTGAAGAAAAAAGTTGGAGATGACTGCAGAAAATGGAAAGATCTGTGCTTGTGAGTCAATAAGATTAATATACTAAAAGTAGCCATCATACCAAAAGCCATTTAAAGGTTCATGGAATCCCCGTTCAATTTCCAACATAATTCTTCACAGACCTTGAAAGAACAATACTTAGCTTTGTAGGGGGAAAAAACCATTAAAACCCAGGATAGCTAAAACAATCTTGTACAATAAAATACCTGCTGAAGGTATCATCCCCAATCTCAAGCTCTGCTACAGAGCTGTAGTAATAAAAACACCATAGTATTAGCATAAAAGCAGACAAATGAATCAATGTAATAAAAATCAAGACCCAGACATAAATTAACATACAAAGAAGCCAAAATTATACTGCCAAGGGTTATGGGAGAATATAGCATGGGGCAACCAATGTTTGATTGATAAGTTGATTGATCAGGTATATAATTTCCTGATGGGAAGCCCCCTCAAGACTTTTAAAGATGCACCGTGTTGTTTTCTGTCTGTAACTCTCTGCTGTGCCTTCCTAGTAAGAACAGCTGTGGGACACCTTGCATAATCCATTGCTAGTGTTGTTTTGCATCTTTGGGCAAACTTACACTTGTGGAAAGTCAGGAAAGTTAACTTTTGTTTAATCTATATAAATCGGATATATAGAAATAATAAATAGTAAATATTATTCTTTACTGGCATAGGAAAGTAACAGTATTTTCAGTCTCAAAGACAAGTAATTTTACATTTCAGGAACAAATGCACCAGACTAAACTCCAGAAAATACACAAAGACTAATTCTTCCCATATTTAGTTTATTGCTAAATCAAGGCCAGGTCATTTTAAGACATATCCTCCTTGCAATAGTTGACTCATTGCATGTACCCCAACCTCTCAAGATTCCACCTGCTACTGTTATTGTTAAGTCCTGAACTTTAATGTCATTCTTGTCTGGAAAATAGTTACCTGCAAAGCCAAGCATTTACACTGGCTGATCTATGTGACCTTACTAGCCTGAGAAAAACTATATGACTTTATATATTGTGAGAATGGGTTGGGCCTGAAAAACCTAACATAAAATTTTCCAGAGTTTGGTTAATGAAGGAGGGAGCAACGTCAACATAGAGGGGAAGAGAGAAGGAGGAGTGAGTGTGTATGAATGAGAGAGTGTAAGAGCAGCAGTGATGTGGGGATGAAGTTGTGCAGCATGTGAGTGGATGTGTCCTGAGTGACACCCACAAAGAGGGTGAGAGATACCTGAGAGTTTGAATCGATGAGAGAGTGAGTAGGCAGAGTGAATAAATGATGTATAAAAACCATATCTATGTGAGTGTGTGTGTGTGAGAGATAAGGCTGTGAGAAAGAATTGCTGCTACATATAAGAACCTTGCAAAGAACCATATGAGAATGTGTAACAACAGCATAAAACATTTCATGGCAAGAGAGCTATATGAATGAGGTGAATAGATATGGCTGTATGGAGACTTGTAACTGTGTGGAGCAAAAAAGATGAAACTGTATAAAGGGGATGTAGAAGAGAAATGTATGTAAAATAAATATGTGTAGACATGTAAAAATAGATCTAACTGTGTATAGAGATATATGACTGTATGTATGTAAAGAAAGATTTGTTAGATATAAGTACAGACTGTAGTGGTGTGGAGATACATAGGTGAATGGAGACAGAAAGAGTCAGAGGTCATTTCTAAGTTGAAGGAAAATGGAAAGTTGCCATCAGAAGGCTTGTATGTTTCCTTATTTCCCAGTCAGTCAGATAGATATTTTTCTTAATCACCCTATGATAAAAACGTTTCATATCCCCTGCTACTCTGAGGAATTCCTTTTATTACTCTAAAGTGGAGCTGGCCTCTTATGGTCCATATTATTATACAATGGAAAGTAGCAAGAAACATAATAGTGATGGCATAACTGGAGGTCAGCATATAGATCCATATCTATCTATCACCTTGCACAAAATTCAAGTCCAAGTGGATCAAAGACCTCAACATAAATGTAGATAGAAGCCAAAGTGGGAAATTTCCGTGATCACATTGGATAGGAGACAATTTCCTGAATAGGATGTCAGTAGCACAGATACTAATATTGATAATTAATAATTAGGACCTTATGAAACTAAAAAGCTTCCGTAAGGCAAAAGACACTGTTAAGCTGAGGAACACTCATGGAATGGAACTATACCTTCCAAATATAGATGACAGTCGAACAGCGTATGCAGCAAACCAAAGTTTATTCCTAGCACATGACCTGGCTTCTCAGAGCCCATTCCCTACTAAGGAACACCTTACTCAGCCTTGATACTGGGGCAGGGAATCAGTTCTACCTCAACTGGGTATGTCAGACAGAATTGACTCATTTTGGGAGTTCATGCTGTCCCTGGGAAACGAGTAGGGGGATGGGAGGATGGGGTGGGAGGAGGCTGGGGGAGGACTGGGAGGGTGGGAGGGAAGGAGAGCAGTGGTGCATATGGAAAAAATTTTTAAAATTTTAATTCAAACTTTAAGTTTTAAATTTGAAAGAACAAAAAAATGAAGTTTTTTTTTTGTTTTTTTGTTTTATTATTTTTTTGGGATACAGTCAACAGGACTAAGTGACAGTCTATAGAATGGAAAAAAGATCTTCACTAATTCTACATCTAAGTGAGGGCTGATCTCCATAACATATAAAGAACTTTAAAAAACAGGCATCAAAGAAACAAATAATCCAGCTTTAAAAATGGGATACAGACATAAAACAAGAATTCTCAAATAGAAAAACTGCAAATGTCAGAAACAAAGAAATGTTTATCATCCTTAGCAATTAGGAAAATGCAAAGCAAAATGACTCTGAAATTCCATTTAACACCTGCTAGAATTACAAAGATCAAAAATGCAAATGATAGCCTGTGCAGAACAGGACATGGAGAAAGGGCAACACTGCTCTATTGCTGTGAGGGTGAAAACTTCTACACTGTTTTGGAAATCAATATGGTGGTGTCTCAGAAAACTGAAAATCATTCTACCTCAAGACCCAGCTATATCACTCTTAGGCATATACCCGAAGGATTCTTAATCATACAAGGACAATTGTTCGACGATTGTTCATAACAGCTTTATTTGTAATAGCCAGAACCTACAACCTAAATGCCCCTCTGCTGAAGAATGGATAAAGAAAATGTGGTTCATTTACACAATGGAGTATTACTCAGCTCTTAAAATTAATGACATTATGAAAGTTGCAGCAAATTGATGAAACTAGAAAATAAATCATCCTGAATAGATAATCCTGATCAAGAAAGACAAACATGATATACACTCATTTATAAGTAGATATTTGCCGTAAAGTAAAAGATAACTAATTCATGAATTCTATTTCGTATATAATAAAACCCAGCTCCAGATAATGGGGAAAAGCTTTAATATCAGAGAGACAAGGAACAAAGCACAGCCAATTCTCACCCACTCAACTCCTGTGGCCTAAATGGGGTAGGCCCTATCTCCTCAGACCTAGTAGAAACACTTGGTCTTAGATTCCTTTCCCCGCCCAGCTATTTTACTTCCTCATTCAACCTTCCTAGAGCTAAGATTAAAGGTGGGTACCATCACAGCTTTGTTTGGCCTTGCACTCACAGAGATCCAGAGGATCTCTGCCAGTCAAGTGACAGGATTAAAGGCCTGAGTCACCTCCCTGACCTTCATGGCTTGGCTCTGTCCTCGGTTACTTCACGATATTTTTTACTGAATGTACCACAGAGACAACCATGCTGCAGTGCTCAGATCCAGACAGGCTAGGCAAGGAGAGGGCTCAAGGGAGGTGCATGGGTCTCACCGAGAAGGGGAAGTAGTCAGGAAGGACTGGGGGCTAGTCAGATTGGGAACTGGATACCTCAGTTCATTTGTGCAATATTCAGTAGTGGATACATACCCTGAACTTGCCATTTCCTGTATTCGAATTGGTGACCATCCCAATTATCATCAGAGAGCCCTCATACAATAACTGATGGAAACAGATCCTGCGACCCACAGCCAGGCATTAGATCCAGTTTAGGAATCTTGCTGAAAAGAGCTGAAGGATTCTAAGAGGCAGGAGAGTCTAGGACATCACATTAAAATCCACAGAAACAGGTAGCCTGGCCCATAAGGACACACAGAAACTGAACCCCAAACCAGAAACCCTGCAAGAGATCATCCTAAGCCTTCCACATATATATGACAGGTGTGTAGCTTTGTCTACTTGTGAGACTTCTAACAAGGGAGGAGGGCTGTCCCTAATACCCTGGCTGTCTCCTGGGAACCTACTCTTCATGCTGGGTTGTTTTGGAAAGCCTAAATAAAAGGGAAATGTTTAGTCTTACTGTAATTTGATTTGCCATGTCTTGTTTGGAAGGACTGACTTGATTGAGGGGGTTAGCTGGGAGGGAACAAAAAAGAGGGAGAGTTGTAGTCAGAATGAAAAATAAATTAAATTTTATAACATCATTTTTCTCCTCTTTTTTGTGCCTTCATTCTTTCCATGTGCCCTACCTATATATGTTTTGAGGGTTGATCATTTGATATTAGATAATTTTTTAAAAAATTAAAGTAGAAAGTGAAAGAAACAAGAATATCAACAATCTTTCAGGGCCAGATAACTATTTGTAAACTATCACCCACAAAAAAAAAAAAAAAATCTGGTTTCTAATTTGATGCAATCATAATGCCAACAAAAATTAAGCACTAAAATTAATTGAGTGAGATATGTTCATGATTGCACACTTAGAAACAAAACTTTTGTTGAGTACTTGTCACATGTATGACGATCTCCAACGTGTGTTGTAGCATCCATGACAGTTCAGAGCAAAATTGGTTAGATAACCATTAGTCTGGCTCTCCCCCCCCCCCCCCCCGGAATCAGAAACACCCTACCTTTCTTCTGCCCTCAGTATAAATTTGTGATCAAATGTTTCTTTATGTCAATGCTATTAGTAAGAATGGAATAAGTACCTTGCATTAGCAGATACGAGAGAAAATGAATGGAATGGGCAGTACCCTCTTTCATGACTGTTTTTTCTTTAAATGACTGATTAGATGCTCTTCTAAAATCTTTCAAGCAAGTGTTTTAAAAAAATTCAGAAAAAAATGTAAGAATTACCAGACAGCTTTTTAAAATTTTCATTTATTTATTTATTTACTTTAGTGAAAGTGGATGATATTAAGTTCTAGCAATATATTTACTGATATAAAGTCAGAGTGATACAATTTTGCTTTGTGCCATGAAGTCTTTCCAATTTTACTATTTTATAAAATGCATGTTTCTAATGGTAACATCATTTTAAAATCTTGCTTATTAAAATTTTTTTCCTGTCCTTCTCTTCTAAAATTTTGATAGAAAACAATAATCCTTGATATATGCTTGTATTGGCCATGTAGTTGTTCACTCCAAATGAGCACATTTCCTCCTAGAGGGAGGAGAAAGGGTCACACCAAGAACCAAACTGAACATTAGATATAAAACAAAAAAGCAGATAGCTGCAGAACTCGGGAGGTCTGTCCTTACATGTGAGAGCTAACAAATGCTCAAGCAGAGCAATCTTCAGCTGCACAGAAGGCACTGGGATGCAGCTTTTCTAACTCGATACCCAAGCTACAGAGCTGCAGAAGATATGCCAGTGATGCAGCAGCCCGGGAGTCACCAATATTCCTGTACTTGACCAAAATCACCTCCTAAATTCATCAAGTTGGACGTGAATGAGAGTGCTTCACTCTGCTGGTGTCCTATCTGGAGTGAATAGATGTTTGTTTTCATCTCCCCAGGAAAAAGCCACACAATAGTTTTCTGTGCAGTCTTGCAGAAAAATGTTTTAGGATATAAGAAACTGTTTACTTTAAATATGCTCTTTTAAAAATGTTTTGAAATGTGGAGATGATATAAATGCATTTTTAAGAAAATTATTAAATACAATTGGCATTTACAATATTTTTGAGAATATAATACAATTACAGCATTTGACATTTGTTCACATATTCAAACTCATTTGATTTCAGGGTTCTTTTATTTTGTAAAACATATCATCAGTTGAATGTTTAATAAAACATTTCTTGGGACACTTAGATTCCCCTAAAAACTACATAATTATGAGACACGCTAGAGACAAAGCCAGAAAGGGCCCTGATGAAGTGTCTGCTCTCAGGGATTGATTGCCTCCCAAATACATTTCCAGAATTTAAGTGGAAAATGTGCAGTTCATAAAGTTTGTATAGTATGATAACTTCATTTGAAAAGCTTTGTATTTACTATGTATGAGATAATTCTAGGAACTGGAAGAGGCAGATAGGAGTATTTAAAATGAAGGGTGATATATAGAACTAACTGGTCTTAGAGCACCAAATTAAACAATACAATATAGGTGTATGACCTTTAACTTTTACTTTACTCTTATGATGTGTGTACACATGATACGTATGTATGAGTATGTGCCATGGCATACTCATAGAAGCGAGAGGCTAATTTTGGTGGAGTCAGTTTTATTTTCCACCTTTATATTTGGTCCAAGAATCAAAGTCACGTAATCAGGTTTGGGTGGTGAGCACTTAGTCCATCGAGCCAATTTGTGAGCCCAGAAATCACTTCTGCTGTGTTACTACTGCATACACGCACATGGTACAATGCCGTTTTCACAGTATTCACATTATATTAGGAATCACAAATAACCTAGAGATGGCTTAAAGATGGGGAAAATGTATTGCACAAATTCTACTGAGTCTTATAACTACAAATCCAGAGCCAGGTATTGGGGAAAGGTTGAAAGATCCAAGAGACAGAGGAACAAGCCTCAGTCACTTCTCACCTAGCCACCTCTCAGGAATCTTCAGACTGACTGCCTCTCAGTCCTAAGCCTAAAGGGAAGAAGGTGAAGACAAAGGGATGAGCTTCTGCCTCTTTCTTCCTCAACTTTCTCCATCCAGCTATCTTACTTCCTGGCTCAACTTTCTTAGTGCTAGGATTAAAGGTGTGTGTGTGTTTTCCAAATAATGGGAGTTTAGGCATGGGATCCCAGGTGCTGGAATGAAAGGTGTTTGCCCCCACTACCTGGCTCTGTTTGGCCTTCAACTCACAGAGATCCAGAGGAAGCTCTGTCTCCATACTGCTGGGATGAAAGGCATGGGTCACCACTCCCCAACCTTCTTGACAAAATATGTGGCTTGGGTTTTTCTTCTGATTTTCAGGAAAACTTTATTAAATACACAATATATCACCACACAAGTGTGTATATACATTATATGCAAATAATGAAGCCATTTTATATAACAAATGAGAGAGCCAATAGATTCAACATTGTGGTATCATTGAAGGATAAAGGAAGGAATGAGTGAGTGACAAAGTATCCCTGAGGATACATCACAGATAAAACATTTTTAAAGAGAGATAGACATCCAAGTCAGAGAAAAATGAACTGGATCCCCAGTAGGATCTATTTTTGCTCTCTTTTACATTTTCAAAGGCCATGTTTAAGGAAGTCATGCAGCAAGAGAATAATTAACAGCTGATCTGCTTCTTAGACATTGGTTTTATCTGTATTTTATTATCAAACTTACATAAAAACAAATTTGGTTATTGTTTGAAACAAAGGATCATTAAGCAGAGAGTATCTCAGTGGCGTTGTGATGAACAGACTTTGAAGAGTTCAGGAAGAAGTTTCCAACCACATTGTTTTTCTCCCTTTGTACAAAAAGAAACCTCCTTGTACAGGTTGAAATGTAAGATTAGATCCTAATTTGATTTCTTGCTTTATAGAGCGGTCTTTAGCTCAGTGAAGAGATATGGGCTTATCTGGCGGGACCATGTTTGAAAGACATGCTGCTATTACAGGAGATAAAGACAGACCAGCTTTGTTTTCCCAAATTATTCAGAGCAAAAATAATTGGCTGATTTTCTGATATGCAGATACATCTCAGGTATTACCTAGACACAAACAACATGCGTGCTGCCTAAATAACTATCTTCCTTTCTGGGAAAAAGATTCCTTTTCACAAATGGGAAGGAATCTTGCTTTGTAACAGATATATGCTAGTACCTTCAGACAAGATACACTTCATCATCTTGCACAGAAAGAATTTGCTCTCCTCAGCTACTTACCAAAAGTTCTTGTGTCTGTCCACAAGGGCTTCAACATGGACACGATGAGGATCAAGGAAGTTGCCACCCGAGAGTTTTAACAGGAAGTAACACAATCATAGGACTCACTTTAAGACAGCCCTTCTTTAAACCCTGCTGTTTCTCAGTTGTCTTTCCCTGTTTTAGCTCCTATGGTGTTTCTCGTTTTCACTATAGAAAGTTTTTTGTTTTTTGTTTTTTTAAGGTAACTGTTACATGGTCAAGTATCTTTTCTCTCCCACCATTCTCCTCTAGTGCTGTTTTGTTCACACATACCCCCATACCTTCCTCAAAAGGCTGCCTTCTGTTACTCTGGGTTCAGTGTGTACCCAATGTTGAAACACCCAAAACAAAGAATTAGAAGAAAGAACTCACCAGGGAGAATGTATGGATTTTTTCTTCTGGGCCTGAATGACCTGACATAGGATAATTCCACTTTCATTCATTTAACTATAAATTTCAGCTTTTATTACAGCTGCATAAAACTGTATTGTGTATATCCCACAGCACAATTTTGTTTATCTATACATTGGTTGATGGACCTCTAGGTTCCTTCAATTCTTAGATAATGCAAATTGAACAACAGTGAACATAGATGTGTATATGTCTTTGTAGTTAAATATAAAGTCCTTTAGGATATTCTCAAGAGGGATGCAACATGGTAGTTCCATTTATAGTTCTTGAGAAACCTCTAGATAAAGTTACAAAACAACTATATTAATGTACATTCCCATCAATAGTAATAAGACCACCCCTTCCCATAAGTTCATGCTAGCATTTGTTGTCATTTGTAGTCCTGATGATGAACTTTCTAGTTGGGGTGACATGAAATCTTCTTCTTTTTTTTTTAACCCAAGACAGTGTTTTTCTGTGTATCTTTGGAGTCTGTCCTAGAACTCACTCTATAAGCCAGGCTGACCTCGAACTCATAGAGATCTGCCTGCCTCTGCCTCTCAGGTTCTTGGTTTAGAAATATGTACCATCGTTGCCCTGCTTGGAATCTTAAGTGATTTTAATCTGGATTTTGCAGGTAGCCAATGTTAATGAACACTTTTGAAAGTATTTGCTAAATATTTGCCTCTCTTCTTTTGAGAACTTTCTGTTCAGTTCCACACCTCATGTTTTATTTGGTTGCTTATTTTCTTGATGCCCAGGTTAAGCTATTTGTAAGTTCTAGAAAGCAATCCTCTGTCAAATACTTAGTTTGCAAAGACTTTTCTCTCGTTGTGTGGACTGCCTTTTCATTTGTTTGACAGTTTCCTTTGCTGCACAGGAAGTCACTAGATCATGTTTCCCACATCACTAGAGTTCCATTCAGAGAGTCTTTACCTATGGCTGAAAGTTGACATACTCTCTACTTTTCTCTCTAGAAGTTTCAGGGTATCTGGCTAGATGCTGAAGTACTTCATCATTTGGAGTTTCCTACAGAATGAGAGATAAGCATCTAGTTTTATCTTTTTTACGTGCTGAGATTTAGATTGCTAACACCTTTTATGGATGATGTTATCTTTTCTCCAATCTTTATTTTTTGATATCTCTGTAAAAAAAATCAAATAATTAGAGTTGTTTAGATTTGTATAAACTAGGAAAGTGCTAACCAAAATGAAGTGCACATTTTAAAAATTATGTAGCAACCTACTATTTTTCAGCTCAATTATGATTGAATTTGATGCCTGCTCTCCAAGAAGGAATTCATGTTTGGTACCATAAATCTGATAAAAGGTCCATGGCTGTGGAAGTCAGAGGCCCTGAAGATGAGACCTACTGAAGATGAGTATTTTGCAGAATACTCATAATGTCAAACTGCCTTCTAAGAATTGTTCATATCACAGATCTATGCTTTTCTCAACCATGATCAGACAAGTTTCTTTTAAAAGAGGGTAGTGGTTAATACAGATATTCATAATGGTTACTGTGCTGAGAATAAGTGACAGTGAGTACTCAGTTTTAAGTGGGACATGAGCTATCTACTATAGCTAATTCACTTTATAACTTGTATTACTAACTAAAAACTATTATTTTGATGTCTCTTAAACTTACACACATTAACTTCTAAGTTTCTTTTCTAAAACTGTCACTAGAAAACTATAACAACTATTTCATCTTCAACTACTTCAGAGACCCAAGAATGAAATAATATTTACCTAAGTAAACAGGAAGTGCAAGCAACTTACAAAATCTAAAAATGACAGAGATGACACCTATCTGCCTGAACAGTCACCCAAAGTTCCTTTATAAAGTTGGGGCTATAGGCCCAGAGTCTCTTTTCATTTCAGTGAAGCAGGAAATCTGCTCTGCCCATTCTGGTATAGTTTATCAGTCGCTTCCCCTTGTGTCCTGAAGAATATCTGGCAGTTTTCTCTGAAAAGCAGGAACCTGAATGACCATCTCAGCTTGTTCTGTCAAAGTTCAGAGGTCACTTTCCATGGGAACCTGTATGCCCAGTTTAAACAGCATAGAGTAAAACAGTCAATACAAGTACAAGTTCTTGCCCAGTGGCTAACTGTTGCCACAAAGGAAATAGGCTCCATATGGAGTTTCTTTGATGCCCATTTTTCTCCTGAAGTAGATTGGTGCTGCTAGGAGCAGACCTGTCTCACTGTCCAGAAAAGTCTAAGTTCTCAAAATATTTTAAATGCCATATTCTATGGATCTCTGAAGTGTTTGAAGAAGCCTATTCATCTAAAATATATTTGTTTGATCTTGAAAACATATCTAACATGACTATGTTTGATGTAATGTCTTACTACTAACTTGCATTACTTTCTATTCTAATTAGTTGGTAATAAAAACTTTCATGGACTAACAACTTGTGTTACATTGGTAGATGAAGTGAATAAGTATACTACCTTGAACAAGAATAGAGATATTTGTACAGTAACACAATTAATCTCAATATACACAATTTGTATACAATATACAAAAATCTAATCCAATGTAAAATATTTAAAGCTAGTAAATTATTTAAAAAGAAGATCCAATAATCTATCCTTATATCCCATCCATCCTATTTTGCTTATGTTCTTTTAGCATCAAAACATGCCAATAAAACCCATAGAGAGAGGATTAAATGCTAACCAGAGAACACAATTTAACTTTTATTGCCTTACCATTTGCTTTACCTATTTTGTTTTGTTTTTGTTTTCGCTTTTGGTGGGGTTTGTTTGTTTGTTTGTTTGTTTGTTTTTAACAAGTCATTCTGTCATTCCTCCCTTGACAAAACAGTTGATTTTTTGGCTTGTTAGGGTATCTCTGTTGTGCTTATCCTTGCATTTCTATTGCCGTTACCAAAGTCTGGGTATCAAGCGGAAGAAGTCTGAGGCATCTGCTGCAGAACTCCTAATGCCCAGAAATAGCAATATGTCTGTCTACAGAACCTGAACTCACAAACATGTATGAAGTAGAAATGGACAGAAGGGAAGATTTAATTTCATCCCCATCCCCATTATCACAAATGCCCTAAGTTGCTATCATGTTGAGTAACAGAACAGAAGCACAGGCTACATATTTCCAACCACAGAGCTTTGCTGGAGGGAGTATTCCATGTGGTGAAGAAGATAGACTGAGTATCAAGGTTACCTTGAATGTGTTCAGAACAGGTGTACATCCTACTGGGATAGTCCTCGAGGTATTGGAAGCATGTTTACGTCTAAATACAATCCCTATGAAATATTTATAAGACCATCAACAGGAATCCAGCTCCTTTTAGGTCATCTGTTAGGTGATCAAAACAAATGTTTCAAGAAGGGAAATGTTTTTTAAAAATGTTCATTAGTATCACATTGGTCTTCATGAGTTTACATTTATTGTCATTTGCAAAGATAGAATGCTTTTATTAGTGGAAATATGTTACCTCCAACATAAAATATAAGAACGATATTGGAAAGAAAAAGAAAAATAGTATAAGGCTACTGACAATATGCCCAGAGGACAATCTACTTTGGTGACAATTTAATGTATGAAATGATTTATTGCCTTCTACAAATTCTACTATGTTGGCCCTATTTTTATTCTATCTGAACTGCTTAGGTATACATAATTACCCATTAGTTTTTATTTCAAAATAATTCTATATCTTATAAATATACTTGCCTTACAGTCATAGACTAGAAATAATAAGTTTTCCATAAAATCTGACTTGAAAGTGTATCCCCAAATTCAAATTTTTAATTCTCAAATTGATGTTAATGTCTTTTAGAGTTGAGGATCTTAGAGGGGAAGGATCATTGTGTTAGGGCTCCATAATATTACCATTGACTTTATAAGAGTTAGACATGAGAGAAGCTGCACGTCTCACTATGTGATGCCATCACCCAGTTTTGATGCAGCAGAGACCCACAATAGAGTCGCCATCTTGCAACTGAATTTTCATACCCCTAAGGACTATGAGAAACATATTTCCTTATGAATTCCCAATTCTTTTCCTTTCTACCATAATAACAGACAAAGATAAGCTCAACCAGATATGAGAAAACACTCCATTATCCTTTAAGGTTTTAAGTTACTTTCTTAAATCTTTACTTACTTATTAGAGCTAATTGCTAGTCATGTAAAAATACAATTTGATATGAAATCTCTAATCTCTAAGCATATATCTTCAATAATTATTATTTGCATAGATATTGAATTTAAAATTATAATTAGAAAGTAATGAGTTTTTAAAAATAAATCATACTATACTATTGAGAGAAAATAGAGGAAAAGAATATTAAAGACTGTTAAAATGAAGGAATAATAATTTTTGTAGCTACCTTAGTCTCAGTTTTCTTATTTGCAATTTTTGTATATTTTATACACTGATTCTTGATATTTAGCATGGTAAAACAATATTTCATTCTTAATTTTTAAAATCACAAATCAACAACCACAAATAGTTTAATAACCTAATTCTTTAATTCAATCTCCATGACTTCAAACTGTCCATTTCTCTTACAAGATAGATATGAGAAGCAGGAGTTACTTGGGCAAAATTTCTAATTAGGTATATTGAATTATACTACGTAGAGTGGTTGTCTATGCAATTCTGTGTATTCTATAGAATTTTAGGAAACATGAGTTTTAACTTTTGAGTGAACTCCTTTCTCAGTCTTCAAGTTAATTAATTTTTAAAAAAACTGATTTTTTAAAATTACATTTGTGCATTTTTTGTGTCCTGTGATTACATAGCCCCTGTGTGGAGATGAGGAAAGAACTTGAGGATGTAAGCTTTGCCCTTCTATCATGTGAGTATCAGCTATTGAACTTAGGTACTCGGGTTTGTAAGCATGTATCTTTACCCACTGACCCATCTCAACTCTCCTCCTCAAAAACAAAACAAAACAAAACAAAAAAACCACTTAAAATAAAATCAAAGAATTTGTCTATTATTTCTCCACACCTTATATATGCAAGACAAGTGCTTTATCATTGTGAAATCTATCCCAGTCCTAATTGTTGTTTTGAAAGAGTGGACATTTTATAAACAATTAGTTTAAAATCAATTAGTTATCTCTCTTTTAAAACTGTAAGCTATGGAGATAGGTGTTAGAGTCACTTTCATCAGACATCTTGCTTTCATAGAAAATAGGCAAAATCAATCTGTTAACTGTCGTTCCTTTACAGCACAGACTTCTCTACCAAAAGCCCAGTGATAATTATTGGGACAATATATCAAATTGTGAGCCTGAAATAATCTGCAATAATATTTAATATGAAGTTTACAGATAGGTATATTAAGAAGTATAAAAGATTTTACTATAAACTAACAAATCCTTAGTGTCTGCATTTCTCTACATCATTGATGGCTACATCTTCTGTCATTTGTTTTATTGATACTGATCATTCTGAAGTAAGGCAGAATCTCAAAGCAATTTTCCTTTGCATTTCCCTGATGACTAACGGTATTGAACATATTTTGAAGTGTTTCTTGGTCATTGTGCTTCATCTTCTAAGAACTCTATGGTTAACCCTACATCAAATTTTTCATTGGTTTGTTTTACTGATGTTGTTCATTCTTTGTTAAAATTCAGGAGTCCATAAATATGTGAGCTTGTGCCTGGGTCCTTAGCTATGCTTCATTTATTAATCTGTCTTTTTATTCCTATACCATGTTTGTATTTATTTCTATAGCTCTGTAGTGTCCCTTAAAATCAGGAATGTTGACATCTCCAGTAGTTATTTTACCATTTGGGACTCTTTTTGTTACCCTCTTTGAGGACATGCTTTCATATTAAGTTTAGGTAACTTATTTTTTTATATTCATTTTATTTTTTTTAATAAAAAAGTCTTTTATCTATGCACCCCCCTGCTGCTCCTCCATTCACTCTTCCCAATCCCGCCTCCCAGTCAGCCTTCAGCCTTCTCCTCCCCATCCAGCCATCCCTCCCCACAAAGGGGAAGAAATCCCAAGGTGGATCAGCTCAGCTTGGCACATTCACTCCAGGCAAGTCCGATTTCTTCATCCCTGTATCAAGGCTGGGTTAGGTATTCCTCTGCAGGGAATGTGTGCCGAGGTGTCAGCCCATGCACATGGTCTCATGCTCAGGAACACAGTCTGATCCAACCCTTCGAGACTCCACCTACTGCCCATTCCAATCCACAGTTGCCTATCCTTGAAGGGCCTAGCTCCTTTTCCCGATGGATCTCCAGTGGCAATTCTTGATTCTGTGAGCTTCCCCAGAGCTCCAGCTAGCCATCACTATGGGAATTTTCCTCATAATCCCTATAGACTCTCCTTCAATTCTGGTAAATCAATCCTAAAATTTTTTATGAGGATTGCACGAAACCTGTGGGTTGCTTTTGATATGATGTCTACCTTTTACAATATCAGTCTTTCCAAAGAATAGCATGATAGGGCAAGACTTAGTCAGTACTGGTGTGAGTGTAAACTCATATAACCACTGTAAATCAATGTGGTGCTTCCTGAAAAATAATATTACAATAGATCTACTATAAAACTAAGCTTCATTGTGCTGGTTAGGGTTTTATTAATTGGATAATAAACCAGAGTCACCTAGAAAGAAAAAAGTTAAGTTGGGGAAATGTTTCCATTAGATTGGTTCACAAACAAGTCTACGATGCTTTTTTTTTTTTTTAATTTCTAATTTATGCAGAAGATCCTAACCCATTGTGAATGATACCATTCTGGAGAAGGTAGCTTGAGTGCATAAGAAAGTAAACTGAGCAAGCAAGTAGGAGCAGGCCAGTAAGCATCTTTTCTCCATGACATTTATATCTATTTCTACATCCAGGTTTTTGCTTTGAGTTAATGTTCACTCTCCTCTAAGCTCTAATATGAAAGAAGAAGCACTTTCTTCTCCAAGTTGCTCTTAGTCATGGTGTGTAACTCAGATTCATAAAGTAACTCAGATTCATAAAAATAATTATTACATGTTATTTTAAAATGTGGACGTTAGCTTGTAATTGTGAATATACACATACATGCATACCTACATATGTGTGTGTGTATATATATATATATTGTTCAGGACAGCCCACAGGTTTGGTTGCTAGTAAAGGACCAGGGAGAAAGAGAAGGTCTTTCTAAGAGGGAGAAATAGAATATAGTAAATATAGTGTTTCAAAGGAATAGGGGGAAAATTAAGTCAGGAGAATTAAGTACAGTGAGGTATGGTGGTGCAGGGTAGAGGCGAGAAGGGAAGGGGTAACTTGTACTGGCCTTTTTCTTGTGGGGGCTACCAGCTAGCCAGCTCCCGAATCATGAATTAGAGACTTATTATTCATTTTGAATTTTTGGCCTCGCTTAGGCTCATTTCTGGCTAGCTCTTTACTTTAAATTAACCTTTCTCTTTTTATCTAACTTTTGTCTCAAGGGTTTCTACTTTTCTTCTATATCTCCTAATTTCGTTGCCTCTCTATTTCTGCTGGCTGGCAGTAGCTGCTGGCCTTTTGGCCCTGCACATCACCTTCATTCTCTTCTCCTCTTTCTCTATTCTTTCTCTCTTCTTTTTGCGCCTAGATTTTCTCCTATTTATTCTCTTGCCTGGTAGCCCAGCCTATCCTTTTCTGCCTAGCTACTGACTGTTGAGCTCTTTTATTAGACCAATCAGGTGCCTAAGGTAGACAAGGTCAGAGAAATGCAACACATTTTATCGTAATTAAACAAATGCAGTATCAGAAAAAGTAACACACCTTTATACAGAGCAATATTCTGCAGCATAATTCCACAACAATAACACTAAAGGTATTTTGAAAAGCCACATGGAAACCTAATATTGCAAACATTTATAAGGTATATACACATATAAAAGGAGTTTAAGGGAGCTGTTTAACAAGATAGACAATTTCCAAAGTATTTGTTATCAAATAAAGACTCAAGTACTAGGAATAGATTAATTTTTGACTCGTTGGCCAAAGGGTTTCACTGAGCCCACAAACCTTTAGGCTATTGAAAAGTTATTACTTATTCTATCTAACCTTACGATAAGATCCTTTGTGGAAGATACCACATTAGAACATGGAGAATTGAGCTGTTATGCAACTGGAAGCATCACCATACTAAATGTCATTCAGTATTGGGAAGTTAGTATGTATGCTACTGAAAGAGAGTAGCAATAATCTATATCAACAAAAGCTGATTACCTGCAAGATAGGCCCAATGGTGCTCTAGTGGTACAAATGTTATAAGGTAACTGCCCACATTTTTATTGGATTTAAGGCCTGCTCCTTGAGGTGGAACTCGTACCTTATACTGCTAATGAGGTCAAGAACATGAAACTACATAGGTCATTGACCCTAGGGGAAAACCTATTATAATTTATTATCCTGAAATAAAAATGGCAACAAAATAACTTCTAATGGCATATTGCTATAGCCATCAATCAGTGCATCATTTAATCCTTATCAGAGAAGCTTCAGTTGTTGTCCAGTTAGACAGTGAGTAGAGGGTCAGATAATCAGAAGCACTCATCTTTAATTATCACCCTGTCCCCTTAAGGCACAGAGATGTATGTGAAGGTGGAGCCAGAATGATCATAAGAACCAGCTGTGGTAGATAACTCCAAGGAAACTGTCTTCCAGACACAACAAGGTGATGTGCATATGAACTCGGAGAGACTGACAGCTCTGTGACAGACTATGAATCAGACTTGCATAAATTCAAGCCAGAAAAAGTTCTTGAGAATAAGAAGTAGACAAAAATTCTACTCATAGACAAGAAGTTATATACAATGAATAGCTGCTGTGATATGTCATAGAGCACATCTGTCATACTCCAGAGGATTCTCCATGCTCTGGAATAGCTGCACAACACCTGTCAGACTCCATGTTTTGGGGGTTTATTTTTGGTGCTGTTTTGTTTTATTTATGTTGTAGAGAAAGGACATGAATTTGGGGAAGTGGGGAAGTGGGTGGGAGCAGAACTTAGGAAGAGTTGGAAGACAGTTTTGATATAAAAATAAAAATGTAATTTCTAAAACTAATGAAATTATCTTGAAGTTAAAACAATGCCTTTTGAATTAAAACTACCTTATGTTTAGTTTATATTTTTGTTGTTAAACATTACTGTAGGGGTATTGTGTTGTTTCATGGTAAATAATTGTCCCACCCACTGGTTTAATAAAAAGCACTGATTAGCCAAAGGCAGACAGGAAGTGTGGGTGGGGCTACCAGACTAAGAAAAACTCTGAGAACAGGAAGCACAGAGCAGAAGGCCAGAGAGAAGCCGGAAGAAACAGAGGACAACTATGAAGCCCTAAGAAAAGGTACCGAGCCACATGGCTGAACAAGAGACATGGGTTAGATGAAGGGTAGAGAGCTAGCAACTGATATGCCTGGGCCTGAGGCCGATCAGCTGAAAACTATCGTAAGCTTCTGTGTGTCTCTGTGGGTCTGCGGGTCTGTGAGTCTTAAACCTTGAGGTTAGGCCCGAAAGTCCGGGCCAGAAAACTTTTACTATACATTACTATAAGCTATACAAGGAAATACAATCTCATTTATAGGTGAAATAATATTTTCCTTCATTTATATATGTCTAAGTATTTTACTTCTTCACTTATACATTTCTCTAGTGCTGAGCTTCACTGAAGTACAATTACAATAAAAGCTTTTCTTTATGATGATGATTGAATGAAAAAGAAATAAAGAGAAACGACATGACTGCTTCTAGGTATGGTTGAGGAGAAGGTTTAGAATAGAGAGAAAGGAGAGCACAGACAGAGACTTCTAGAGGAATCCATAATGGACATGACTCCAACAATATGAGAGAATGGGAGGGGAAGAGTTGGGACAAAAGCAGGCGCAGCAGTCAACAGGGCACCTGCGTTATACAGGGAAGAGTCTCTGGGGAGGGGCAACCCAGTCCCTGGGCTGGAAAGTTCAGGGTAGAGAGCAGAATATTCTGGGCAATCCCTATAAGAGGGAGGTGTTGAGGATTTCTGGGAGAACCTGGTGATCAGGTCATCTCTCTTTTGTATGTTTAACAGGTACTTTAGCCATTCGCTCCAGGGTTTTAGACTTAATGGTGATGATGATGATGATAATATGAGTGTGCGTGCTTGTAAAGAATATTGCAGTCTTGGACGCCATTCTTCACAATTTCTCACTGGCCTCCCAGTTTACTAGTAGCCAGGCTAATAAACTCCATGACTCCAGCTCTGAGATCATAGCCCAAGCCACCATGCTTGGCTTCTTTGAAGTGAAGTTTGGTGATCACACCCACGTCTTGTATCACTCCCTCCTTCTTGAGGATCGTTTTGACTGAAATAATACTCACATAAACCTAGCTTTCTTTGGTCTCTTAGATAGTCTGTGAGACATGGCCTTGATAATTACTTGGTCCAATGCAACATCTGCTTTGTTTTTGTTTCTCTATAATTCTAATTTATAATACACATTTACTACAACCCTCAGAATGTATTGTTTTACTTTTCTATTCTAGAAAATTCACATCAACAAGAACATATACATAACATTTTGTGCTTGATTCCTTTGAGGGTCAGTTATACTGTAGCATAAATTAGTATTTCATTAGTTTTTTATGGATAAGTACTAGTCCATTCTATGGATATCATATTTTGTTTACATTTTTCTCAGCTGAACAACATTTAGACTGCTTTAACCTTTGAGTTATTGTGTATGTTGGTGCACACACATTCAGATATAGTTTTTAATTCCAAAACATTTTATTTTCTTGTGTTAATACATATATGTAGAATTTCTGGGTCATATATTAATCCTGTTTAACTTTGTGAGAAACCACCTGAAAGGCATAGATTTACCATTACAAAATTTTATTTCAGGGAAAGACCATTTAGTGCCTGAGGACAGGACCCAGGACTAAAAAGAATCTAGGAAAAAGCTCAGGAATGTGCCTGACAAAACTTGGGTTTGCATCAAAAGTCTAGCCAATAATTTTCAAGAATTACTGTACCCCATACCTCTTTACCCAATCCTTAAATGCCAAGACGTGTAGCACCCCACTTACATGTGTTTTCTTTAAAAACCTCTCACCCCTGAGCTCAGAGCCAAATTCCTCCGCTGTGCCTGGCCTGAGTCGTTTGAACCTGTCCAAAGGGATAAACAGACGCTCATGTGTTTGCATCAGAATCTAGCTCCCTGGTGGTATTTGAAGGTCCCTCAACGTGGGTAGAACACGCCAAACTTATTTTTAATATTGTCTGCACCATTTTTGTAATTCCAGATGGATGAGTATCTTAACTTTCTCAAACCCTGTCATTACTCTGCTGTTTTTGTTAGTTTTGTCTCTTGTGTTTTGTTTTGGTTGCAGCTGCTTTTGCCTTTATTGTCATATAAAAATACTGTCTCCTAAGGTTTTTATTTATCATTTTCTTCTGGGACTTTCATAGTTTAGTTCCTATGTAAAGTCTTTGAGGGACAGCAACAGGGCTGAGCAGAACAAATGAACCCAATTCTATGTTTAAGATCTTCAGTGAGTGAGAGGAGAAAACTGAATCACAGGATTAGCCTCTGGTCTCCACACATGTACTGTGGCTATGTGTAAGTCCCTCACCACACACACTCTCCTACCTCTCACATGCAAATGTGTAATGAGTAAACTAAAAATTTCAAGTTTTTGAAACATTTGAATGAGCTTTTTGTTTATGGTATAAAGTCTGTATAAATGCATTATTGGAATGTCATCATACAATTATTAATACTGTATGTATAAAGTTTGTTTTCCCATTGAACAGCTATAATTCTTATCAAAAGTTATATGTATATATGTCTTTAGATTACTTCATATAGAAATATTTTACACACATATCTATAGATGAATTTCACACTGTTTTGATTATGGTATCTTTCTTATACACTCTTAAATAAAATGCTTTCCACTCTGTTTTTTAATCTATTTTTGACTATTTGTGTACCTTGCTAGTCATCATGAATTTTAACATCAATTTGTTCATTTCTACAAAATGGCACTTTCCTTTTAGAGAGATGAGGGAAAGTCTTTAGACAAATTTAAAAATATTTTTTATCTTATTAATATGAAGTCTCTCCAATCATAAACACAGGACTGTCTTTCCACCCCTGTCTTACTGTCAAGTACGTCTCTCATATGTCCCTATTGAGTTGTTTGCTTCATTTCATTCCAAATAGATCATGGATAACATGTAGAGACATACATGGTTTTCATGCAAGGATACTATATCTGCCAACACATTTGAATTCAGTTATCAGCTTTGATAACCTTTCAATTCTTTCTGCATATTAACTTGGCATGTGTGAATATACATATATCTGTATTTCCCTTTCTCCCTAAACAAATTTAATTAATTTCAATATAAATACCCATAAATACAAGTAATTTTAATGCTGAATAGAAATTATGAGAGTGGATAAATGTTTTATTCATTAATTTTATTTGTGTCCTTATTTGTGGATAAATGCACTTGTGTGGGTGCATGCAACTGTATGTCCATGAAGGCTGGAAAAAGAGCAGCAAGGGCTCTAATCTATCGGTCTCTGCCTAATCTTTTCAAACAAGGACTCTTCTTGAAGCTAGAATTCATGTTGTCTCTGATATGCTGTTAATTAGCAAGCCCCAATGATTCTTTTGTCTCCATTGGCTTCAGACGCATTTACAGGGACATGGCTTATTGTATGCATGCTGAAATTTGAACTCAGGTCATCATGATTGTGTAGTAAGTACTCTTAACTACTAAGCTATCTCTCAGCCCAACAAAGGATACCATAATCTAATTCCTTATGGTTTTTTTGTTTGTTTGTTTGTTTTTTTCTGTGTCTCATCTGTCCAATCCCACAGCTCCTTAGTCCCAAATAACACAGACTTATATTAAGTACAAGCTGTTCGGTCTATGGCTCAGGCTTATTACTTGCTAACTCTTAGACTTTAAGTGAAGCTATGTTTCTTATTTACGCTTAGCCCTGTGGCTGAGTATCTTTTTACTTAGTGCATCATACTCTCCTGCTTCTTCTGTGTCTCACTTTTGCCTGCTGCTCTGTTCTTATGCTTCCCAGAGTTCTCCTGGTGTGGTTGAATTGCCTCTACTTCCTTTCTAGCTATTGACAAATCAGCATTTTATTAAACTAATATTTAGAGTGACAAATATTGACAGTATATGAGCATATAGTACCACATCATTCCCTTATTGTTTCCTTTCTAAAACAAGAATCACAAATCTAACCATTTTGTATAGCTTTTTTCTTGACCATTAAGGGCATTTCATTCAGTATTTTTCAAACGAAAGTGATATTTAAATTTAAAATTTAAAGTATCTTTTATCAACCTATGAAAATCTTCTATTAATAATTATTTTTATTATTTTATCATGAAAGACTCTAATTTTTCAAAATGCTACTTCTTCACTAATTTGTTGTTCTCTTTTTATCATACTAATATAGAGTTTTTATTATTGTTTCTGTGTATATATGTATGTAACACACTACATGGTGTGTACATAAAGGTCAGGGTGTGACCATCTAGAATTAGTTCTCCATGTGAGTTCCAAAGACCAAGCCAGGCCACTAGGTTTACACGGCATATACCTTCACCCACATAGTTGGTCCCAGATAATTTATTTTCTAGAACTTCTTCTCATTGACTATTGTTTTTCACTTTGTTTTAATATGCTATGTTGGCACACAGTTGCTTTTCATTTTAGGTTAGCTAACTTGTTGCAGTACACTGCTGCATTGTTATCATTTCACAACCCCCTTATTACTGCAAGATCATTAATAATGCAACATCTAAACTGATAGTTTAAACAAGTTGGGTTTTGCTATCTTTTTGTTTTACCAAGTATGTAAAATTTTTTGTTAAAGGCCAACATTTTGTTTTATTCTCTCCACCTATTTTCTATTATCAAGTTTATTTACCGCATGTCTAGTTATTATCATTACTCTCCATTTACTTTCTTTTTGTTCAGCTTCATTAAAATAGAAACCAAAGCTTTAGATTTTGAGAGATGACAGTTTTTTGTTATTAAGGTCTTATTTCTGTTCTCTGACCACCATAATTCACAATATGTTATATATTGCCGTATATTTTATCTTATTTTGAATGTACTTTCTAATGCTCATTGTGATCTATTATGACATTGTTGGCACTTACAGGTATGCAAATTATTTTCTATAATAACATAATTTTTCTCTTTTAATATTAATTGCCAACTGTATTTCTCATATTCACAGAAATTACCAGATATGATCAGCCTGAAATGAAATGAGATTTGTCTTATGTTGTATCATCTGGTTTATCTGAAAGAATATTATATGTTCACTTTATTAATTTTAACATGAAAATAATTTTATTATAATGAACTCGCATATAAAAAGTCACACAGTTAGATTAATGTAGTCTTATAAAGAAGCAGTGTATCTGTGTGCATTTTAGTTTATGTTGCTGGGTGGCGCATTCTATATCTCTTAAGTCTGACTATGTCACTTAATTATTACATTTTCTTGCTATCCTTATGTCCAGGTTTTCTCTCCCCTACAGAAAATTAAAGCAGAATGTTGTTATTTCCAACAAGTTTTGTTAATCATCACTTTCTTCTCAGTTTTGTTTAATATATTTAGGGGTTTTGTTAACAAATAAATATTTCGAATTCCTATGAATCCATACAGTGGAGTTCTAACCCAGATAAAGGGTCAGTGGGAAGGGGAATCTCTGAGAGTACTTAGGTCCTGAGGGTGAATCCTTTCTAAATAAATTTAATGCCTTTGTTTAAACCCATCTACTGTTTTTTACACCATTGCTATTTTTTTATGCTTCTGTTTTGATTCTCATGTAGCATTTTTTGTCAAATATTTTATTTATGTTTTTAGTATTTTCTTGGGAGCTACGGTCCATGTATCTTAACCATCTGTGTAAGATTCATACTAAGGATGCATGCCATCTTCATTCATAGATTTAGAGTCAGCTCATATCATCTAGAACTTGATGTGGGATGGTCATTGTGTATGCTGTGAATACATGTACCTACCATTGTTTCTGAAGCTGCTTTGGCCCATGGTAAGGCCAGATATAGCCAGGCAGAGAATCCAAACAGAGATACAGGGAGAAGAAAGGAGGAGATCAGGGAGATGCTGTGAACCTCTGTGGGGAGCAAGCTGTAATAGGACACAGTAAAGCCATGAGACACATGGAGATGCATAGATTAATAGAAATTAATTAATTTAAAATGTAAGAGCTACTTGGTAATAAGCCTGGGCCATAGACCAAACAGTTTGTAATTAATACTAAGCTTTGAAATTATTATTTTATGAGCTACTGCAGAGGCCAGGAAGGACAGAGAAAATCCATCTGTATGCAAGAACTTGTACCAAGCTGACTTCTTCAGGAGTTTTAAGATTTCCAGAAATATGCTGGAAGTTTTCACATCAATTTTCTCTAAGCTTCCTGTTTTCTAGCCATTCTTCCAAGGCATCTGATCCATCTATCATCAACAGCAACTTGACCATAACCTTCAACCAGCCGAAAATAATATGTTGCCTTAGATTTCCAACAAGCACTACCTCAGTTCTGGGAAGCTTTGTGGTCAGAAGGAAAAAAAAACAAGCCTTTCTTCCATTCTTCATTAGACACCAGACAGACTAAAACCACCCAAAACTGTGTTTTGCTATGGAATCCATAAGAGAGAGTTGTTGCCCAAGGCCATCACTCAGATACAGGATGACAGGCTGCTGCGTTGCTGTTTTCTTCTGAATTGAACAGATCTTTTATAAAGAGAGAGAGAAAAGCCTGGAGGAGTTTCAAGAAACTCAAAAAATTCACAAGATTCATAAGGTCCAAAGTTTGGTCACAAAATACTGCCAGGAGGAAAGACTCTCAAGTTGTGTAGTAGCCTTCAAGTTGGGGGGGAACAGGGATTGAGCTGTGTCTCAGGGATGCAGCTTTTGTGTATTGGCACCAATACTGAAGTTAGTTTTTTCAGAGCAGGTGCTTGTGGAATCTTCCATGTTCTTTAAGTATCACAGCTAAGTAAAGATGCCCAAAATTCCTCAGTAGGACTCAGGTTTTTTTTTTTTTTCTTTACTTTTCTCTTTTCTTTCTTTTTCCTTTTTTGGAATAACTTCTCATTGCCACTCGACGATTATAGTTAGTGTCAATGGATCCAGAACAGATGAGACAGAATTTACTAGTTTGCTTCTATGAGGGAGATGGCTCTGCCATTTTGTCGAGGTTTGGGAACCCTGGGAATTATATACATGTGTATCCACTCCTTCTTAACCATGCCACAGGATGTTTACATTCCAAAGGTCACAAAGACCCATTGCAGGATGTTTGCTTTGTTGCCCTTAGGTTTCCGGGAGCTTTTTACAAAGTTTTATTCTATACAGGTTTTCAAGCAGGTAGAATCACTATGTTTTCTGTAAGATGTTGCTTTCAACCTCAAGTATTCCAGAGCTAGTGAATTGCTATAGACTTTCACTGGATAGTTTATAAGCATAATTCTCCACTATAATTTATGAAAGTGGTTACAAAGAGTGAGAGCCAGTGTCTCGTGTCTTATTCTTAATCTTAACACTCATAAAATATGGAATAGCTGAAATCGCATAAATGATAGGTATTAAAAACTTTTTTTTAAAAAGAGCAAACATCACAGTTTGGAAAATAGTGCCCAGGAGAATTATATAAAGGTCATAGAATATGAATAAATATTAATGTACTTCTTCATGCAAAATTGGAAAACTGTGCTGTTACAACTGGAAAATTATTCAAAGACAAGCATTGTAATTAAGGTTTGCCTTTTCCCTTGGCGGTGATGGAGAAATGCAGGTTTATTCTCAGCCTTTAACTAGTTTAATAATCATTTGAAAAATTCAAATGTAAGTCTTGTTGCAACAACACTTCAAGCCTAAATGAATAGCTGGTTCATTCTTCAAAAGCATGGCATTTGATTCTCTTAGCATAAATTTTGCTGCCTTATGTATTCTAGAGTATTACAGGCTATATGAACTGGTTTAAATCCCCAAATCCTATAGTTAACTAATCTCTTTGCTGTCTCATCTCTTGCTGCAGAAAATAGGCATTTGAGGGGTTGTGTATAGAAAACTAGCCTCTGTATTTAGGCCTGAGACTATTTTTCCTTCTTGCAACATTTACTGTACTGTTCTAAGCCAGAAAAATAGTTTCAGTTTATACCTGAGAACTAAGTGGGCCCATGATAGCTGCTCCATTACACAACTACCACATTGCTTTTTGCACAAAAAATGATAAAGTATGTGTGCAAATGTTGTTATATATTTGAAATCATTATTTGGTTTTATTCCCAAAGGGCCAGATAAGCTATGATTGGATTCACAAGTCATATTCCAATGCCACCCTATTCCCTGTGGTTCACTTTTCACTTAAATTCTTGAAAGAAATAAAAGTAAAATTTGACAGCAGTATATTATTTAAATGTTAATGAAAGATTACTCAGAAAATAATTATGTGGTTTTATATCAAATATTTATTTAAATACCTCAAAATTTAAAAATTACATAAAGCTCTTCATTGCTGTAGTAAAATAACTTAGTAAAGTGTTTAAGGGAAAAACAATTTATGATGCTCAGAGTTTAAGAAAAGTAATGTTATTGCTGGAGGAGAAAGCAGAGTAAGTCAGCTCGTATCACAGGACAGTAGTCTCAAAACAGAGAAGAGAATGGGGCCAGGGAATAGGGCCTACTTTCTCAAGGTAACCCACACCCTCTAAAGTTTTCTCAACTTCCCAATTTATCCAGAACACTGGGAACCAAGAATGAACCATTAAGAGATACTTCCCATCTAAGCCTTGACTTCACGATTTTTTTTTAAACGCCTCAAAACACAAGAACAAGTATGAGAATAAAAGGATCATTTACTGAATGGGCTAAAGTTCAAAAGTTACTTTACTTTTCATAGACAAAAGAATAACCATTAAAATAATGCATATGAACTATAGAGAAAGTAAAATGGGAAAGCACATTAAGTCCTAAATAAAGGAGAATTTATAAATGCCTTATTTAAATAGTATTCAGGTGAAAATTAAACCACAAGGGATTTAAATTCATAAGGGATTCCAATACTAACTGTTGCTTCAGTAAAAAGAAAGTATCAACAAATATCAGGAACAGGCGATGGCAGCAGCTTGGCAGCTGTGATCTCAAAAAGGTCATTTTTCTGTATGTTAGACTTGTGGTTAAAACAAAGTTGAAACCATTATAATTTACTATTGATTATATTTGCAGTAAAATAAAATTAGTAGATAATCAGAGCACCTTTTTTGATATTCAGAGTTTCAAACTGGAATAAAAGTCCATATCATTGAAAGAAAATAGTATAACATAATTATCTGATATAAACCTTGAACATTTCTTACATGGCTTAGTGGAGACTAAAGAGACTGCTCAGTGGTTAAACACCCTTTTCTCCAAGCACGAGGATCAGAGATTCTCTCCCCAGTAACTCACACAAATGCAAGGTGGGCATGCTAACTGTCTGTAATGTCAGCTTAGGAAGAGAGAACAGAATGCCCAGAGCAAGCTGGATATTAAGACACAACATATCGCAAGCTCTAAATTTGATTAAGGGACTCCAAATCAATTAATGGCAGGAGAGCAATTGAAGATGAATACTGCTATCAATCTGGCATGTCCACATGCATGCACACACAGGTGTATGTGTGTCCACATAAAAGTGCATCCCCCCCCACACACACACATACACATACATGTAAAGAAAAAAAAAACAGTTGAATGAAAAATATGCTCTTTAGTAGTTTGCCTTCTTGAAAAACTAATTTATGGAGAAAACATATATGTGGGAGAGCACACACTAACATGCAAAACCATAGATACTGAAAGAAACAGAAATGACAAACATATAAGAAGAAAAATGTTTCTGTGTTCTTTATTATAAAATGTTAATTCAGTGTATATATTTGTCTTAGGGTTTTGATGTGGGAATGTCTTTCTGTATGCTGTGAATCTCAATCTTTAAATAAACAAGCTGTTTTGGGCCATGACAGGCACCATAGAAGAAGTAGGAGAAGGAATCACAATAGGTAGGAAAGGAAGGGCAGAGTCACAGGGAGACAGAGCCAGAAGCCCAAAGGAGGCAGATCGAGCTGAAGCCGCCCAAGAAGAAACATGTAGGAACACAGGTGAGCCACGGGCCACGTGGCAGACAGATTAATAGAAATGGGTTAATTTAAGATGTAAGAGCTAGCTAGCAATGTGCCTGAGCCATAGGCCAAACAGCATGAAATTAATATAAGCATCTGAGTCATTTCTGGGGGCCTGAGCAGAGGGCAGCTAAGTGGTCTGGCACGGCAGGTCTGGGCCTCTGGCCACCTGGGACCGAAGAAACCCCACTGCTACAGGGTTTCAGTTGTTGTGGAAAGACACCATGACAATCACAGATCATATAAAGGAAACCATATAATTGGGTAGTATTGTAGAATATTACTTTAACTAGACAAAGACAAATTACATTTGTTTAGACTGTGAGATCTTATTTTAATTGTGTAAAGGTGTGCTGCATATTTTTGTAGTAGGTGGTTCCTGGCCCGGAATTTCGGGCCTAACCTCAAGGTTTAGGCCTGCAGACCTGCAGACCCTCAGTCCCACAGAGACACACAGATGCTTTCAATAGTTTTCGGCTGATCAGCCTAAGGCCCAGGCATATAACTTGCTAACTCTCTACCCTTAATCTAACCCATGTCTCTTGTTCAGCCATGGGGCTCGGTACCTTTTCTCACAGCAGCATGGTTGTCCTCGGCTTCCTCTGGCTTTTCTCTGGTGGTCTCTCTTGAATTCTGCTCTGCGCTTCCTGTTCTCAGAGTTTTTAGTCTGGTAGCCCCGCCCACACTTCCTGCCTGCCTTTGGCCCATCAGCGCTTTTTATTAAACCAGTGGGTGGGACAATTATTTACCATGAATACCCTTACATATTTTTATGTTGCATTTGTTTAATTATGTAAGGATGTGTGCTAAATTTTGTAAAAATGGGTTGTCTCTGTTGAACCTTGCCTGCCTAAAGCACCTAATTGGTCTAATAAAATGGCCAGTGGCCAGTTGCTAGGCAGGAGATGGATAGGTGGGGCTGCCTAGCAGAAAGAATAAATAAGAAGAGAAATCTAGGCTCAGGATAAGAAGAGGAGGAGAAAATGAGTGAGACACCTGGAGCCAGAAGCCAGGTAGCCTCCAGCCAGCCAGCCAGAAACAGCAAAAATAAGATATACGGAAGGAAAGAACGGTAAAAATCCCCAACACAAAAAGTAGATGAAGAAAAACAGATGAATTTAAGTTAAAAGAGCCAGAAAGGTGCTGTGGTGATATGTCTCATATTTAATAAAAACTAGGCTGAAATATCAAAGAGAGAAAACACCACTGCCAAATCTCACCCAGCTGTCATCCAGTTTCCTCAGCTTTGTTCCTCATGGCTTCTACTGCCTCATCTGTCTTCCTACACCTGCCTTAAATACCTTCTTCACCCAGTTGTTTCATATCCAGGTTAAGATTAAAGGCATGGGCTACTGCTATTTGGTAGTTAGCCTTGAACTCACAAAAAGCAGAAAGATTTCTGTCTCTGAGGTTATGGGATTAAAGGCTTGGCACTGCCACTGCCTGCCTGGGAAACAGGGATTCCCTTTGTAAACCAAGCTGGCCTCAATATCAGACCTGCTGGTATTAAAGGTGTAGGTCACCACTCCCAGTTTTTCCCTGTGCTTGGATTAAAGGTATACCACTCTCTGATCCTCCTGGATTGACTATGGGTAGATCTCTGATATTTCAGATTGGTTTTTATTAAATATGAAACATATTACCACAATGAGCTATCTCTTTTAAGCTGGATAGAGCATTCAAAACTAATAAGTCTTTGTGTCATGATTTGAGAGCTGGTTTGTGTCCCATAAGCAAATGTCTGGTATAGGGTGGCTTTCAATTCAGAGGTTCAGTCCTTATCATCATAAGGGGACATGGTGTCATTCAAGAAGACATGGTGCTGGAGGAGAAGCTGAAAGCTTTTTTACTCGATAGGCAAGCAAAATGAAGTAAACTGTCTCACTGGGAAAGGCTTGAGTATATACAAAACTTCAAAGACCACACCGTACTGAAATACTTCTTCAACAAGACCTCATCCACTCCAACAAGGCCATACCTCCTAAGAGTGTGACTCCTTGTGGGGGAGCTTTCCTTTTAAACTACCACAGTATTTATAATAGGAAAAATCAAGTATTTAAAAAGCTCATGAAAGAAACTGAAATTAGAAAATACAAATTATTCATTAGAAGTTGCTAAGGAATTGTCCACATAAGATACAATTTTAAAAAAGTGTCTGCTTTGGGTGATATCAACATGTATAAAATAGGTCAGAATAGGTAAAGAACTATTTAGGATTTTAAAAAAATATATATTACCTGGAACCTGTGACTAGAGAACCTTAAAGTCTGGAGCAGAAAGTTCCCCCTCCTTCTCTCCCCCCTTCCCCCCATCTCTCCCTTTTCTGGAATATTTAGCAAAGCATCATGTTCGTGTTGGCATAAAGATATCAAGTCTGTCAAAACTAATTCATTAAAAAAAAAAACTGTGACCATTAATCCTGACATATTTGTACTTTTAATTGAAATCAAATCACATCTCTTTTACTTTTCTTTTCTTCCTGAAGCCTCTCCCACCTGTCTATCATCTACCCCACCATGTTTCCTCTAGTTTTAAGTTGAAAGTCTCTTTATGTTTAATTTTTATTGTTGTATTGCTATGGTTTTTTTTTTTTCTGTATGGTTTCAGAACTAAACACCTTGCATGGTACAACAAATAAGAGAATATATATCTGGGAGAAGCTAATTCTGCCCCCAGCATTCATTAGTTGCCTTTAATTCCTTTTCTAGGGTTTGGACTTTGAAATTTTTTCTCTTCTATGTTAATATATTCATTAATTTTGCTACTGTTCCAGTCTTGTTTACTGACATGACTTTAGAATTAGTCATACTAATTATTAATTCATATAGAAAATTTGACTAGTAAAATTAATCAAAACAGAACTAGGCATGGTGGCACACATCTTTAATCCCAGTACTCTGAAGTTTAAGGCATGTATCTGATGTGGGATGTCTTTCTGCATGCTTGATTGTCATTGGTTAATAAAGAGACTGTTTTGGCCTATGGCAGGGCATCTTGGAAGCAGGCAGAAATCCACACATAGATACAGGGGAAAGAGAGCAGAGCTACAAGAGGCATACTACAGCCACAAAAGGAGCTATATGTAAAGAAATTCAGGTAAGCCATAGCCACATGACAAGACAGATTGATGGAAATTGGTTGAGTCAAGACAAGAGAGCTAGCTAGCAATAAGTTTGAGTCATAGATCAGAAAGCATGTAATTAGTATAAGCCTTTATGTGATTATTTGGGACTGCTAGTCTGGATCTCAGGTATAGGTCAAGCAAGAAACCTCTACTACAGATATCTGTGTGAGTTCCCTAAAAGGCCTGTCTAAATAGTGTATTCCAGGACATTCAGGAATACATTATAGACAGACAGTATCTCAAAAACACAAAAAATAAAAACACTCTAAAGACACAGGAATGACATGGCTTGTAGTATGTGGTTCCTGGCCTGGACTTTCGGGCCTAACCTCAAGGTCTAGGCCCACAGACCCGCAGACCCGCAGTCCCAGGGTCCCATAGTCCCACAGAGACACACAGATGCTTTCAGTAGTTTTTGGCTGATTGGCCTAAGGCCCAGGCATATCATTGCTAGCTCTCTACCCTTCATCTAACCCATGTCTCTTGTTTAGCCATGTGGCTGGGTACCTTTTCTTAGAGCAGCATAGTTGTCCTCTGCTTCTTCTGGCTTCTCTCTGGCATTCTGCTCTGTGCTTCCTGTTCTCAAGAGTTTTCTTAGTCTGGTAGCCCCACCCACACTTCCTGCCTACCTTTGACCAATCAGTGCTTTTTATTAAACCAGTGGGTGGGACAATTATTTACAATGAAACAACACAATCTCCCACAATGACTTGTTCAAGACATATGAAATGATAATAGTTAAACTAGATTTGCACTAACACATAGATAAATAGATCAGAGGAGCAGAAAATCCAGCCATACACCTACCATAGAAAAATTATGATGTCGCTAGTACTTTAAAATGAGACAGTAGTATTGTTTTTAAAACATTCGATTAGCAACAGACAGAGTTGCTGTGTGTGTAAAAAAAAAAAAGAGTTAGATATTCACTCTTAAATTCAGAAGTAGTTTCTAGATGAATCAAGGATGTAAATATAAAACTAAAAATGTGCTCATGAATTGCTAGAAAAAGATAGAACTTTTCAGCTCTAAGAAATCTAGGATTTCTAATTGTGGAATAAATCTCTAAAGTTGCCCAAACAAATGATTGATTATATTAAATACATAGAAATAATTTGTTCACCACTAAAGAGAAATGCCAATATGAAAAAAATATATACTGATTCAGGTAATACTGATGGAGTAGTGCTTTCACGGGGAAATGTTTCTACAAAGCTGCACATATGTCTCATAAGATGAAGCACAAAGTAGAAAGATATGGAAATTAAAAATTGCTTGACTAATTAAAATTACTGATTAAAACTGTGATACTGTTTTCAACAACTGAATTGGCAGATGCTCAAGTGAACAGTGGCAGTGCACAAAGATGCCTTAAGTTGGCAGAATGCTAGAGAAGTGTCTGCTCCTGGCACCTATTACCATAAACTACCACAGCCCACTGCAAGGAGCAACTTGGCATAAAACTGAAAGTAGAATTATTTCGTTTCTTGAAACTTATCTCACTGAAATATCCATAGATGTGTAACCGGCATGTGAGACACCACGCCTAGCAAATCCATTGCAGCAATTTCACTACATAATTTAATTAAGTTTAAAAAATAAAATTGTTACATTCATTTCTGAGGGGGAAAATGCTTAGCCAGTTTTAAGAGAAGTAATGTTTTTATAAACAGATGAGGGGAGAAAAGAGCAAAAAGGCAAGAGAGAAAAAAGACCAAAGAAAGTAAACAACATGCTTCTTAGCTAAAAGTTCTGTTCTTAGGGGGAAGCCGTGCTTTCTGTGTCAGTTCACACACAATATTCCTGGAAATGTTCCCAGTGATGCAAGTGCAATGATGACACGGAAATCTGAAGACAGAAAACATGAAAGTAAAAGTCCTTTTCATCAAATGTATACATTTTCACTATTACAGCATAGCATTCTTTCATTTTCCAAAAATAAAATAAAATAAAATAAAATAAAATAAAATAAAATAAAATAAAATAAAATAAAATAAAATAAAATAAAATAAAATAAAATAAAAAGGAACCAGGATCACAGGATCACTGGACAGAACCTCAGGACTCAGATGCTTCCTGTCTGTCAAACCCTGAGTACTGAGCTCTGCAGTTTCTTTTCCTCATGCTGACAATGGTACTAATACTACACCATAAGGTTATTCTGAAGAGAAAGGAATTAATATTGTAGGGCAACTAGAAAATGCCTAACATAAAAAATGCTTTAGTAATTTTCATTTAAATATAGCAGACACACTGGTACTCATACACTAATTGTCCATAAAAAGCAAAAATAACTATATTGATTGTCCCAGGTTCAGAAAAATAGACCCCATCTTAATTCCATGGGGGAGCAGAGCAAAAGAGAAGACATATAAACCATTGGATTTCTAAGGGAGGGAAGTGAGCTATCAGCTTCATTATTGCAGGTTTTGCTGTTTGTAGTTGCTGCTTCCAAGGTAATTCACACACACATACACACACACACACACACACACACACACACACACGCACGCACGCACTCACGCACATACATACTATACCACAGGTGTACATATACTATAGGACTTGGGTGAGAAAATTTATAGAGAAGCTGATAGACGTAGCAGGGATCCTTGTCTGATGGTCACAGGGTAGTAAAGCCAAGGGAAGCTGGAGCTGTCCCATTATCCCAAAATCACCTGGCTTTCAGAATTGCAGGGGACATTCCACTCAGATCATCACATCCATTGAGTCAGTTTCTGGCTGAACTCGTGATAAAGGAGGAAGTGGCCTCTTAAGGCTAAAAGACATGTCTGCCTATTAGTGTTGTTAGTTTATAGCCTTTTTGTGCCCCTTCCACAAAGAAGTTGCAGTTCCTGATGTAGCAGGGGGAGAAAGCTCTCTAGGCATAGTCTTCTGTGACTTCCTATATGATAAGTGACTGGGAGAAGTCTTGCTGAAAAATTTAGAATTTAGAGTTTATCATCTTTCTAGACACCTGCAAGGGAGAATACCAACCTAGTGATATTAAATCCAATAGACTCTATGCCTTTGTAAAGTTACACTATTCACATCAGAAGCAGGTTTTCATCCATAGACAAGAATTTTAAAAGACAAAATAAAGCCTTCTAAATCTTTCATGCATATATGGATCCAAGAGTGAGATGCTAGATAGCTATTGTGGGCCAGACGTTCTACAAAAGTACTTCTCACCATACGTTCCAGAAAAGTGAATGCAGATGGTGGAGCATAAATTCAACTCTTGTGGGCTTGCTTTGAGTTGTGACTTGGGCTGCCCACAGAATTATCCTAGTGGTTTGTCATGCTGTTCATCAAAGGACAGGCTCCCAACTCCTATATCATAGCATTTGTAATCCTGGGTGTGTTCTTTAAACAAGGAGGCACACACATTGCCTGTTCTTTCTCTTCTATCCTTTTACTGTTTTCTATCTATCTCTTAACTACCTCTTTGCCCCCTATTATTGGTTTCTGAAATGAACAAAGTAAGAGTTTTTCTTGTATCATTTTTTACACTAGCTTGTCTGATTGCCTATCACACATTACCTTAAAAGTTCTCCTTTGAGAAACACAGGCAGAGGGCAGGTAGGCGTCTGTGACCAAAAGGAAACAGGCTTACTCATGAGAATGAAAACAGTTACTCAGATACACTCAGGAGAGAATAATAAGAAAATAATTCTTTGTATTTTATCTTCTAGCCAGCTGTACCTTCAGCTCACTCATGTCCTTGTAATGTCCCCTGGTTTATCTATTCAGTAAATGTCTGAGTCAGCAAATTATAATTCTTGATCTCTGATCAGTGTTGGTGATATATTGTGGTGATAATGGCATGATTTGTGTGTGTGTGTGTGTGTGTGTGTGTGTGTGTGTGTGTGTGTGTGTGTGTGTGTGTGTGTACACTGGTGATTTTGGAGATCTGGAAATGGTTCTACAGGAACACTAAAAAAACCGCTGCCTAAAGTTACTTAATGGAAAAGAAGCAGAAAGGAATAGGATATAACCAGCAGTACCATTTTTTTTTTCAAGCTGCTCTATGCCTGACTATCCTTTGCCTCCTTTGTCGTATGTGCTGCCACACATTGCAGCATATGTGAAGAAACACATGCCACCATAAGCAGTTCTTAATAATGTCTGTGTAGTCCATCATTTTTGAACAAGTGCATGCCATGTATTTGATTTTCTATCTTCCTTAATTAATAATCTCCAAAGTACTAAGAGTGCACAGTATTTATCAGTAGACAATTCAACAGAATCATTGAAAGAGGGATCCTGCAAAAACAGTCACCTAAGCATATAAAATTACCCCATAGATGTTCTGATTATTAGCAACTTGGCTTCATTCAGACTCATAGCTAGTGGTTATTTTCATGGCTCTGAGAATTTATGTGACAGTCTAAAATCGCATTCTTTTTCCCACATATTTTCTGCAGAGATTTCACACATTGATTTGATTTAAAATCATGCTCACCAAGAAACATGCTCAAAACTCTTCTGCAGTATCTTTACCGAAGTCTTAAATCCAAAGGGAGAATTTTTCTAAGCTAGTACTTTTCATTATTTTATTTTCAGTCTTAGAGTTTTATGTTAGACTTCCTAATGTGGACTGTGTGAAGGGGACATTATGCCATCCCTTTTTAGAAAAACAAACAAACAATCAAACAATACTCAACTTCTCCAGCCAGATGTCAAACACATGAGAATTTTCCAGCAAATATATAGTCTCTATTCTTATATGTGTGTATCTAATCTACAAACTTCATTCTTCTTGATCATCAAAACAAGAAAAAAAGATCAAAAAAGGAAAAAAAATACAACTATCTCTAAGAAGCTGAAGAGTGTTTCATCCTCTTTTGAGGCATGTAAGACCTATTTGAGTAGAGGGAATCCTGTCCACAAGTTTTTCTGTGTGTGTCTTCACCTTCTGACCCCTGGTGGGATCCTTGCAGGGTCTATTCAGAGCACACTGAGCCCCCCCTGTTCCTATTCATGGGGAGAAACAGTTCCAACCTAGCTGAGATCTCTATGGTATGCGTCCTGGAGGCAAAAATAGAATACACATTGTAAAGGCTGGTGTCAGACTTGAAAGAACTGTCAGCAAAGCCCCTGATGAGCTCAGGTAGCAAATGGTTCCTGGGACAAATGCTATGGATGCTTTAGTAAACATACCAAAATATACTAAGAGAATCAGTGTAGAAAGAGGAAAGAGCAGAGAGACATGTTAAAAATATCAAGAAGAAAGTAAACTAGAGTTGGAAAATATTAATAAATACATTTCCACAACTGGTCCCACCTCCCACTCTGGGCCCCATATTTGGAGATACTGTGAAGGGCTTAAGATTTTATCCTGTTTATGCATAAACAAAATAACCTACCACTTTATGCATATGGACTGGGTTATTCCTGAAGTGACAGCATCATGAACTTCCTCTGGATACTGCTGCCCCTACATGTCTCTTTGGAAACTGGTCAGATTGTGTAAACTCCGTCAACTTCCATCTCAGCTGAGACCAAATCTCTCACTAACTGGACATCCCCAGCTTTTGTGGAGTGAAACATGTTTCTTACTATACTGGGCACTAAAGAAACCTGCTTTGTTCTCCTGGGGATCCACAGTCTCTAAGAGCACAGAGACAAGGAGAGGTCTATTGAATAAGGGTGTCTTTACTCTTACTTACACCACTGCCCTTTTCTTCACAGTTACTGTAACAAGCAGCATGCAGTTCTTAACTGTCTTCCCTGTAGGCAGATTTATAAGATAAACTCATGAATCTTGGAAAACTGTTCATTCTTTCTGCTTCAGCTGACATTTTAGTGAAATGCTTGTCTTTTTCTAGACACATCACATAACTTCCTTTTTCCTGAACAATGTGGAAATACGTGGTTGGCTTCTACTTTCAAAAAAATTGAATTTCATATATTATATCAATACGTTCACACGTATGACACTTTGGCTATTACCCCCAAAATACATTTATTTTTGCATAATACAAGAATTTCATTATCATGGTATAAAACGTGTACTTTAAAGCACTTACTGATGGTGTCTGCTGCATATGGAAAATGAGTGTCACTTTGTTTCTTGAATTGCACTTTTGAACAATAACATAACTTAGTCAATTCTACCTTAAATGAAATTGAGTTACCAAACAGTGGTGACCCAGTCTTAAGTATTGGAAGAAAGGAAACAACACATTTCTCACCTGTTACCTTGTAGTGTGTTACATTAAATTATAAGAGGATTTATTATCAACTAGTTCAACAATTAGACCTGGTATCAACATTATTAAGTATTAATTAATCTGAGTAAGACATGGCATGTCTGTGGTACCACAATTGAGACAGGCTAGCAAGTTCCTGGCCAGTCTCGTCCACACAGCAGACACTGTCTTGAAAAAAAAATACACAAAATAAATCAAATAAAGCAAACAGTAAAAAGAATGCTTAGTGGCACAATGGTCCACATCCTTGATCCTGAGTATCTACACTGAGGGTTAGTGGATGGCCATGTACTTCAGATAAGCAAATGTGAAGCTGGACACTGTAGCCCCAGCCTTTAATCTCTGTATTTTGTGCGACCGTGCTGAAGTAGGAGCAATTCCCCAAGTTTGAGGCCATCTTGGACTACATCATGAGAACTTCATCTCAAAACAAAAGGAAGAAATATAACAAAATCAACTGTGTAAGCTGGACAGAAATCATGTCACAAGACAGTCTCCATACTATCAAGATCACTACTCAAAGAATACTGCTTAGGATACTTTATTCTATACATAAAATTTCAACTAGAGGGAAATGAAACAATTTGATTCCTCCAAGCCTTGGAGCTTTGGATTTCTTTCATCATTAGCACCAATTCATTTTGTTTTCACATCTAATGCTGAAAGATGCTAGGGTTAATTATTAGATTATTCTTATTTACATCAAAGTTGTTACATTGCTCTTAGGGTTTTAGAATTTAAGATATTCCTTTGCAAGAAATAGGTAATATGAATTCACATTAGCAAAATGTAATGCATTCATTTTTTAAAATGTGTTCTTGAGTTAAACAATTATGTTGAATTAGAAAAGGAAAGGTAACTCCAAAACATAGCCACTGGGTATTGTATGAAATGCCATAGGGAAATCTTCAAAAAATCTCCTGCTGTTTATGAATAATAATAACAAAAGTATAGCCAGCATGATTAGTGTGTAAATGGAGGCATCAATGTATTTTGTGGTATAGGCCTCTTGACACTGCTCACTTAACATTGTAGAGACTCTAAATTTCAGTAGTTTCTACTTTAACCAATGCTGCAAGCTTTTGCTTGTATTCATGGGCCAGAAAACGGCACCTCAGGTACTTCCATAATTTGTCATATAATGTATTTGAATGTCTTTGTCATTTCTATTTTTAAAGCATTTCATTTCAATCCCAAAAGGCAGAAGCTGACTTTACTTTTCTTACACCTGTTTACACAGTTGTTGGCATGTAGAAGACCTATTTTTACTATATGAACCTACATAGCAAACATTTTATGTCCAATGAATTCTGAGGATGTGGTATATTTTAAAAAGTATTTTTTAAACTAAGTAATTTCTTCATATGAAACTATAGATTTGCTCTACCTAGTTGAAATGATTTCTTGTGTTTTCCAAGTGTGTTCCCAAGTGTATGAAGATATAATTTGAATAATCCTTATCTTTATTATGTAAGAAAATTATAAGTGTTATTTAATATAATATGAGTGTTATTTCACACACTTGTTACCTCTGGCAATTTCAGAAGATAATGTCAGTCTTGCTTATTTTTTAAGATTACAAGTGTTGCTAGCCTCTCCGAGGACTAATACCCTTATGCTGTGTGAATAAGGGCATGGTATCCTGTATTAAACTTAATTTGAAGCCAACATTTTACAGATAATAGATAATAGATTTACAGATAATGGAAGGTAACTTTGGCACCATTTTATTGTAACTGCAACAAGCGTGTTTGAAAGGCAGACAAAATGAATCCTAAAAGTGATATAATAAAATTATAAAATCCTAATAAACTGAGTGAGCATGTTTGAATCTCACAGTTTCTGAGATATGTCACAAGGCTAATATAAACCACAGTGTTAGGAAGAATAATGGATTAAGGTTTTTAACTTATGTCAGCTATGTGTGCTCTTACATCTCTGTATAAAAGAAATTACAGCCACACATTCTGCGCTAGTACAACATTCTCTGTTAAAGATGGCTTCAACGTAAGCATACAACTCTTATGGAGATGGCACTGAACAATGATTTCCAATTTTCTTTGGTGCTATTTTTCAAAATTCAAAGTGAATATAAAGGCACCTTTCCCTTATTTTTTGAATGACTTAACAAATCAGAACATTCTTAGGTTCAAAGTTCATGGTTTACTTGTGTACTTGTTAATCTTTATAATAGTCTTTTTTCAGATGTCTCCAAGCTTTGAGAAGAAAATTATTTTTCTCAGATCATAAAAATTTTAAAATTCAGCAATCTTGAATTTGGAAACAATCCAAAACAAAATATTTATTTTCAAAAAAAAAGTAAAAATAAGCTACTTTAAAATTACATTAAAGTATGCTTAAATAAATGTTTACAGACAATGATAGTATAGCATTAGAAACATGTATTGCCAAGTAGGCTTGTGTTATAATCACAGTTATGTAAAAGTGTCTGAAGAAAAAGGACCAGAAAAAAGTAATAAAAATATAAGCTGTGGTTATTTAGTGAGGTACAAGTATTTTTTCATTGTTCTACTGTTAATTTTTCTTAAATTTTGTACATTTGGAAGTATTAATTAATAAAAATACAATATTAATTTTATTCATAAATGTGGGAGGTTGTGTTGTTTCATTTTAAATAATTGTCCCACCCACTGATTTAATAAAAAGAGCTGATTGGCCAAAGGCAGGCAGGAAGTGTAGGCGGGACTAACAGACTAAGAAAAATCTCTGAGAGCAGAGTGCCAGACAGAGCACCAGAGAGAAGCCGAAAGATGCAGAGGACAATTATGCTGCTCTAAAGAAAGGTACCGAGCCGCATGGCTGAACAAGAGACATGGGTTAGATGAAGGGTAGAGAGCTAGCAAGTGATATGCCTGGGCCTGAGGCTGATCAGCCAAAAACTAATGAAAGCGTCTGTGTGTCTCTGTAGGACTGTAGGACTGCGGGACTGCGGGTCTGCAGGTCTGTGGACCTAAACTTGGAGGTTAGACCTGAAAGTCTTGGCCAGAAACCTCGTACTACACATAAATACTCTTGATTTATTTTTATTAATAGTTTTCATCTTTGAGAATTTCATAGATGAGCACAATATCTATATCACTCGGCTTCTCTCTTCTCTCCAATTGCCTCCTCAAATTCATGATTTCTTCCTTAATTCTTATTGTTACATGTTATACATGTCTATGTAACCTATTTAGTCTTTTAGCTGTGCTTATATGTGCATGTGTCCAGAGTTGACTACCTGGGATTTATATTATTTATTTGTTTTACTTTCAATTAAGTCTTAAAAAAACAGTTTTCTTCCTTCGTTTTTAAGAACTATTTCCTTTTCGTCTTATTTGTGAATGACATCTCAATTCTTTGGGAATCTGATCTCCTCTCACTGACCTTTTGGCTTTCTTGATTCTTTGGTACTACCAGGTTTGGCTCTTCTCCTTTTTATTTAATGATGGTTTCACCAGTTGCCCTCATAATACCTCACTGTCCCCTGGCTCTCAGCCTATTGCTAAGGTTAGAGTGTTATTTTAGTATCGAACAAAGAGATTATAGATAATTTTTTAATCTCTCCAAACCTGATCTCACAAAGATTTTTTTACAATAACCATAACAATTTGTACTAGAACTCTAACTTCTGTTGAATTTCTTCCTATTATTCTTATTTTTCTACATATCTAAAGTGCACAGGCGGTGTGTTTTTTCATCTGTAATATGTTTGAAAATCTAGTATGCCATTCTCCTCCCTTTTAAAAATTGATTTACTCACTCTTTCTCCTTTATGTGTACTTTGTTTTCTTGTACATGCTGTTATACTGAACATGCTATCCTTCTGTTTTACAATACTCCCAAATAGCTGAACCTAGTACCATGGGAAAGCACATCTCTTGGTTCCAGCCACATGACTTTAAATAAACGCCTACACCTCTCATACTTGATCTTTGCTCACCTTCAAAAGGAGCAGTCTGGTGCTACAAATGCTGTGAACATCATGTTGAAGATATAAGTCTTCCAACACCTGCAACTCTGACATCTAATCCATCCCTAGGCCTTCATCTTTCAACACTTCTGTACTCATGACTGTCAACTTCCATGTTTCAGATGAAGTGAGGAATGTGTGATTGCCTAAAAGTGCTACAGTTTGGACATTCAGAGTTCCTGAAATATTGCTAATTCTCTCTTCACCTACCAAAGTTTTTTTTTTTTTTAATCTTTAAAGAATGTTCAATTATACTCCACCAACAGCTCTATTAAGGTTTTTTTTTTTTCCTGTTCTTAATCCTGATCTATGTATTATCATTGGACTTCTCCACTTAATTTCTTATAGTCTTCTTACAGGAGACAGTCTGCTTACAATGGAATTGAATGTAGAAAAGAACAAGTGACGTTTCATAGAAAATGTTTATTTAAATATTAGCCTAAAACAAATACATTGAAATGAAATATAAGTCATGATTAATTATTCTGCTTGTATGGATATGACACATTTGCATCTAGGCTGATCTCACGTCAAGGTAAAGTCCATCAAATAGTGCATGTCCCATCTTATCTTGAAATGGCATCCTTCTATCATCTTAGAAAAAAAAATGTTATGGGCGCCATGGTTAGGTAACAATAAAAGAAAGGAAGAAATAGTAGCTAACCATTTAAAAATTAATATGAAATGTATTCTATTTCAAAAAAGACTAATTTGATCAGAAAACAATAAAACTACATAAAGGGAACCCAAATAATTAGTGATCACTTCCAGACAGCTTCTTGAATTGTACTCACATCCAGCTAAAGCTATCTGAATTAGAGACAGCTGTACAATCCAAACATTGTGCAGCATACAGAATCAGATTGAGTGCTTGAGTGTCTGCACCCCAGGAAATTGATTTGACGACTATGTCAATTACTTCTGGCACCATGCTTTCTGTGGGTTGCATTACAACTGCTCTTTTGGTCAGCTGTGATTGCTTCCCCATCCACGCCTATTGTTTTAGATTTATTTACTGCACCGGCAGTCATAAATTATAGACTTTTTCCTATACCATCTGGAAACTCTGGTGTCATGGTTTGGGTCACTTTTGATTACATGCTCTTATTCTCAGCAACTGCCAAGGCAGTTGTATCTTGAATTATGAAATGATTCCTCCATAAGCTGACTTATTTGTGAGCAACAATGTCACATCACATGTGTTTATTTCATCCAACACACAGCTAAATAAAATTTTGGAAGTAAGTTTTTATGCCTCAAAATTTACTTTCCAATTTTCTTGTTAGCCTACTGCATATTTATATTATTGTCAGAAAACCAGATTTCACAGAATAAACATCCCTGTGTACCTGGGGTTGAAATTGAAAATTTCCTGACATCATCTAGTCTTCATTTCTACCTAGAATCTCCTACTCTGCATTATTAACCTAAAATTAGGGTTCGAGACTTTACTTTCCTCAAGCAGATATTAAACAATGAGACAGACATCTCTTAATCTTCCTTTATTCTAGTATTCAGTGTTCTAACACCTAGGGTTAATTACTGTAATAGTTTCTGATGCACTGGCCACAATTGCCCTTTACACTGTTCTTTCTCCAGTCAAAGGACACTGAAGCCTACCTGCATGGACAGCTTCAGCAGACTACTCTCATTTTGTGCAGATGGCTCACTGGCAACCCAGATCAAATCTAAAACTGTTACCAAGCAGTTAATATCCAGAGAAGCAATTTGAATATTGGAATTTTGTTGAATTTCCCCAGCCACAGCTGCTTGCATCTGACATCTGCTTCAGCTTTGTGGAGCAGCCAGTGACTTTATTTTCCCCCCGACAATGTCAAGGTTGAGTTTTGTGTGACTTTGCTCATGACTATTGAATTCTCTAAAGTATTTCTCTCTATCTACATAGTGGAATAACCCACACCAGTGTGTGTATAATTGAAGCCTGGTTACTTTTTATTTGGTTTTAAAAAATCAAATATCTGTTAGTACAATGAGAATGATTTCATTTTCCTTAAATTTCTTTATACAAGAAATGTCATTGTAATTAATGGGTATCTCCATGCGATTGAGAGACATTTTCCTTTGAAAAAACCCTAATTCACTCATAGGTCTTCAAAAGATAGCGACATGCCACATGATTGTTTCATGACTAAGCGATGTGTTAGATTGGCAGTTTGTGGATGGCTAAAACATACTGAAAAACCAAACTTTTCATTTCACATCTCAGACCATAGTACAGAGCTGTTTACTGTGACTCTGAGTCTGCTATGTCAGATACAAAATGTCTCCATATAATCTCAACAAGATGTCACAGAAGGTATTTGAAAATGGGGCATCTTTTTCGTTCCCTCACCATTGCATTTTTACAATGCAGAGTCCCACAACCACCATGTCAAACAATATAGTAATATTTGAGAAGGTTGGAAATTCCAGTCACTGCTTGTTTTTAAATGATTTTTATATTTTATCCAAAGCTGCAGTGTCAGTTGTCAACATATTGTCACATTTCTAGAATATTCAGCTAAGATGTTTTGCAAGAAAGCAAAGAATAATATCATAAAGCAGTGTGATTTGCTACCTAAAGGCATCATGAAAAGCACACCATTTTTCCTTTATATTAAAGGGGCGAATATCAGCCCAGTTTTACTTTTGCTTTTGAAGAAAAAAAAATATTCTAAAGGATGCTGTTGGCAAGGTGTGATATTACTTTCGATTGTTCCTCTGTTCCCATCTTCCTTTCCCATACTGCCTATTACAGAACCCATTTACACAGATGAGCTATGAACACTTGAACCAATTGGTGTTGCTTTTTTGGTCAGAAAGAGAAGGTATCTTGATTGTTTCCTAGACATGTTTGCAGTTCCTTTCACTGGGCTTTTTAAGAAAAAAAAAAAATCTGAGTATCTACATCTAACAGTCTCATACTTATGAGGTCCTGATATTTTGCTAAGGTAAAAAGGAAAAAATACATTGCAGTGATGCTATTGTGGAACTCTCAGTAATACAGTTGTTTCTATTTTCACTACTGGACACAATGTGAGAAAACCTAAAAGATAAACTCATGATAGTTCAGTCAGAATATAAAATGAGTTTTTGGTGTCAGAGGACTTGCAATGGTACCTAATTTATGAGCAGTGATGGTTTCTGTCAAATAGAAACCGATACCAAGTGCAAGAAAAATAGTTTCCTCATATGAAGTATGCTGGAAGCATAGCTTGTTTCTGTTTGTCTGTCTTGTATCATTTTATTTTCACCCAAATGAAGGACTGAAAGGACAGACAATGTGTCAAAAGCAAGAACATTGGTCCCTGGTGAACCTCTAAAGGACAATAGTGAAAAAATTAACGAATCGATGAGTCAGAAAGAAATAAAGGAAACTAATGTTCTAAGTCTGCTTAACCTTCTATTGAGATTGCTATTGTACGGCAAGGCATAAAAGAGTGGCTGCTGGGCTCACTGCATCAGTACTATCTTGGTACCTTCAGAGGTCGTACCAGTCATCTTTTATTCATGTTGTCATTGGCAATGGAAGTTATGCTAATAGATCTGAGTCAGGCACATCCAGACATAAGGAGAGATGGGACATAAATCCCAGACCACAAGCCCATCTACAATCCCAACCGGCGAGATGAAGCTGTACCTAACAAGGGCAGACGGCCACTTCTAAAGCTTTGTCCTCTGTCCCTCAGATGGCCAAATGGCAGCCAAATCTCAAAAGGCCTATTCATTCACCTTCCCATCCATTCATTCGTTCATTCACTCACTCATTCATGTCCATTAGCAAAATGCAAATGTTAAAGGGGAGTTCTCATATCAAATTCTTTCATCCTAATACATTTATACTATTACAGAGTTTTACAAACCATATTTTTGGCATTTTTGTGTTCAGAGAAGTGTGAAAAACATAAAGCATTTTATATAGTTTTTTAGAACATTTAAGCATTGACTCATCATAAAACAATATTATTTTTTCTCACTTCAGCAGTTTAGCAGTCGCGACCACCTCAGCAGAATATAGCCTGAATTATCTAGTCCCTGGTCCTTTCTTCATCATATCATGTGGTAAGATATTATTTAAAATGAGAGATTTCAATGTATTTCATAAGAGTTTGTTATTTTTAGACTATTATGCTATTCTTGAAAACAAATAATGTCTATGATAAAAATAATTTATTAAAATATTTACTTTTAATAAAGGGTGTACTAATCATTAAATAATTTATAGAATAAAACAACCATCCCTCAAAATAGAGGGTATCATGATTGCCTAATATTTCAAAGATATAAAAACCATAATTTTATGTTCCACTAGGCACAGACAGTATTATGTTACTATATGTGTTTATTATTGCTGACTGTATTTGATGAAGTAAAGCACAGCTTTTCTGGATGAAAGATTGTCAGACATCTACAAAATAGACAAGTCTATTTTAAAATTTCAACCCAAAGACTTGAAATTCTAGCTTACAAGATACCTTACACAAAATTTTTAAACCTCTAAAAGTTTCTGTAGGCCATATGAATAGTATGTAACCTGAATTCATGTCAGAGTTGACAAGCCTCTGGGTCCATATTGCTATCATTTATAATGGATCTAAATAAAAGTCAGTAGGTAAGGAAGGCACACAGAATCAGATACCGAGAACGACAGAACTACGCTTGTCAACAACAGTTTTAAAACCAATGTGCTTAATTAAAAAAGTGAAGTCAATTAAAATCAAAATAACAGTGCAGCATGTACAAATGCTAGAATAATCATTAGGCCTTGCTGAATAATGGAAGAGTATAGAATGTTTTAATGGAACAGCAGGGGTGATACATTACACAAAGCAACAATATGACAATTGAATTACTTCAGCTCCATTAGGCAGGTGCAGAGGAATAATTAACATGAATTTTTCCAATGAAAAGAGAAAAATAAAACTTTTTTCTTTTCTAATAACATAGAAGTTTACACCCTTAACCAATCTTGCACTAAACAAGGTCTGTGGTAGCCAAGCCTATAGTTTTTTATTAAAGAAGAAATGCTTAATAGACAATGGGAATTTCTATTCATTATCTAAATAAACTGAATAACATAGGATTCCATAGGGCAGAATTTTAGTGTTTTCAATGCACTGTGTCTCTGGTGTGTTTCTTTTGATTTTTATAGCTTATCAAACAACAAAAGATTTGCAGTCGTTTCAGACTGCCTCGTCTAACTCAGGTATAAAAGGCATCCCTCAAAGCCCTAGGCAACATTTGTCATCTTCTTTCCAGCTGAAATACAAAAGCAAATTGTGACCTCCAGTTTGGAGGAAAAGTGCCTACTCACTCTAATGCCAATAGAAAACACCCTCATGTTTCTCATAGATGGTAGGAAGATCAATACTGCTTCTGTACTTCTCCTGTCAAAAATATCATCCTGTTCTATAATAGATGAGATGGAAATCTTTCTCCTTCTTCTCAGTGCTATGGGCTTAATTTATACTGAAATAAATGACGATGCACATGAAAAGTAAATTTATTTGTTTCTTTACCATCAAGGAATTAAACCAAATGCCCTTTATCTTTACTGATCCATTCAGGTTAGATAGATCAGAAGCACTGACTTTTTCAGATATATTCATAAGATAGGGGTTTGGATTTCAGAAAGATAATTCCTTTTCCTTATACTAGGTCTTATATCTTTAGCCTCAGCAATTTTTACTAGTGAGGTCTTAATAATCCCTTTGCAGTTTCTAAGAGAAACTCAGCGTCCTGATTTTGAAAAAAACAAAAGGCTGTTACAAACTTTGAGGATACAAAAGGTAGAAAACTTCTTCTAAAGGTCAGTTATAAGAAGGGACAGGATGCACAAAATACATAATTTAGTAATACCATGAATCATGACACACACTTAGAAATACACATATCAATGTCTGGAGAAATGATTAGATGACTGTGCCAAGGGACTAATTGAGAAGAATCATGGAAAAGAAATTGTCATAATTATACAGTCTGGAAAGCATACATTTACTACTTAATAAAGGTGAAAATGCCCCTTGCCAGAGGAGACCTCTTTGGATTATCTTTGAATCCTAGTGTAAAATTTATTTTAAAATTTTACCAAAGCAGAGTCTTTCTTTAATTGAAATAATTGAACAATTCTTCCTCATGGTATTCATAAAACTTCTTGGAACCTATGTTTAGGGTATAGCATAGGCTAGATTTTTTTTTCCTTTCTAAAGGATGTATTAAGTATGAAGTAGTCTCTTAAATACCAGGTGCTCAGTGGGCATTGCATGGGCTGTGGTCTGGCACATCATGCTGTCTTGGTGCATTCCAGAAGCATGCTCTCCCAGGGTGTTCCAGCTATGGGAATTAGTTCATCTGGACTTTGACAGTGGAGAACTTGTCCAATTTTCCAGAGTCTCTAGGATATTTTCTTCACTTGGATCTGTTGTGAAGAACTGATTGATGAGGATAGAAATCACACATACTGGCTAATACTTGGACCCACAGTGATCTTTCTAAACAATGAGTTTATGTAATGCAAAGATGCCTTCAGTTTATAATTATCATTTACTTAATTGTGTATAAATTTCAATATTATATATTACATTGTATATTTATCATATATAATATAAAGTTGGTATACTCAGGGTAGCAGGAATATAGTCTAAACTTAATTTTTGAGAATACTCATGAATACAGTATTTATGCTATAATACTCACTCCTTTATTCTCTTCCAACTGTTTCCCATGTCTCATCCAACTCCTACTCCCTTCCTCACATATGAGGGTTTCTTCTTGAATTATGGCTACACACAAACATACACACAAACACATACACACACATACACACACATATATACACTACACACACAAACACATACACACAAACATACACATACACACATACACACACATGCACATACACAGAGTGGGGGGAGTTTAGTTTTGTTCATGTACATGTGCAGGCCTTGTCACTTGGAATTCATAGCTTTTCTGGTAGCTTGTTGTAAAAGACTAATTCTGAATTATCTTAGAATTTTGTTTTTTGTCTGTTGCTGTTTCTCTGGAGGAAAATGTGAAATTTCATAAACCCACATGAGCCAACTGGTGTTGTCTTTGTGCAGGTCTTGTTTAGGTGACTACATTAGGTTCTGTTTCCATCTTATATAATTCTCTATTTAAGAGTAGATGCCCTGATCCTCTGATTCTTTCTGTACCCTGTCCCATGTTATTCTCTAAGCCTAAGATGTAGGGGTTGTGTTATAGACAATCCCCTGAGGTTGGAATCCTGTAAACATTTGTTTTCTACCTGTTGACTAGTGGTGAATTTCTATAATTATCTATTTCATTGATGAAGAGACAATCACATATCTGTATGAATAAAGATAAATAATTAAAATATACTTTGAAACTATACTAGTCTAAGATAGGTAGATTCTCTTCTAGGGCCCATAGCCTCACAATACATGAGTAGTGAGGCAGACTGATTAGTATGAGAACTGGCTAGACCTACTGATTTACTTACTCTGTTCGAAGATTTCATGGTATCTCTGTGTAGTTGGAGAGCTAGTTTTAATTTTTTAAAATAATAAGATATTGTAATTATAGTTGATAAATTTCTTTACTTTTTTACCTTCTTTTATTTGAGAAACTTTAAAGGCTTAAATGACATATTCTGGCACTTATAAATGTAAAAATATAAGGTGTTTTTTATGTTAAGAAATAATTTAATTATCTTAATTATTAAAAGAAAAAATAAAATTTTAATAAATAGATATCATTGGTTTTTTAATAATGTCAATTTCTATATGTATTTTTAAATATATTTTCCACACATATTCTATTTGTTACCTTTTAAGATTTGTTAGGAAATAATCAGAATTCTTACCAGAATAAAACCACTAGCAATGTTTCTTATGAAGTGTAGTTAATAATTATTCTTTAGAGGATAAAAAACAAATATTTCTAACATTGCAATGAAAATTATATAACAACACTGTTTTTTATACTGGCAAAAACTTGGTGTATATGTTTTATTATTATTATTAAATATGTTATTCTGGTATTAGATATTCAAACAGAAACAAAGTTCTATCTTCAGAAAAGCTATTACTAAATATTGAACAAAATATTGAGTTGTATTTGTTAAAAATTTTATGTTTGATTTTAAAGACATGCCCCAATAGGGAGCCTCTAGAAATTCATGAAATGATACAATTAATTTCTCCCTCATTCACAAATCATCAGACGAAGTTAGATTTGTGTATTGATATTAAAAAAAATTCTACTTGAACTTGGGTTGGGTATTGCACTCATGTTACTACAAAATTAAGAAATGAAAACTGTATTTATGTGAGCAGCATAATATTTTTAAATTTTTACATAAATGCTGAGGAGTGGACAAAGCTAGCCTGCTAGCAAGCATGATCTCAAACACATTTTTTTTGTTGTTGTTGTTGTAGAAACTCACATTTAAACTTCAAGTGATTTTCAGATACACAATATACTGGCACTGGCTATGGTTATATTTTACACTGTTATTTCTTAATTTAGTCCTGCTCACTAATTCATAGTCCATAACTTTGACCATTATCCCCAGCCTCTACCTAAATCATTAGCACACAGCTTTCAACTTTCTTCTTGCGTGAGTTTGACCAACATAAATCCCATGTGCAAGTTAGATTATTAAATATTGTCCAAATTTGAAGTTCCTGCTATTACATTTTAAACTCTTTACTTATCAAATTATTCTTTCCTTTGTTGCTTTATGGATTATTTTTCTCTATAGCTTTTATATTGATAGAAAAATTAAACCTGTATGTATATTATATTTTATTGAATTGTACAAATCAGAAACAAGAGAGTTTTATGTGTTTGTTGGTTATGGTTTTTTTAACACTTACTGCTTTAACCAACACATTCTCTATAGTTATATTCAAGTTATAATAAGAGAAAATTAATATGGTGATAAGAGTCACAGAGAACATAGACCTAAAATTTCATTTGTAATATTCTATTTTTATTTTTTCCTCCACTCTTTTAAGGTGTAGAAAGAAAAGCATTCTTTGTAGTGACAAGCTGACCAATGCACCCTCGGGAAAAAGACTCATTTTCTTCAAGACTGAAAAAGGCAGATTTTGACACTTTAACTATAGGTGTAAAATTTTTAATTAACCTCTAGAAATGAGCTTAAATCTCTGATCAGTGATAGTGAAATACATCACACAACACTGACTATGGCATAGCTGTATATAGCAACACATTTGTCCCCTTTTTAATTTGATATTTAAATCAAAGGGGATTTCAGCACTATGCAAGGGCTAATTACTTGGGGCTGCAAAACTGTAAGAGTCAATAATGACAGTGAGTAGTTTTCACTTTCAGCTCATATCTGCAAGTAAATCCTTTTAGTAACTCTGACATAAAATTCCTTTGTGTAGAATTTCAAATATGTGTTTTAAAGTTATAAAGTTTAGAAGCAAATGTATCACAAATGAACCAAAACTTGTAGAGCATTATGGAAAGGTTTGTTTTTATTCATATTTATTTGCAGCTTGATATTTATACTTGTTATCTGTCCTAAAGACAATCAATTGAATACTGTGTTTCATACTTGGTAAAAATCTCCCTGAAATATTGATAATACAGATCCACATGTTAAGTGTATTTTATTTGAAAAGCGATTATTAAAGACATTGTTAGCTAGGTATATTTGTCTATTGTCTGTCTGTCTCTCTGTCTGTAATCTTTGTATTGAGCTTATATACTCCAAATAAGACAAATTTGATACTGTGTCCAAAAATCAATGTGTTAAAAATCAAATGGAAATTCAAGGATTTCTCATTTTCTACATTTGTCTGTAGAGAATTTGTGTTTCCAACTAATTTTATAGTTCCAGTTGCCTTTTTATGTTTCTTGGTTGACATTTTTTTGTGTATGTTTGTTTAGATTATTAGTTTTTATCATTTATGAAGAAACCTTCACATAACCACAAAACATAAACTGACAGCTCTGTAACAGTGAGACTGTGAAAATAGCCCAATCATGACAAATCTCTATTCAACAATGAGCTTAAAAATTTACTAGGAAACAGTATGAATTATTCCCATTGATGCGAGAAAGGAACTTTAAAGTTCTAGAAATGGGAATGGAAACTATTATATTTCCAAAAAGTCAGAAAAGGAATATTAAAACATAAAATATGCATTTAAATATAATAAAAATATTGAAAATAGGTTTTAAACAATATTTTATAAGCAGAGAGACCTGAATTTCAAGTAAATTTGCAAGAAAGTGCTGAGAATACAAGTTGTGAGTATCAGCTTGGAAGAAAACTTGGGTTATTCTATTGAAACTATGAATGAATATAAAATTCCCGTTCTAGGTATGTACTAAAAAATAACAAGATCACAGGCATCCATAGAAATTTTTTGCAGTATTGTTCGTAGTAGCAAAAGTTTAGAGACATATCTATCTTCTATGAGAAAATGGATTAGGTGCAAAATAAAATCTCCCAAGGCAATATTGATTTATATGAAGAATTAAAGAATATGTATAAGAAGAATTAACAGAGTTGTAGAAATCAGAAGCTTATGACATCCCTATAATTTTCACATGTATTTTAAAAATATTTGTTATGCTAATATGTTATGAAAAATATTTTTAAAGAGCACAAAATAATAACTATCTCTGTGATAAAAATTGAAAAAGATGCTATAAATATCATTAACATTTTCAATATGTCCTTAACCAAGCTCATGTGAAATGTCTATGGATTTCATTTTTGGATTATTCTATGTTTTATTCACTGAAGGATATTGTAACAATGGAAATTGGGTAAGTATTTCTGGTAATATGTCAATTAAATTTTTAGAGTAATGATACCTTCAGATGAAACATAAAATTACTAGAAAAATAAAAGTGTATCGAACATTAAATGTATAATTGATCTGATGGAAGGACATTTGCTTGGAGATCAGTAATGGAATAAATGCAAAAGCCCCATACAAGCATGAAGTACTAGATTCAGTGTTTGCTCAGGTGGAATCTGTGGATCTGGTAGCTAACTCAAGAGTTATATTTAAGAAACCACCAAAAAGGGTAGCACATAAGCCCTGATGCCCCAGCAGTGTGAAGGTTCAGTGTTCATCTCAGTTGAAAATAAACATTTCTGAAAAGCTCTGTGCAGAGGACAATCTAGAGAGATCTCATCTGAGAACCACACCTTCTTTTATACCTGGACACGAAGAACAGAAAAATGGTGAAACATATGTTTCTGTGGGGGCTCTAGCAGGAATAATATCCGTGTCCTAACTGCTTCTGGTTTGCTGCTGCATTCAGATAATAGGTAGATGTGCAAGAAGTTTCTGTTTAGAGGAATACATTTGAAATAAAAAGCAAAAAAAAAAAAATTACAAAGAAAATTGCAACCAACATCAGTTTGTAATTCAAACAAAACAAACAACAAAAACAAAAAGTAGAGATGAAATAAAGTTTTAATGAACAATGTCAAGTTTCTCGCCACTTAGAGGTTCAAGTGAGGTCTCCTTTGGACTTCCAGATGCTATCTAGTAAGGTCAGGATTAGTCTCAAGAATATCAGACCTGGTTAGTTTTGTTTTGTTTGGCCAGCGGGGAGGGGAGGTCAAGATGGGGTTTCTCTGTGTAGCCATAGCTGTCTTGGAACTCATGCTGTAGAACAGGCCAGTCTTGAACTCAGAGATGAGCCTGCCACTGTCTTCTGAGTGCTGGCAACAAAGGCATGTGCCACCACAGTATAGCTCAGACCTGTTTTCTTTAAAGGCATCAAAAGAAGTCAGAGAGTCCTTTAGCTGCATTTAGGGAATCACCACGGGGGCCATAAAGAGACAGAGTTGTTCTGTGTCCACAGTCCAGCTCATGCCAATCACAGATGGTTTGGTTTTCATGCCTCTTATTTCTGACTGAAGGCCACAAGATTGTGTGTAGTTGAGCACGGCCTCCATCCTATCCTGTTTTCACTCCTGTTCTGAAATGCATGAGCCATCATTAGTAAGTTTTGTTCTGTCAGAGACATTATCTTGGTCTTCATCTACAGCATTTGTTGCTCCAGTATCAACAGTGAGGATATTTCTTCCCCACAGAAATCTCATGTGGCTGCTCACCTTTTTCTGTTTTTAATTTAAATTTTACATTTTTTGAGAATTTTATATGTGTATACTAGATATAATTTTTTCTTCCTTTCCCCTTCTGCGCTCCTCTCACTTCCTCTCAAATTTATGACTTCTTTAATTATTAGTTATATATATATATATATATATATATATATATATATAGTCACATATGACCACATTTATATACATATGTACATATTTATGTTCAAGTACACACATTCATATCTCTATATATGTATATATAAACAAGATGTTAATTCCATTTATTTTTGTTCATGTATATGTATGTTTAGGCTTGACTACCCAGTATTGGTAACCTATCAAATGGCTCTTTCCTGGAGAAGACTGATTTCCTTTTTAAACAGCCATTAATTTCCTATAGTTCTTTATCTGCGAGTAAGACTTCCTAAGATTTCTCTATCTATATTGTCATGTCAAATGTAGATGTATTGCTTCGGTGATCATATGCTGAGATTTTGTGGGTGTAGCTTCCCTGGAGATACTACTTTGTAAAAGATGCCCCAATCGTCTGACTATTACAATCTTTCTATTTGCTATTCCATTATGTTTCCTGAGCTTTAGATATAGGGGTTGTATTATAGATTTACCAAATAATGTTGAGGATCCCATCATTAGGTTTTTGCTGCACTTTGATGAGGTATAAGTTCATATAATGGTCTCTATCTGCTGCAAAAAGAAATTTCTTTTATTAACAGTAATGCTGTAATTATCTGTGTGTATAAGAATTTAGAATGCAATTTGAAATTTCAACTAAGGTTTTTGGTTCACCTCTAGGGTCTATGTATGTTTCAGGAGCCATGGAAAGTTGGCTGGATTTAGTACAACAGACATGAATTCCATCCTACTGAGTGGGGCTTTAGTCTAATTAGGCATGTTGGCTATAGCCAAGATATGAGTCCCCTTTACTATGCCTTGGGGATAACTTGTCATTAGGTTATTTTTATGGTTAATGTGCTTTATGGCTATGTAGCATAATGACTGCTTTTCTCCCTTGGCATCTTGGAAAAAACTCTCAGGTAATATGAATGCTAATCCTCAGGTGAATTCTAGCCTCATTCCTCCAAATTCTGTGTCTGAACTGTGTGGTGTCTTTAACAATAGGCTCACAAATGGAAAGAATGGGCAGCATTTGTTGTAAGTAGTCTGAATTATCTCACTCAGTAAAATATATACAAATGGAATTTTATTTTACCTTAAAGATAATAGAAACCACAAACTCTGCAGATAAATGAATAGAACATTTTCTTTTCTCGTTTTCTTCCTGCTTTACAGATGAAGATATTTGTTCTTGTCTTGGGGTTTTTTATTGCTGTGAAGAGACACCACAAACACAGCAATTCTTAACTCTTATAAAAGAAAAAAAAACATTTAATTGGGATGACTCTTTTATAGTTTCATAGGTTCAGTCCATTATTATCATGGCCATGAGCATGGGCCTTGCAGGCACACATGGTTCTGGAGAAGTAGCTGAGAGCCCGTACATCTTGCAGGCAGCAGGAAGGTGACAGAGACACTGGAACATATCCTGATCTTAGGAAACCTCAAATCAAGCCCCCACAGTGAACCACTTCCTAAAACATGGCCATATCTACTATAACAAAACTACATCTCTTAATAGTGCCACTTTCTTTGGGGAATTTTTTTTAAACCAACACACTCCTCAATGCTGTTTCTCCATCATAATTTATTGTTTTCTTTAAGTACTGCTGACTTTGAATACTATTTAAGACACAGTATGATTGGAGAGGACTTTCTGTGGTCTGCAGTTTCATGCTTCTGCAAAACTTGGCCCATTACAATAATTGCCTTTGTTTCAGGTGAACCCTTCTTGCCAATATGAAGATAAACTTTTCTGGAAGAAAACACAAATGTCTCCCCTTCTTATCCACTCAATGTGATCCAGCAATTTGTCTCCTCTGTCTTCTATTTACACATATTCCTTTTCTTTTTTCTCTACTTATAACAAAAATATAGTGTGACTTTTACCTATATACTAAATTATTGTCTTTCTACTCATAGATAACTGTGGCACTCACCACTCAATTAGGAAACTTATCTTTGCAACAGACAGAAATCATTATAGAAAACCATAACTAATCAAATTGGAGATAACATGTGACTGTGTGATGCCTAGCTCCAACTGATGTATGTATAACACAGCTCCTCCACTTAAGGTGCAACAACATCATGGAATATAACATATGACTATGTGATGACCAGCTTCAGTTGCTGTTTGTACAACTCATCTCTTGCACTTAAAGTACAAGGAACATCATGGAAGAAGAGCCAGAAATATTATATGATCTAGAGAACCAAGAAGTCATCTGCATCTCCTAAAATTTCAGGATAGCGTCATCTAGAATACCTTAACAATATGGCTATCTAAACAAGACCTGAGAAAATAAATCACTAAAAATTTACTAACATTAGTAGTGGTCCATCCATTTACAAAGAACTGCAGGCTGATACGGGATACAAAAAAATGGAGATATAGTCTTCCTTTAGGAAGAAACCTTTAATTAGTATCCAAAGCCAGTGGTCATCTCTGAGATCATATACATCTGATTCAAGTTATTATAATTTAAAAATTACTCACATATATTTAATTTTAAAAGTAAAACAAAATAACCTTTCTTTAAAATATTTTTGTATGACATTGCTTTTTTTTTGAGCAAAACTAAGAATTCTAAGAATTCCTGTCTTTCTCTTTTTCTCTGTCTTTTTCTGTTTCCTTTATTGAAGTAATAACTCCATGAAGACATAGAATTTTGCTTTCTGTTTTTTCTTTGTTTATACTTTTCAAGTTATTATACCAGGACATGATATAAAATAAGCATTCAACGTATGGTAATCAATTGAATGAAAGACGATTATTATAAAGCTGTTACATAACATTTCAATAAAAGTATCAATAGGTATAAATAAATAGATTTTGTCAAAATAGCTAAGAAATGGTAAATTAATAAAACATGTTTGAATATAAAATCTGTAAGATTCCAGAATAAAGTATAATATATTAAAATGGAAAATATTTAGTATATTAAGGAAAAAGTTACAGAACAAAAGAAGAAATTTTATCCCAGATGTACAGTTAGAAAAGTTAAAAAACATTTCAAAAGTAACCAAAAATTAAGAACCATGTAAATAAGGGTAGATGCTGGCAAATAAAAACTTAAATAGGCTTTCTTAAAATTGAAAATATACAACATGGAATGATAGTTGACATACTTGATACATATTTCTCAGAACTGACGTAAACATGAATCCTAATTTTTAAAGGCTAAAAATTTCTAACAAAATAAATGGAAACAGACTCAAATGCTGCCACATCAGAGTGGTACTGAAGAATATAGCAAAGCCATGTGAGCTTTCCCCTGTTTACATCAGCATGTCTATTGTTTTCTTTATTCTGCTCATGTTTAGGCAATCGTGGTGGTGAGCCTTTATGGATGTAGCTACTGACATTACTAGGATACAGTCAAGCCATCTTCTTAGTCATGAGAACTTCAGTTTATTATTAGGATTTTAAACATAGATTAAAACTATGGACTTCCTTGACACACACATAAGTAGACCAAAATGACATTAATTAACACAGTCAGAAGACAGGATGATGACTTTATTATATACTTGGTAAACCTATCATTTAAATAAAAGAGGTTGGGTCTGGTGGGGCATGCCTTTGATCTCAGCACTTGAGAGGCAGAGATAGACAGATCTTTGTGAGTTTGAGGCCAAGTATAAAAAGTGAGTTCCAGGACAGCCAGTGCTGTTACACAGAGAAACCCTGTTACTACTACTACTACTACAACTACTACTACGTAGTAGTAGTAGTAGTAGTAGTAGTAGTAGTAGTAACAGTAGTAGTAGTACAAGGGCTGGAGAGATGGATCAGCTATTAAAATCTAGGCTCACAACAAAAAAATTAGAATAAAGGTATTGTAAGCAAACAGCTATTGGAATTTCATCCAATATCCAATTGTATTGGGTGGCTTGGCCAACCCTTTTCTGGAGATATGTGAGAAGTACGAACCAGAAGTATGAGGGGGAAGGTTCACATGCTCTCTCTTTGGCTGTGTGGAAGAGCAGCAGGAGACAGAGCATGGCTTAAAGTTCACTCCAACATCTGCACCACTGCTTTGTTCTGTATTGTAAGCGCACTGTACTGATATCTGTCAATAACCTCAACTTCTGTCCCAAGTTACCTGGTACTCAATGAGTGAGCCCACTTAGACCCTCAGCAGGCCAGCTCATCAGTGTCTGGCTTACCCTCTTGCACTAGTCCAAAAAGAGCTTCAGATAAACTTTACTCAGTCTGGCTAAAAATGTTGCAGCTAGTTCTTCTAAGACTTATTATTGTTTCGCTCTTCAGAGACTGCTAGAGACACCATTGCCCTCCAGAGAGAAGAGAGTAATTCTAAGAGCAGGATGCACACTTTCCTAATAGGTGAGGTGGGTGGTTTTGGGGTTTTCTCAGTGTTATTAATAATAGTCATCTGTAAAGTGTTGGTAATAAATTGTTACAGAATTTAGAGTGGAACAATAGAGATTAGACTCAAGTATCTCAACTGGAATAGAAAAAAAAGGGAAATGGATATAATAGGATTAAATGGTAGATTATTAAATCTACTTGCAAAGTAAAAAAGCAACAACTAGTTTTAGATAATTAACTTTGGTATGGATTCTTGTATATTGATACAAATTCAAAGTTATTTTTGCTATTTATTTCTATTGTCCAAAATATTTTTTATGTTAATACAAACTCAGAAATAATTTTGCTATATTGTATATATGTTCCTACTTCTAGTTAAGATATTTTTGTATATTTATATAAATGTAAAGTGGTTTTTGTTATATTCTATATATGTTTCTACTTCTATTTAGAATATTTTTGTATATTAATATAAATTAAGTTTATTTTGTCATATTGCATTATGCATCTCTACCTCTGGTTAAGATATTCTTGTATATTGTCACAATTTCCAGGCTATTGTTTTTATACTATAAAACTGTTTCTATTTTTGCACAAGATATTATCTCTTCAGCTTGTTTATTCTTATAATGTGGAGCTTTAGTTCTTAAGATATAGGCTAATAGGAACTACAGGTTAAAAGTGCCCATGTTTTTTAAACATATAGCCATGTTAGTTATGTTTTATAGGTGTGCAGAGATGTTACAAATAGTTGGTCTTTAAACACTCCAAAGACCTACAAAATATGGCATATAAAACATGTTAATAACTCAGAATTATTTTGACATAAGACAAATATACTCCTGGCAGCACCAATCTACTCCCAAGACAATGATGAACACTGAAGACACTCTATATGGATTTGGCTTTCTTCTTGGCATACTGGCCTATTGCACCAGAAACTGCCTTTGCCTCAACTGTTGACAGTATGTATGCTGTCCTTTATGGACTAGCAGGACACAAGAAAAGTGACTGCCAAACCTTGTCAAGACAGGGTATGACAGTCCCTCAAATTCTCCTGATTCTGAAAAAATGTCTGTCAGATATTCTAGGCCTATAAGCCACAATTGGATGCTCCAACATCTCAGAGAAACTTTGAGTGATTGTCTAGGCAGCCAGCTATTTCTGTCACTTCTTGCACTTTTTGGAAGTCACTTGCTTGCACTTCTTGTTTACTCAGGCAGCATTTTCCCCCCCTCAGGTCTTTGACAGAATTGAATACTAGATAGTTATATTTATAATCCTTTCAAGTCTTAGTTAAGGACACATTAGGTGCAAAACATAGATTGTTCAGGAAATAACAATTATTGGCATAATCTCCTATTACCTATGGTCTGGACATCTAAGATGTGTTTCTTACTTGAAAATTGTTCTTATTATATATAGGTTTTATTAGATTAGAATTGGAATCTTCCCCTTAATTTTAGAGAAAAGGAAGAAATATTGTGGGAATTCTATATGACAGCCAATTGTATGGAATGGCTAGGCCTAATGGGTTTACTCAGGAAAGGGATGATTGGATAGTCATCAAAAAATTCCAATTACTGATTTATTTCTTAATAAAATTTAAAGGTAAAATCTGTCTGACTCTTTGAAAAAAACTATGCAAAAAAGATTTTTGATAAATTTTACATAGGTCACAAAAAGACCACTTACTGTAATTAGAGTCATGTGTAACTATAAAACAAAGTAACAACCAGATATATCAGACTCAACTGTTGATGTACAAAGGATCATCTGAAAATGATCCTAAGGAGCAAGCCCCATCTTGCCACTGGAATTTTACAATGTTCTTATTGGGATGGATTGTTTATTTGTTTAATATGTATATATGTTTTATCTACATGTATGAGTATGCACTGTATTCCTTTTTTGGTGCCATTGGAAGCCAGAAGAGGTATAAAATTAAACTACTGCACTTAGAATTATGGATGATTGTGAGTCACCATGTGAGAACTGGGAACCAAACTGAGGTCTTCTGTGAGAGCAGCAAGTATTCAGAACTACTTAGTTATCTCTCCAGCTTCTGTAGTTTTAGTAAAAATAAATTAAAACAAAAAAGCATACAAGATTTAAGTTATGGAATCTTTTTAGAAGTTCATTGAGTTTATCAAGAGTCTATATATAACTTCAATGATATCTAGATTCCTATAAACAAACAACAGATGTTAATATGAGTTTTATAATTTATATATCATCATAATGAAATGAGATTGATAAATTCAAAAGATTAAGTATAAATCTTTATTTAGAAAATGCATATTGCCTTAAGATATACTATTTAAATAAATGATAAAACACAATATTCATTTAGAAAGAGTAGATATAATAAATTCAATTCTCCTTATGTCATAGAGAAAAAAATTCTGAAAAAAAATCAGGAGATGGTATATATTACAAGATATGTCAACCTAATTCTAAAATGTATATTAAAGAAAAAACAATATTATAATGAAGATACTTTAAAGAAAAAAACATAGCATGCCAATAGTGAAATAGTGAAGTTACACTTATCATGTCTAAGTAGGTTAATTTTGTCATTCACAATATGTCAACAAAATATAATCAATTACTCTCTCCTCTTAACTTCAGCATCTTATGTTGCAGTAAAAATAGCAAGGTGTTGGCAAAAACACAGGCAGGAGAATCAATAGGACCAATTCAAGGACCATGAAATAAATCCGTAAACATATGAACCATCTAATTTTTGACAAAGAAGCCAAAATTATACAATGTATAAAGAAAGAATCTTCAAGAAATGGTGCTGGTATAACTGGTTGTTGGCCTGTAGAAGAATGCAAATACATTCATTATTATCACACTGCACAAAATTTAAGTCCAAGTGGATTAAAGACCTTAACATAAAATTGGTTACACTGAATCTGATAGGAGAGAAGGTAGTAGCCTTGGAGGAATTGGCACAGCATACAACTTCTTGAATAGAATACCAGTTGCACAGATACTGAGATCAATTCTTAGTACATGATACCCCCTCTGGGCTTCTACTAGTCTGTTATTTCTGTTAAATTTTATGCTATCTCTGAGGCTGACGAAGTGACTGGGTGGCTGGCTCCTAGCACCCTTTTTTCCTCTCACTCCTAAATCTTTCATCTTACTCCCATATTCTATAGGCTTTGAAGTATTTAAAGACAATTTATCTAAAATATAACTCTATATAATTCTGAAAGCATACCTAACATATCTATAATTTTATTTTTGTAAATGAGTAGCTATGTTTCTTATTATTTTCCTAAGAAGTTTATAATAATAACTTTTAAAAACTAGAATTTCACTTTTTATTTTAAAATAAGCTAAATATGTACATCTTAAATAAAAATATAAACTTTTGTACAATATGTTGTAACAAAAATGACCTTAAATTTGTATCAATATACAAAAATGTTTTAAACAAGAATATAAACATACATACAGTGTGTTTTAAATAAATTACTTTAAATTTATTTCAGCATACAATATTCCCCTAAATGATAACACACATTTATAGCCCACCAACAGCCTTCTGCTATCTAGCTCTTAGAAATATGCATGCCATCTTCTTCAGAATGCTTCTTACTGTATGTAGACAAAGCATCTTTAAGGTCCCAGAGAGAAAATATGAGATAATGACCAAGTCTTGGGAAGTTTCGCAGTAACCTTTGTTCATAGATATCAAATGTCAAACCTCAAGAGGTTCCTTTGATCAAATCTGAATCCGTTTCATTTCTGAAGGAATCCATAGCCTTGTTTCCTGTGGGAACAAAACTCCAAAGCATTTTTAATTTTTATTTTATAAATACATTTTTTACTTCTTAAGTTAAAATAGACCTGAAGTATCTAGGTTGGTCCAATTTGTAGTCATGCTCACAATTCCATGTTTGTTAGAAGCTGTTGTTTCCTCTTCAACAATCAAAAAATTCAAATTAACACAATAACATACAGGATCCAGACTCCCTCTCATTTTACATGGCTTTTTTTTTTTCTTTTTTGTTACTTTTATTCTCTTTTTAAAAAGTTAATTATTTTTTCTATGACTATGCCATTTATTTTTCTTTCTTTCTTAAGCTTATGTACATTGTAAAACACACTGGAACCTTTGAGAAGATTCTTTTCTGTCTTTACTCCATATCTTGTAGTCTTTTTTTTTTCTTTGGCTGCAAGTGCAAACAATAGTCTGCTAAGCAGGACCTGAATCCTTGAACAGTTCCTTCACTGGTTCTGCCTGCTTATTGTGTCATGAAAGCCAAGTCTAAAGTTGGAGGCCTGCTGGGAGGTTCAGAGGTATGTGACCAAGATCTGCTTTCAAGTTTTCTAGCTGTAGAAGGTTTGTACCTGTATTACCACAAGCAATTTTGACTTAGCTTGCCATTACTATTTAGTGCTGCTGGCTGAACAAGAACATCTCTTAAAGGAGCCATATAATTTGGTTTTGGGGTTTTGTTCTTGTTGTTTAGTTTTCTTGGGCCCTAGGGATTGTTGTTGGATTTCCTTTTACTCCAGCCCCATGTTGGGCACCAAAATGTTGTGTATTAATTTTTATCCTTTGCTCTTTGAGGGAGTTGCCACCCAGCTCCCAAATAAACCACACAGAAGCTTATTATTTCTTATAAATGGCCACCAGCCTTAGCTTGTCTTATTTAGAGCCAGCTTTCCTTAACTTTAAATTATCTTGTCTCTGGGTTTTTACCATTCTCGTACTTCTGTAAATCTTATTCTTACTTTGTGATTGAATAGCTGGCCCCTAGCAACCACCTCTCCTCTCACTCCTAGATCTTTCTTCTTCCTCCAATATTTCTCTTCTCTTTGTTCTTTCTTCCTGACAGCCCCACATATTTCTCTTTTCAGACTTGCTATTGGTTTTTTGGCTCTTTATTAGACCATTTTAGACATGTTTTAGACAGACAACACAGCATCACTGAGTTAAACAAATGTAACATAAACAGATGTAACACTCCTTAAAATAATATCCTACAGGAGGTGGGAGTACAAACTTGTATCTACTTTTAAAATTAGTATAGCAGTTTATCAAAAATTGGAATTTACCTCAAGACCCAGATATAATAATCATGGGCACCACAAGAACACTTGCTCAAGTATGTTCATAGAAGTATTATTGTAATAGCCAGAACCTAGAAAGAAATTAGATGTCCCTCAACCAAAGAATGAGTAAAGAAAATACAGTAGTTTTAGACAATATAGTATTATTCAGCTGTTCAAAACAGTGAAATAAGAAATTTGAAGACAATTGAATAGAACTAGAAAAAAAAATTTTTGAATGAAATAACCCAGATTTTGAAATACAAACATGATCCATACTCACTTAAAAGTGGATATTAGTTGTAAAGTGAATCATAATCATGATACAATCAACAGCTCCAGAGATGCTAGATAGCAAGAAGGGCCCAAAAGATGGACATGGGACCATGAATTTCCCTGGTAAAAGGAATTATAAAAAAATCTCCTGGGTAAACTGAGGATAAATGGTGATGGGAACATGAAGAATTGGTCTGGGGGTTGGAAAAAGGGAAGAAGAATCAAAGAAATGTATTAACTTGAGTGGCATTTGTGGATCATGTAGAAATCTGGAGCAAGAAAAACTCTCACTGATTTTTAGATGACCCCAGCTAAGACTTGTAGCATTTGTAAATAGGTAGCCTTAACTGGCTATCTTCAGTAATCAAATTACTGACTGTTCTGTCGCCAGAGAACCTTCATCTAGGAACTGATGGAAGCAGACGCAGAGATGCACAACCAAGCACTGGCCTGAGCTCTGAGAACTTCATAAATTCTGTTGAAGAGAAAAAACATTGTATGAGCCAGGTATGTCAAGGTCATCACAAGGTGACTCACACATACAACTAATCTGGGCTTATAAGAGATCACAGATACTGGACTAATATCTAAGGATCTTGCATGTAACTTAACCTAGGCCCTCTACCTAAATGAGACAGTTGTATAGCTCAGTCTGCTTTGAGGACTCCATTGAGCCTGTCTCTGATGCTTTGTCAGGCTTTTGGGAACCTATTCTTAATACTCGGTTGCCTTACCAAGCCTTATTATAAGGGATGGAGCATATGCCACACTTTTTGTTGACACTCATATGAGGCCTACCCATTTCTGAACAGAAACAGAAAAAAAAATGGATTGGGAGAGCAAAGAGGAGGTAAAAGGATAGAGCAAGGGGAGGGGAAGGATGGGAAACTGGCATCAAAATGTAAAATAAATAAATAAATTTTATAGAAAGGTAAAAATAAATAAAATCTGAGAAAAGAGAAATTACATAACATTTTTAAGTGCCATTGTGAAAAATAATCACTCAGCATCTATGGGTATTGCTTCCAGAATGACTTCAGGGTACCAATATATAAGGATGCATAAGTTCTTTAGAAAAATGAGATAGGATTTACCAAATCCCATGTAATTCTCCCATATACTTATAACTATTGTCACATTAGTTATGATACCAGATTCAACCAAAATGGTAGGTAGTTAGGTGCTATAACATTGGGAATAAAACAAGGAAAAGGTCTGACTATTCAGTATACATGCATTTTTCAGGGAGCTATTTTGCCTTTGATGGAGTGGAAGGCCTCCACCAGAAGTGAGAGCTTGGGTATGATGATGAAGGGAGAAAGAGCAGTTAGAGTTATGCTAGACAAGTAAGCACAGTCATGGTGGGGGCAGAATTACCTAGGATTCAGAATTATGGCCTGCCTTCTAGGTGAAGGGGAGATTTCTGTCAGAAGTGTCAGCCCAGCTGTGGTAGCAAGGAGAGGAGCCAGATACATTTTAAAAAATGAACTTAGTACAGAATCTGTGAAAATAGAGGGCTGGCAGCACGTATCGCTAAAGCATGTTTTCATGATATATTATGAATAAGAATGAAGAAACTGTCTCCCAAAATAAAGAATTACCATCAGCTACAGTAGTTTTTACTTTAAGATGTTGATGTAGTGTCAGACACATTGATTACCATGTTAGAAGTATGACCCAACATAGTGACACAGTTACAACGTTGACATATGAAAAGGTTCATTGCTGCATGGCAATGGGTATTGTGGGAGTATGTTCTGGTACACTGTAAATATTTATCCCTCCTATTGGTTTGATAAAAAGCTTATTGGCCAGAATGCAGACAGAAAATGTGGGGGAGGCTACCAGATTAAGAAAACTCTGGGAACAGGAAAAGCAGAGCAGAGATGCCAGAGAGAGAGACACCAGCAGAGACACCAGTAGACAGAGAGGAAAAAAGACAACCATGCTGCTCTGAGAAAAGGTACCACACCACACGGCTAAAAAGATTAATGGAAATAGATTGAGTTAAAATAAAAGAACTAGCTAGCAATATGTCTGAGCCATAGGTTAATCAGCATGAAATTAATACAAGCCTTTGTGTGATTATTTGGAGCTAAGCAGCAGCAGGGCTGTGAGCAGGTCTGAACCTCTAGGCTAGGCCAGAAGGTCTGGGTCAGAAACTTGTTATTACAAATGGTGAAAAAGAACAGACCTGCTGTATAACACATTTTCATTAAGAAAACTGGTTATCTGCATAAAATTTACTTATGCAAGTTCTAAAATTTTTTCAAGAATTTCAAACATATATACAATGAAGTATAATTGCTCTAAAACAAATTTTCTCCATCTAGGTTTTCTATCACTCACCTACCTCAGCTTCTTGACCTTCTCTCTGATAACCCACAAAGTCCAAATAGTGTTGCTCACATTCACATTGGTGTAGGGCCTTATACAGAAGTATTGCAAGATTATGTGTAATTTGTCCCAGAAATTTGCCACTGCCAATCATAGCTTTACAGTAAGCAGTGTGGCCTAGAGATGATCTATCTCTTTTAGAATAGAATTTCTTTTCAAAATTACATGAATATACATACAAAATAAATATTTTTTTATTTTTTAATTGGACATAGGTTATTTTTTATAAAATATATTCTGATTATTGTTTACCATCCCCTAGTACCTGTCAGATCCTCCCCACCTCCCCACTCTTCCACATATACATTCTTTATTATTTTCTCATTAGAAAACAAACAAACATCTAAAAAATAATAAAATAAAATGAAAATTTAAAAAATGCTGAATAGGACAAAAGTCTGTGAGTTCCTATGTACATTGGTCCCACTGAGTTAAGAAGGCCTCATATCCTTGGTGTTGTCCATCCCCTTTGTCTCTTACAACTTTTCCTTCTCCTCGTCCACAGAGTTCTCTGATGCTGAGAGGAGAGAGAATTGGTGGAGATGTTCTATGTACGACCAAGTGTTCCGGATCTCCCACTCTGCATATTGTCCAGCTATGGGTCTCTGTATTTGTTCCCATTTCTGCTCCTCTTTAAGTTAGAAAGATTTTTCTTCTATGATTTTATTGCAATTTTTTTCTGTTCCTTTGACCAAAGTTTTTTCTCCTACCTCTATTTTTATGTTTCTTTTCATAGTGTCCCCAGTTTCCTGGATAATGCTGTATGCCTGTGTGATGTGGGAATGCCTTTCTGTATGCTGTGAATCTCAATCTTTAAATAAAGGAGCTGTTTTGGGCCATGACACGCACCATAGAAGTAGGAAGAGGAATCAGAATAGGTAGGAAAAAAAGGGTGGAGTTAGGGGTAGACCAAGCTGAAGCCCAAAGAAACAACATATAAGGAACACAGGTGAGCCACGGGCCACATGGCAAACAGATTAATAGAAATGGGTTGACTTAAGATGTAAGAGCTAGCTAACAACGTGCCTGAGCCATAGGCCAAACAGCATAAAGTTAATATAAGTGTCTGAGTCATTTCTGGGGGCCTGAGCGGTAGTGGGCTACTAAGTGGTCTCGGGTGGCAGGTCTGTGGGTCTCGGACCTCTGGCTGCCTGGGACCGAGAACCCCACAACAACAGATGGCATCCAACGTGGATTGAATATCCACTTAATGCCTAAGAAAGTTTAAAAAGGGTTTTAGCAGAAAGTGAGTAAAGGCAGCTTCCAAATTGTGTATACAAAGCAGGTCATTGTACAAAGAAAGTGTGGCATCCGGGTCACATTCAAAATGGCACCAGCGGACTGGTAGCAAGCAGTGTAAGCTGCAATCAGGCAGGTTCCTGAAATCTCACAGAAGACTCAGTAGCATGTGATTGATTTTAGATTTCTGTTTATTTTGAACAAAAAGGAAACAAAGATGGTTTCTTAATAACAGCATTTTCTTGGGTCTGCTCTGTTTGCTGGCCATGAACAGGGATGTGGTCCCTTTAAGAGAACTTACTGATTCAGCTTCTTCGGCAAAAACTATGCAGCTCTTTAAGAGAGTGTATTTTAAAAGCTCTTATGGTTAGAAGATGATTAAGGATTCACAATAAAAGAGATTCAGATGAAAAGAAAAACCTGTAAACAGGTTACAATGTGTGCAAAAGGTACATAGTCTTCAGAGAGAAAAGAGAGAAGGTACATAGTCTTTAGAGAAAAAAGAGAGAAGATAGTCTTTAAAAAGAGAAATAGAGTAATAAACATATAATAAGCCATGTAAATATGGAAAATAGACACAAAATCTGAATTTTGGTTGTTATTGTGTTTTCTTTTAATTTTTTAACTGTTAATGAGCTAACTGCAGAAAGACAATGGATTGCAAATGCAAAGGCTACTAAATTAAACAAGAATATATATTTTAAAGGTATTTTGATTTTGAAATTTGTGTCTAAGGATTTATTGCTTTGGAAAAGTTCTGCTTTTGTTTCCACAGAAGATGAGAACCTGTGGATTGCTTCCAGGCAAATATGGTTTCATCAACCAAGACCCCCTGAAAAAAATCTCTGATGGGAAGAGATGGCCGTATCAGCTTCAGAACTGCAGACTGATTCAGCCTCAACAACCGTGAGATTTTCAACACCCCTTAATCAGCAGGAGGTAGTAATATAAAACTACACCCAAATTCCCAAAATATTGTTTATAAATGTTTTTTTCATTATGACTAGTTATTGGTCATAGTTAATCTCTTTCTAAGAAGAAAAAGGGGATATGGTATAGCAATGATTTTTTTAAAAAGTTAGATTATTGAATTTACTTAGATCAGGAAATCAGCTGTTAATCTCAAAATGTTTTAAATTGGTATAGATTTTGGTTTATTGATACAAATTTAAGGTCAATTCTCTTATGCTGTATGTATTTTTCTACTCTTGTTTAAAATAGAATGTTTATAATTAAGAAATGAATGTTAGTTATATTTTTAGATATACAAAGATATAATTCAATTAGATAGGCAATCTTTAAAGACTTCTAAGACCTATAGAATATGGTATTTAAAATGTTTTAAGAACTTAGACTTTTCTGGACAGTGAGACAGATCTGCTCCTGGCAGCACCAATTTACTTCAAGAGAAAAATGGGCATCAAAGAAACTCCATACGGAGTCTATTTATGGCATTGGTTAGCCAATGGACATAAACCTGTTCTTATATTAACTGCTTGACAGTATGCTGTTAGAAGTGGACATGCAGGTTCCATAGGAATATGACCTCTGAACTTTGGCAGAACAAGCCTAGATGGTCATTCAGGTTCCTGCTTTGCAGAGAAAACTGTCAGACATTCTTCAGGATTCGATGAGAAGCAACTGATGAACTGTACCAGAATGGGCAGAGCAGATTTCCTGCTTCACTGAAATGAAAAGAGACTCTGAGCCCATAGGCTGAAGATTGATGCCCCAACTATATAAAGGAACTTTCGGTGACTGTCTAGGCAGATAAGTGTCATCTCTGTCATTTCTAGATTTTGGAAGTTACTTGTACTTCCAGTTTACTTGGGTAAATGTATCCTTCTGTGGTCTTTGACATAGTTGAAGATTATACAGTTATAGGTATAGTTTTCTTAGTCATTTGAAAGGTAAATACAAATAGACTAGATATTGTAACTGTAATTCTTGCTTGATAGCTATTTTGTTATATGTAATTTTGTTGTGTTAAAATTGATACCTTCCTTTTTGATTAAACAGAAAGAGGGAAGTGATGTGGGAATGCCGTTCTGTATGCTGTGAATCTCAATCTTTAAATAAAGGAGCTGTTTTGGGCCATGACAGGCACCATAGAAGAAGGAGGAGGAATCAGAATAGGTAAGAAAGGAAGGGTGGAGTCGGAGGCAGACCACGCTGAAGCCCAAAGGAGCAACATATAAGGAGCACAGGTGAGCCACGGGCCACGTGGCAGACAGCTTAATAGAAATGGGTTGATTTAAGATGTAAGAGCTAGCTATCAATGTGTCTGAGCCATAGGTCAAACAGCATGAAGTTAATATAAGTGTCTGAGTTATTTCTGGGGGCCTGAGTGGTGGGCAGCATGTGGCTAAGAGGTCTGGCATGGCAGGATCTGGGCCTCTGGCCACCCGGGAAACCTCACTGCCACACCTGTGTTTTTTTAAGATTCAATATTTAAGGTCTACATTTCTTCCTTCTTCTCTTCAGTGACTCAGAGTCTCTCTTCTATCTCTTGTATTGAGACTTGCCTAAAGTTTCTTTTCAAGTTAATAACTTTTTCCTTGCCAGTTTTCCTACAGATCGGGTCTTCTTTAGTTGATTTATTTTTCACTTTTATATCTTAATCATTTTTTTCATTTCATTTCACTGTTTGTGTTTTCTAGGTCTCACTCATGGATTTCTTCTTTTTAAGGACCTTAAGAATACACATAAAGGCTACTTTGACATTCTTGGCTTGTGTTTTACTCTATTGTATTTCTCAGAGCCTTCTGTAGTAGGGTTACTGGGCTCTAGTTAGAGCCATTATTCTGACTGTTATTCATTGTGCTTTTGTGCTGAGGTTTAGGCATCTGGCTTTGAGATAAACATAATCCTAGGTGTTGATATCTGGTCCTTTGTTTATTCAGTGGGTTTTTCAGTCCTTGGATTATGTGTGTTCTCTGGATCTTAGGAGCATTAATGGCTATGGGTTTGTGGAGAATAACTCTTTATCCTTGCCAGACATGATCACTGGCTGGCCTGGGTAGAATTTATTTTGAGGTAATTGGCGGTGACACGCAGGAATTGGGATGTCCTTGAATTGCATGGGCTTCTAGGTCCACAGGTCGAAAAAAGGTTTGGTTTGTCCATGGATATTTTAAGCCTATAGGGACTGAAGGAAGTTGGAGAACATTGGCACCTATAGGTGGACTACTACAGGGTTGTAAATGAGACTGGCAAATTGGAATTGTAAGAAGAGAAGGGGAATATAGATTGCCTACCAAATTCTCTGGCTCTCTGGACAGTAGGTTTCCAGAGAGAGGCTGCCTGTGTTGTTGTTACATGACACAAAGGAATAATTCAAATAAGGTAGTTCATGGGAGAAATTTCCTTTATTTTTCTAGAAGTGGGAACAGAAATTAAGGAAAGAACAGTAGGTTCTGCTACCAAGTTAAGAATAAGACTAGGAGATTATGGGAGGATGAAAAGGAGAGTGAAAATCCTGTTTTCCCATACAGTATATCTAGATAAGGTTCTCTCTCCCCTAACTCTTCCCTGTCTCTTCCTACCTTCCTAACCAAAAATTCCTTTCTTTCTCTCTATATTTAGAAAACTTACAGGCAAAAATTCAAACAAAAGAGAAATAAAACCAAATACAAAAAACAAACAAAATATTCAAACACAAAATCAGAAATCATGATCTACAAGCCAAAGATGGGTATGACAAAAAAAAAAAAAAATCTGCAAACAAAGCAACATGATAAAAAATGTCTTAAAAATACTATGAGTTCATTTTGTGTTGAAGATCTAGTGGTGGCCACAGGGCTTACTGTTAAGTGTGGTTAGTATAACAGTTATCAGTTAGAATTAAATTCATTTTTAGGGCTGACAGCTCATATCCACTTTCCTGACTTGGTATTGGAATGCCATCAGACTTGAATCTGTGCAGGCCTTGTGCAAGCTGCCAGAGTCTCTTGGAGATAATATGTATATCAGTCCTATTGCATTTAAAAGAAACGGTCTCCTTTTCATCCATCCTGGCTCTTACAGTCTTTCTGCCTCCTTTTCCTTGTATCTCCCTGAGTCTTAAGGGGAGGGGTTTCATGAAGATATACACATTTAGGAATCAGTGTTCCAAGTCTCTCAAACTTTGCATACTGTCCAGTTGTGAATCTCCATGCTAGTTCTCATTTACTCTAAGAAGAAGCTTCCTTACTGATGACTGAATGAGGCACTAACATGTTTGCATAGCCCAATAATACTATGAGTCTTTTTGTTGCTATGTTCATTTTGAACAGCTATTCACAACCTATGGGTTGCAACCCCACTGGCCATCCTCTAACTCTAATATTTACATTATAATTCATACAATAACAAAATATAGTTATGAAATAGCTATGAAAATTTGGGGGTCATTATAACATGTGGAAACTTATTAAAGAATCACAGCCTCAAGAAAATTTGAGAATGACTGCTTAATAGAAAAATAGTATTAGGTTTTCTGTGGATCCATGCCTATCTAGTCTTAGGTCCTTATCCACTAAGCCATGTGATGCATGAATGCAATCTTGTAGAATGGGCCTTAAATCCAATCAGTGAGAGTTTGGGTATTTCCACAATGTCTATACTACTATTGTACCATCATGTCATGTTTGTGAATCACCTTTGTAGATCACAGGATTGTAGCTGGGTTTGTGGTTAGATTTTTCCTCTGTAGCCTGCAGAATACCTTCTGGCACCATGAATTAGTTAGTAATAATGAAGACTCTAGCTAGGCAACAGCTTGACTTCTTTCTCCTACAAAATATCCAAGTGTTGTATTCAGCAATAGGGCCTAATTATTGGGCAGAGCATTCAATATCACTACCAATAGCCTGGATGGTTAAATTTCTCTGGGGCCACTTTTGGTCAATAACTAGATATTAGGCACTGGGAGTTCTACTTGGTGGTAAAAGATAACTTCTTGGTGCATTGTATCCTGTTATTTGGTGACCCTATTTATATATTTTTATATGTGTGTATATGTTAAGAACCTTCTACAGTAGTGGTCACCCATTTATATAAAACAATATATTCTATTTCTCTTCCTTATTAGGCCCTCTTTTCCTCCCTAATAACTTATGCTCTACCTAATGTGGTTCATCATGATAGCATGGCAACTGAAGGAAGCTAACATCCATACATAAGAGAAAACATACAAACAATATTTTTCTACTGACAAGGTTAACTCACTCAGTATGATCTTTTTCTATGTCCATATATACACCTGCAAATTTTATGAGTTTGTTTTCCTTAACAGATAAATACTATTCCATTAGGTAAATTGCCACATTTTCATTATCTATTTTCAGCTGATGCACACCTAGAAGGTATCTAAATTCTGTTTATACTTCTGCTTAAGTTGCTTACTTGATTTTGATCTATATTGTAGGCCATATATATCAAAAATTAATCTACTTTAGGTTTTTGGATTTGATGGAGGACAAATTTTTTAACTATGACCCTATAATTCTCTGGATATCCTTGGTTATTGCATGAACTCTAGTTAGTATATAATAAAAACCAGGAGCCAGATATTGGGGACAAGCTGGAATATCAGAGCAATAGAGAAACAAACCACAGCCACTTCACACCCAGCCGACTCCTCAGGTCAGTCTCCAGGAATCCTCCAACTGAATGTTTTCAGCCCTCAGCTGAAAAGGAGGAAAGGTGTCTAGAAAATCTGATAAGCCTTTTTCTCTTGCTCTTTTAACTTCTTTTCACATTCCCAAGGCTAGGATTAAATTATGGGTCACCACACCTTGACCTTGCTTGGTTCTGTGGTTGACTCTGATATCCCAGATTGATTTTGTTAAATATATATCACAATATATCCCCTTTTGTGTCAAAAATAAAAAGGTAAGGTTATAAACAAATATAAAAAACTTATATTCAGCATCTATACAATATACAACTATATACAATATATACAAACTAATTATATCAGTAATGTCTATTGATAAATTCAAAGAAAATATTCCATTATTTATGCTATTTTGATGAGTCCAAAGGGTTGCATTTAATTCACTTCTACTTAAGTTGATTACTAACTGAAAGCTACCTTTTGATGTCTCTTAAACTTATACACTTTAACCTCTTAGTGAGTTTCTTTTCAAAAAAAAATGTTACTAGAAAATTAAAACTATAACTATGTCATCTTCAAGTCACTCAATGATCCAAGAAGGAAATAATATTAACTGAGTTAACAGGAAGTGTAAGCAAGCAACTTCCCCCCAAAATGTGAAAAATAAAACAGTTGGCTGCCTGGGCAGTCACCCAAGAATAATCTGCAGCTTTGAAGCATCCATCTTTGGCTTACAGGCTTAGCATATCTGACATATTTTGGGGTGAAGCAGGACATTCCCAAAGACCTTTCTACCTTACCCTGAAAAGGTGTGGCAGTTCTTTTTTGTATGCCCTGCTTGTTCATTTTGGACAGCATATTATCAGCAGTCTATAGGACACTTTTGGCTAACTTTTGCCACAGAGAAGATTAAGTCCATATGGAGTTTCTTCGATGCCCATCATCTTCTCTAAAATAGATTGGTGCTTCCAGTAGCAGAAATGTCTCATTGTCATAAAATAGTAAGAATCTATGTTAGTAAGATATCTTAAATGCCATATTCTGTAGATTTCAAAAGGGTTTGAAGATGGCCTATCTTTCTAAGTTATATCTCTGATTTGAAAACATATCTAATATGACAAGTTTAATAGTAATGTCTAACTTGCATTATTTATGTCCTAGTTAGTTGGTAATAATAACTTTCAAAAACTAGCAATTTGTATTACAATACCTTGAACAAGTATAGAACTATATGTACAGTAACTAAATTAATCTTACCTTTGTATCCATATACAAACTTTGTATACAACATACAAAAAACTAATCCAATGTAAATTATTTAAAACTAGTAATTCCTTTAAAAAAAAGTATATCCAAGAATCTACCCTTTTCCCCTATCATCTGTGTTCCTCTCTTCTCAGAGTAGATTCTAAAGTCTTCTCTTATACCCTATCATATCTATATAGCCTTTTTCTTCCCCTTTTCTTCTTTTTAAAACAGAAAACCCTGAATCCAATTCCCCTTGCTTTACTTTTTTCTAGTCATAACCAATAACAATTTGTAAACAATTACCTAAACAATAACAATCATCCATAACCCATTGAAAAGCCTCAAACCACTCACCCTACCTCATGGGAATATGGGTGTCAGGTTCTTAAATTTACTTCCTGCTGTCTAGGAGTGACGGCATATTTAGGGAATTCTGAAAGAATTTTTTTTTGTTAGCTGTCAAGTCCTGAAATAAGTAGTTGTATCATTTGTTGTTCATTCCCTGCAAAGTGGGAAAATGAAGGTCTCATTTTAAATTTTGGCCAGAGTAGTCTGTGAGGCTGGTTCTTCTCAGCTACCCACCTCAAAATGTCCTGAGAAGTTTGCAGTTCAAAGAAATCTCTGGTTGGTGTGTTTTAGCCTAGTGACATCGTCATAATCCATGTGAAATCATCATTGTGGGGCTCCATCTTCCTTTTGGATACTTCAGTTCATGATTAGGCATTGCATCGGTTCAGGGCAGAAAACTAAAAAGAGAATCACACCCAAAGTAATTTACAGGAAGTTAGGTAAATACTTTTTCTACAATTAATTAGTACTTTCTATCATCATTAATATCATGACAAAATTCTTAATAATATATAATCTTATACATTTTGATATTAACATTTATACAACATAGGACTAATTACAATAGAATAGTCACTTATTTTTAGCTATTCTTTTGTCCCATATCAGATGACTCTTCTAATATGATACAGAGATTTTGCATTTTCTTTAACAAGCATGTTTGGGTTTAGAGAAAGAGAGAGCCACACTTCAGCTCCAAAGCCTTAATTTATAATTAAACTGGGATTTCAACTATTCCTATTAATAAAGAGTTACAGATATTAATCAGTGGCATTTTACCCTGTAGAGTAAATAGGCATCAATAGGTCCAAAATTTCTTTGCTTGTAAATTTTTCTCTGGATAGCCTTTTCTTCTGCTTTAGATATCTAGATGTCCAAGGTCTTTTGACTTTTTAAAGATGGGTCTATATGGTTTTCTGTAAAAATAAAAACAAAACTCTGTCTTAACCCTTCAGTTTTTCTTACAACTTAAACAATTATGACATGGGTGGATGGGCTATCATTTCTCTTTATCAAGAAGTTTTGTCAGTTCAAATCGAGTCTTCATTAATTCTCATGGTATTCATAGCTTTTCATCACCTGTAGACACAAAAGCACAACCCCTTTCACAATGTAGCAAATATCCTGGTTTCCATTTGGAGGTCAGCACATCTTTGAAGTAGACAGGCTATTTTAGCTCAATAGTTTTTTTTTCTATTGTTCAATGCTTTTTAGAAGCTGTTGTTCCTTTCAAATTAACATTGAGAACATTCAAAGCTAATAAAGCATTATGTAGTCTATTTCTGGGGTTCTTTGTTACTCCTTTCTGTTTATATAGCATATCCTTTAGAGTTTGATTTGATCTCTCTATGCCAGCTTGCCCTGTGTGGTATATCTATAATAACAGGCTTATATTATAACAAGCAAAAAAATGTTTCATTTTACTAGAGATATGCTAAAGAATTGTTAGTCTTAATTTGTTGTGGTATTCCCATCATAACCATTACTTCTAGCAAATGTGTGATTACAGAATCAGCCTTTTCTGAACTCAAAGTGGTTGCCAATTAAAATCTTGAAAACTTTATTGTATGATATATATTTTAATATTCCAAATTCTGTAAAATGAAATAAATCTATCTGCCAAATTTCATTTCTATGTGTGCATTCCGGATTTCATCATGCTGGTAATGGAGTTTGATTATAGAAGGAACAGGTGGAACATCTTTTTACAATGTCTTTGGCTTGTTGCCAAGTGGTGAAGACATCTTTTAAACTTTTGTTATTGACATGATTTTTTGTTGTTATTTTGCATGTGTGTGTGTGTGTGTGTGTGTGTGTGTGTGTGTGTGTGTGTGCATGATACTATGAGGCCTTTAGTACATTTCCTATTTTAATTTATCAATTTCATCATTAACATGCGCTAGAGGACTTGGCAGACCTGTATGGGTTCAGATACATATTTTATAGAAGGGATGATTCCTATTCCTGATTATTTCTTGTAATTAAATAAATAATAAAGTTAACTCTGATCCCTCATTAATAAAATTGTCAGTTTCAATATGTAAAACAACGCTTTCTGCATACTGAAATTCAGTGACTATGTTAGGAAGTTCTGTAAAATGCATTAATACCATCATGATAGCATATAATTCTGACTTTGAGCTTACCTTTTCTGATTTGTAACCTACCTTTCCTGATTTGTTTGCTCAGTATAAATATAAATACCAGAGGCTGGTGTTCCCCATACAACATGAGGAAGAATCCAGTTACATCCTTTTATAAATTAAATTCTTTTGATTTGGAGATATCTATTATTAATCTCACTTAAAATATTACTGTAAGCTCTTTGCCGAGGCTCACTTTGTTCCCATTATTGGTTATTTCCTTCTTATTTAAAGGTCAACAATATACCAGGGTCCATTCCTGTCAATTGATTGTCTTAATTTTCCTTTAAAACTCAAATTAGACATCTTTTCCAATATGTCTTTAATTTCTTACTCAGTTTATGTGGTAGAAATATTCATTCCAATATAATATTTTCCTTTGCATTAAAATTCTGTGGAAGAATGCTTAGAGGATAAAATAACCAGAATGTGATTAAGGTTTGAATTAATATGACTCACATATGAATCCTGTAATTTATTATTCACTAAGGCCAATTTTCTTTCAGTTTCAGCTGACAATTTTTTTTTGGACTATTTAAGTTCTTGTCACCATGTAAAATTTTAAACAAATTATCCAGCTCATGTTTTTTTTTTTTTAATCCCTACAGTGATTCATAAATTGGAAATGTTTCCTAGCAATCTATTGAAATCATTAAGAGTACACAATTTATCTCCCCATTTTGAATTTTTGGAGTCTCATTTTTGTTGACCTATTTTGTATCCTAAATAATTATTTGAATCGCCTCTTTGTATTTTTCAGAAACAATTTATAAGCAGGACTTTTTTTTTACTTCTTCAAGCAATGTATATATATTTGAGTCAGCTAACAAGATAATGTCCGTGTAATGGTAAATGATAAATTGTGAGGATCACTTATATATCACTTCTAACAGCTATTGTATAAAATATTTGCACAGAGTGGGCTACTTAATATTCTCTGGTAGAGCTGTTGGTGCTTTTGGAGTTGTTGGTGTCTGGTAGCTATTGTGCCTTATTTTCTACAACCTGAATGCTTAGTAACAGTTTCTCATAATACATTCTAATTTTTTTTCCAATAACATGAGTTACTTTATGGATCATTTCTGTTATTAAAGAAACATTTATCTGAGTATTCCATTATTGCAATAAGTCCTATTTCCATAAATTTATAGCAATGTTACCAAATGTGGCTTTAAATTTCCTCTCTGTTCACTTGACCCTATCCATTCAAGCCATCTTGCATAGTGTTTTACCTGATAACATCAAAATTTTCAAAAACTGAGCATTTACTTTCTGAAGTGGGTCAATTTTGATGCCAAGGTTTTGGTGAAATTATTGTCAGATCTTCTCCATGCCTATCAAACCTTCAATGACAACATCATTTATTTGCATTTTTAACTTTGGCTTTTGTTCATTTATAAAAGTTTACCAAAATATTCACTTTATAGTTTTGTATGAATTTTTGTTCTCTTTTCAATGGCTGTTCTACTGTCTAGAATAGTGTGATCTTTAGAATAGGCGTTGGGTTCTTCAATTGCTCTAGGAAGGTCTTCCCTCCATGATGATAGGATAAGACTAAACTGGATTTGATATAGGGCCTTCAAAAGCATTCTCAAGGTATTTTTCAAAGGCAAAAGTTGCCTTGTCTGTCCTTTATTGACCACCACTCATTGGCCCAATGTCTGCTTTTGCCACACCTTCTGCATACTCCAGAAGGGAGTGGCATTTTCTGTGGTTTATTTAGAAAATACATTGTTTCTGGAAATGTCTTGTCTACAGCCTTTCATAGTTGTAACATTTGAAATCTTTATTTTTCTTTAAACCTCTGGGAATAATGTCTTCTACCCAATTATCATGCTAGTCATAAGAATTAATTGTATCATAAATACAATCCTCCGAGGCTGCTGATCTGGCTTTAATGGCCTAATTAGCCTTTTGTGTTGTGAGATAGCATTTTCAAAATCAAAAGATTCAATTATTATTCAACCACTTCTGGATCTGGTACCATTCCGTTTACCACTGTGGTCAATCTTTGTAAAAACATCTGTAAAGGTTTCTTTGGCCCTTGAATCACTTTTCTAAATGATTCAATTTTCTTTCCTATTTCTTCAGTTCTATAATATGCAATCAAGGCTACCATTTGGCATAAATCCAAGGTATAATTATTATATAATGATTGATTTTCTGATTTTCTACATCAGCATAATCTCCCTCCCCAAGAAGTTGGAAATTTCTATGCCTCTATCTCTGATTCTTTATTCTATTTTTTTAACCTCCTTTTTCTACCATGTCTTCTACTGTAACTGTGATCTGGCCTCCAAAACAGCCTTAACTATATCTGACCAGTCTCTAGTGATAATTTGGCTGCAAATTGACCAAAAATTTAATATTTGTTTTACAAATGATGAGTACATACCGTAAGTAAATATTGCTCTTTGAATCTCATTAAATTTAACATTTGTACAAGAGTCCAATCAGCTTCAGCACAGTTTCTATCATTTTTGATTCCCTAAAAGTTACTAGATAAACTAACATTGGATGTTTGAAAGTCTTGAGTTTTTGTTGTGTAATTTTTTAATACAATGTTGAGATTGGTTCTTTAAATTCCTCTGTCTGGATCTGAATAACTTTGTTGTCTCTTTCACCAAGCTTTTCTAAGACTTTAATTTTGGCACTCATATGAACAAACTTTTTGAATGATAAAACAAAAATAATCAAATAATATTTATAATGAACAGTATGAGAATTCTGCCTACATTATTTATCTTTTCCTTTACTGGTTCCAGTTTCAAACTGTCTAGAGTAATATCAAATAAAGACCAACAACCTTTCATCATATTACAGTTTCCCACTTTTAATATGGAAAAAGAATATCTCTCTGCTTTAAGCAAATACGCTTAAAAAAAAAAAAAAACTATTTACTCACCAAGCTTGTTAATGATAATTACAATGACTATAAAGTGTGACAGCTACCTAATATGGTAGTAGCTCAAGAAGGGGATCCCAAAATTGCAAAAAAAAAAAAAAAAAAAATGCAACCCACTATGAGAAGGAAGCCATGACTCTAAAAACTTACCCAGATGAACATGAAAAAGAAACACATGGCAAGCTCTGCCTAAGGCTAGAGGCTAACACCAAACAGAGAATCTAGTCAGTTGGTAGTGACTCTGGCTACATGTAGCTCTGGCTGAGTAACGTTTTTGCAAATCTGTACCCCAAAAGTGTCAAAATGTGTCCCCCAAATATTACAAAAGCTCCAGTTAGTACATAACTAAAATCCAGAGCCAGATATTGGGGAAAAGCTGGAATATCAGAGCATTAGAGAAACAAACCACAGCCACTGCTCACCCAGTCAACTCCTCAGGCCTGTCTCCTGGAATCCTCTAGCTGAGTGCCTCTGAGTCCTTAGCCAAAAAGGAAGGAACGTGTTGGGAAACTGAAAAACCCTTTCCTCTGGCTCCTCCCATCTCTCTTAGTTAAGTAATGCTCTTTCTGCATTCCTAAAGCTAAAGTTAAAGGCATGGGTCACCACACCCTAATTTGGCTTGGCTTTGTGGTTGACTTTGATATTCCAGATTAATTTTATTAAATATATATCATCACACTTGGTATCTATTGGGATTTTTATATTTTCACTTCCAATTTTGCTAAATTTAACTTTTCTCTTCCTCTTTAGTTAATTTCACCAAGGGTTTAGCAGATTTTTATTTTTTTACAGAACCAACTCTTTGTTTCATTGGTTCTTTCTTTTGTTTGTTTGTTTCTATTTTTAACAATTTTAGTCCTGAGATTGATTATTCCCCCAATATCTACTTATTTAGGATGCTATTTTCTTCTTTTTGATATATAGGCCTCAGATATGTCACATAACATAAGGAAAAACTCCAATTTTCTTATGTAGCTATATCAGAATTTTAAATCTGGATCTTGTGGCAGTCGTGTGCAGATAACCACCAAATCTGTGAGTTTATGAGTGCAATAGGCATGCCTTGTCCAGAAAACAGCACTTCATCTATCCCTCCCTACTCTGTAGCTCTTATGTCCCTTCTTCTCCCTCTTCCATGATGTTTCATAAAAGTTAGCAGCTGAATTAATGTAGCAGTTCATCTTAGGAAAGAATACTCAGGCTATTTCTGTCAGAATACTGGCAAGTGGTCTGGCTTCTCTAAACTGACTACTGTCTGTAGGAAGCTTTCTTAAGAGGAAAGTAGCCCGGAGTTATCGACAAAGATATAACTATTCAGAATCAATTAGATACAATAATCACTCAGTAGAATAACAATAATGAGCTTTATTTGATCTAGCAGTCATGGTTTTTTATTTTATTTTTTTAACAGGATTGCAATACCGGGATTGAACAAAATTCCCTCTTGTAGAGCAGGCTTTAAATAAGAAAGTATCTACTTTTTGAATAATAACTATGGCATCATCACACTAATAGGCATAGATTACCTGGCAGATTGACATTGTAATACAGAGAGTCCAGTTCTTGCTAAGACAATATCCATTCTTTCCTAGTATCCTGCCTGTGGTTACTATGGCAGCCAGTCAAAAGGAAGAAGTTTCCAGATCAGTTTAAGATTGGTTTCTCTATTTCTTAAAGCCAGATTATGTGGCGTCTTTTAAAATAAGCTCTTAGTGTGTAAGTTATGGTGGGTGATCAAGGGAAATAAAATTCTGTTAGTTTCAAGACCCCCACAACTCCAAAAGCCAGTAATTTGCAGGGGCCTATCCCATGTCTGAAGTGAAATTTTTATTTACTAACTCATGTCTTCTGGGGTCAGCATTGCCCACTCCTTTCCCCATTTGCTTCTCTCCCTGTTGTTATTCATTTATGAATCAATTTAAATTTATAATCAGATAAATGGAAAAAAATAAAGTTAAATTAAGATTTTACTGAGGAAATAAATAGGTCAAGGAAATAAACATTTATAAAATTTACACATACAAAGACGCTCAGCCACTAGTGTGACAATTGGCATCATTTGAGATTCTCTAAAAGGACCTCCCTATTATCGGCATATGGACTTGGCATATTAGCATCATCTTTCTTATTTGTAGCAGTATCCACACAGAGAAAAACAAGGAGATGTCCCATCTATCAGATAATACTGTGTGACTATTTTGTGTACCTATTAACTTGATATGATTTTGATTTATTCTATTGTGTATATCTGTTGACTTGATATGACTCTGTTTTAATCTTATAGAATTCCATGTTTTGGACAGCAGTATCCAACTCTGACTTTGGCCACAAGAGTACCTTTGTTTGGTGAATACCTTTCTCTAAAATTTTAAAATCCTCCTCCAGTGTTAAGAACAACCTGGTAAGCACTGCTTGGGTGAATCTTAGATATGGGCCACTAAGGATTCTGGTCTTAAGAAGTAGTTACCAAATGATGTTCAGGACTGGTTCTGGCCAGTGCTAAAAGTAGTTTGCCTGGTTAGTTCTCAAAGTATTGCCTGGTATACAAAGCCCTACCATTTCAATGCCAAATGCATGAATAAATTTCATTTATGCATTTCAGAACTTTCTGACTTCTATTAGCACTTAGGTAGACTAGATGGTCCCCAAGAGCACCAGGACTTTTCCTATAGGTGCATGCTATCATCTGTCTACATTGTTCTCAAGAAATTGATTAATGTAAACAATGACAATGAAGTTGACAAACTGATGGAGGGGTGGTAACTTGTATTCACAAAATCCACAGGTCAGTTTTTTGCTATAGCTTCTCCTGGCCCAGGGTTTCCCCTTGGGTTTATGTCATGCTATCTTCTAGAATTACCCTCTGGATCCATAATAGAGATAAGCACTATATTGATAGTGATCAAACACGCAGCACTGTTTTCTTCCAGGGCTCTGTACATTATCAACAGTCCTGACATGTTTCCAGAGACATCTCTGTGGTGATATTTAAGAGAGGATCTGTCATCTATTTAATCACAGGCCCCTTGCCTAGTCTTCTTTCTAGTGGTAATATATGGATTTGTGGATACCTGATGAGATCCTCTTTGCAGAATTTGCTAACTTCAGTATAAAGTGTTCAGCCAAAAACATAGTTGCTAGAAGGGGACTTCTAACTTCAAATTTCTGACTGGTGAGTTCAAAATTACCAGAGAGCATTTCTTTTCCACTTCTCTACTTGTAGTTATTGTTAAGGCGGGGTGTTAACATTCCTAGGGAGTTATTAGAAAGTCCAATTTAGGGTTGGGTAACTGCAGAGGCATGAGGATATATACCATATAAACAATACTTGATCTAAAAAACACTGCTTTTGAAAGAATAGTGTTATTTATATTTTGCCCTTCAAATAGAGAATATGGAATCATATAAGGACAGTGTCTATGCAGAAAATTACTTATAACAAATCATACATGAATACCTCAAATATTGTTCATGAGCTCCAGCTAGACTATAAAACACCAGCCTGCCTTAGAGATATAAGCTTTTAAATCTCAAAAATAATGTAAATGACATTTAAATCCTTCTACTTGGGATTATCTTCCTGCTCGAATTAGAATCCCTAGCATGACCTTGACTGTTGTAAGACAAGATTTTACTTTCAAGGTTCTTGTAAGGATGTGAATATAGATTTGCATTCTGAGGCTACCAGGATGTCCTAAGTTCACTTCTTCCTATGAAATTCTATTCAGTCCCTTCCTAGTGCTTTGAAATATTGTCCACTCAGTCCTATCATTCACATAAAATAAAATTACTTTGTTCACATTTAAAATGTAGGAGCAGATACACAATGGTTAACAACATACCTAATGTACTATCAGCCCCTCTGACAATAAAACAAATGATGACAATACATTTCTTCTTGTTGGAGGCTTTTATCTACAATAAAAGATAACAGATATGGCAAAGCATTTTCTAGTGAAATCATTTAAATTTTGACTAATGCACTTGGAAGCATCACTGCCCACAAATTTGAATCCCTAAAGAAGAACATACAGTCCTGATTATAAAAGTAACTATAAGACAGAGACTGGAGGTAGGGGAAGAGCTGGGGGAGTGTCTGCAGCAAGTACAACCCTCTTTTTCTATTTATGTATTCTATAAGATAAAGGAGCATTTTCTGTTGCCAATACCTCCTACTACAAGTCTGTATAAAGTTTGAGAAATAAAATGTTTGAAAGCTTTTTTCATGAGAACTGCTTACAACCTATAAGATAATTTGCAAGAATTGAGTTTTAGCCATAAGAATTAGCTTAAATATGTGGCCGTGTAATACAATCACAGACTAGCCATTATGGAATCTAAAAATTCTGAATGTGAACTTTAGCTTCTGCCACTTATGTATTATTTATATGAATAAATTTATTATTTGTATGAAATCAGATATATTAAAGAAATACTATTCTCATCTTCAAATGCCCAAAGATAAGGATGAAATGGTAAGATTTTATGAGGTATATAGTGTGTCAAAACACCTAGCAAAAGTAAGACTCCAGTGAGAGTCTCACCATGGTAGTACTTTCTTGGTGCTGGACATCCCAAACTAGAGGCTATTTGAGTGTCCTTATGCCACAGTTATAATTTGAAGACAATGGGTAAATATTTCATTACTTTCAAGTTATCCTTGGTGCCTTAATAACATAAAAAAGTTTACTTATTTTTAGAAAGGCTAACTTAACTAAATGGATTTGGGAATGCAATGGAGAAAATAGAAACAGACTGTGTGCAGCAAAGGCTGAAAAACTTCAACCCTTTCTGCATTACATTAGAAACTATACTTGGATGCTCATAGTCAAATTTGAGAGTAGAAAAATGTAGTCAAAGCAGGTGCTAGATTAAATTGGCTGGTGAATGCATTCCAATCACATAAATAAGCAGGCAACCTCAAGTGCATATGTGGAAAATTTTGCTTTCTTTTTACATACTACAGTCAAATTTCTTTTACATTTCAGGTTTCTTTTTTTTTATTGACCAGAAAAAAGTCAAACCTCCTTATCTTACATCTTATGTTAACCACAGAGTGTATCCTCACATCCTGGGAAAGAACACTAATAACAGTGAGGGGGCCAAGGTTCCACCATCTTGTCCCTGATTCAGCCAACTTAAGTCTGAAGCAGAGCTAAGCCCTGGTTTATACCCAGCCCTGTCCCAGAGACTTAAGGTTAAGATGTCCCAGCTAACTGATGCTTTACTTTTTTTGCTCCTATTAAATTTCTCCTTTGCTCTACTTCCCCTGTAACTACCAACAAAGATATGTGTTTGCCTTTAAAGCTCACCTTAGAAAGCAGTAGAAGCTGATCTGTGAAAACTACCTTTTTCCAGCCAGTCTGTGACCAGCTTCATAAAGACTCTCAAATTCAAAATCTGGTTTTGTCGAGTGTTCCTTGGAGTTGTTATCCCATAATTATAACAGTTTAGCCTAGGCTTCAATTGACATTCATGATTCCTTGAACTCTCTTAACTCAATGCAACTCAAGGTATGGAAGTTCCTGCCATTTGCTCCCTCTGCCAAACTTTTTGAGCCAAGTGAGGAGCCCCAACTCCATTTATGTCATATGTTACTTTCTCAACCAGTGACCTGCATAACTGAAAATCTTAAAAACACCTTTTCTCTGAAAAACCCAGGCATTCATCTGTCAAGATTGTTTTCTCCACCCATCATCTGACATGGGAGTATTGCCAACAGCTACAGGCTACCCTGTTTACTTTGAAAGAAGAAGACTGCATAAAATTGGAAGTAAAGAAAGTAGTCTTGGGACCATATGGAGAATGACTGAGTGATAATAATTTTCCTGTAGAGAAATTATCCCCCTCCAATTGACCCAATTGAGATTCTAATCATGGCAAAGATAAAGGGCTCTGAACACCTACCCCCAGATTTTCTGTCTGTACTCTAACACTGGCTCAGAAGTCCACCCATAGACCCAGAAACACCAGAGAATGACACACAGTGCTTAACATTGCCTTTGTGATCCTGTTGCCCCAGAGAGTAGGAAAAAATTACAGTGATTAGATGGCTTTGAACATATGAACAGATATCAGTTATTGTTGTTAGCTCAATAGTTGTTTAACAATACAAGCCTTCTCTTGGGTTAGCCAGGAGAATAAAGGTTGATGAGAGCAATTGTGACCACCCTGTGTGAAAACCTAGAGAACAGACTATTCTGTCATAGAAAGTGGGAAACAAGTGGGAAGCTGTGCTGTAGCCACTTTAAAAGGACCAGTGCCTACTGTAAGGAAAAAAAAAAGTAGAAAAATTAATGCCCAAAGAGGATGAAAAATACCCTACAGGTACTATAGCTGAAAAAATGAATGTGCCAGGCTACTACAGTTTTAGATTCCAGGAACCTAGGGTGACACCAAAGCATGAGGTGAAGCATTTCACATTTTTATTGACATAGGGATGACATATTTTATCCTCATAAGCCCCTACATCAGCTGACTGACCAAAAAATGCAATCTATGGGGTGACAGGAAGAACTGACTATTATTCATGGACTACTGACTACTCATTCCACTGATCTTAGAAAGATAACAAAAGCCTATTTTTGATCATATTTAGTCTCTACCTTCTACTAAGATAGGACCTCCTGCATAGATTCAAAGTAACTGTCTCCTTTTCTGATAAAGATCCCCAGTTGGGCATGTTTTACATAGCCAAATTTTATTATCCTGCCCACTTTCACAAAAGTACATAATAAAAACCACAACTCCATTTTGAAAACACAATCTGACTATCTCTCAGACTTACAGCAGAGATTTTCTGGATTATAAGCAGAGAACAACTCTCCAGGGCTTGCTAAGCAAAAAGCTTCTGTAGTTGTTTAGTTAATTTCAACTATACCTATTCCGGTCAAACAAAACCACAGTGTTGTAGAATATTTTTTAAGGTGCATTCTATTTGTTTATGCTGAGGAATATTCATTTACTTAAGCATGCAAGATGTGTTGCATTCTTTTAGGTTGCATGTGTTTAACTCTGAGACTGTGTTATTTTGCCTGTCTAAAACACCTGGTTGTCAAATAAAGAGCAGAACAGTCAATGAACAAGGAAGGAGAAAGGATAGGTAGGGCTGTCAGGCACAGAGAATAAATAAAAGGAGAAATCTGGGAGAAAGAGGGAAAGAGCAGGGCAATAAGGAACGAGAGAATGAAGGGAAAAGGATGCTAGGGCCAGCTGTCCACTCATACAACCCGGATCACAGAAGGAAGAAAATGACAAAAGGTAGATGGAATAATGTAAGTTAAGACAATCTGTCTAGAAACAAGCCATGCTTATAATTTTTTTTAAAGCGTCCGTGTGGGACTTTGATGTGGGAATGCCTTTCTGTATGCTGTGAATAGCAATCTTTAAATAAAGGAGCTGTTTTGGCCCATGACAGGCACCATAGAAAAAGTAGGAGGAGGAATCAGAATAAGTAGGAGGAGCAGGGCAGAGTCAGAAAAGGAAGGAGCCAAAAGCCCAATGGAGCAACATGAAAGGAACACAGGTGAGCCACGGGCCACGTGGCAGATCAATTAATGAGAATGGGTTGAGTTAAGATGTAAGAGCTAGCTAGCAATGTGCCCAAGCCATAGGCCAAACAGCATGAAGGTAATATAAGTGTCTAAGTTATTTCTGTGAGCAGGAGCAGCGGGCAGCTAAGAGGTCTGGGTCTGTAGGTTTGTGTATCTGGGCCTCTGGCCGCCAGGGCCAAGCAACTAGTATAATGTAAAAGATGGTGCCCAACGTGGGACAAAATATCCACTTAAAGCCTGAGAAAGTTTAAAAAGGGTTTTAGCACAGAGACTGAGCCAAAAAAGCTTCCAAATTGTATATACGAAGCAGGTCATTGTACAAAGAAAGCATGGCATCTGGGTCACATTCAAAATGGTGCAGGCTGACTGGCAGCAGGCAGTGTAAGCTACAATCAAGCCAGTTCCTGAAATCTCACAGAAGACTCAGTAGCATGTTATTGGTTTAAGGTTTCTGCTTATTTTGAACAAAAAGGAAACAAAGACAGAGACTTAGTAGCAGCATTTTCTTGGGTCTGCTCTGTTTGCTGGCCACAAACAGACTTACTGATTCATCTCTGCAAAATCTGTGTGGTTCTTTAAGAAAGTGTGAATATTTTTAAAGCTCTTATAGTTAGAAGATGATTAAGGATTCACAATAAAGCAGATTCAGATGAAAAGAAAAACCTGTAAATGGGTTACAATGTGTGTAAAAGGTACATAGGCTTCAGAGAGAAAAGAAAGAGGATAGAAAAAGTCTTTAAAAAGAGAAATAGAGTAATAAAAATATAATAAGCCATGTAAAGATGGAAAATAGACACAAAATCTGGATTTTGGTTGTTACTGTGTTTTCTTTTAATTTTTTAACTGTTAATGAGCTAACTGTAGAAAGACAATAGATTGCAAATGCAAAGGCTACTAAGTTAAACAAGAATATGTATTTTAAAGATGTCTTGATTTTGAAATATGTGTCTAAGGATTTATTGCTTTGGAAGAGTTCTGCTTTTGTTTCCACAGAAGATGAGAACCTGTAGATTGTTTCCAGGAAAATATGGTTTCATCAACCAAGATCCCCTGAAAAAATCTCTGATGAGAAGAGATGGCCACATCAGCTTCAAGATTAGACTATGATCCAGTCTCAAGAACCCATGAGATTTTCAGCGCCCCTTAATCAGCAGGAAGTAGTAATGGAAAACTACACCCAAATTCCCAAAATATTGTTTCTAAATGTTTGTTTTCATTATAACTGGTTAATGGTCATAATTAATCTCATTGTAAGAAGAAAAAGGGGATATGGTATATAAATAATTTTTTTAAAAAATTAGATTATTGAATTTACTTAGATCAAGAAATCAGTTGTTAATCTCAAAATGTTTTACATTGGTATTAGATTTTGGTTTATTGATAAAAATTTAAGGTCAATGCTCTAATGCTGTATTTTTCTACTCTTGCTTAAGATATGATGTTTATGTAACTGATTTAAAATTACAATGTATAATTAAGAAATGCAGGTTAATAGTCACCTTTGATAATCAAACTTATAGTTAGGTTAGATAGGATTTTTAGGTATATAAAGATACATTTCAGTTAGGTAGGTAATCTTCAAATACTTCTAAGACCTACATAATACGGCATTTAAAATGTTTTAAGAGCTTAGACTTTTCTGGACAGTGAGACAGGTCTGCTCCTGGCAGCACTAATTTACTTCAAGAGAAAAATGGGCATCGAAGAAACTCCATATGGAGTCTATTTGTGGCAATGGTTAGCCACTGGACAAGAACCTGTTCTTATATTGACTGCTTGATAGTTTGCAGTATGCTGTTTAAACTGGACATGCAGGTTCCATAGGAAGATGACCTCTGAACTTTGGCAAAACAAGCCGAGATGGTCATTCAGGTTCCTGCTTTACAGAGAAAACTGTCAGACATTCTTCAAGACTCCAAGAGAAGCAACTGATGAACTATGCCAGAATGGACAGAGCAGATTTCCTGCTTCACTGAAATAAAGAGAGACTCTGGGCCTGTAGGCTGAAGATGGATGCCCCAACTTTATAAAGGAACTTTTGGTAACTGTCCAGGCAGATAGGTGTCATCTCTGTCCTTTCTAGATTTTAGAAGTCACTTGCACTTCTGGTTTACTTGGGTAAATATATCCTTCTGTGGTCTTTAATGTAGTTGAAGATTAGATAGTTATAGGTACAGTTTTTCTTAGTCATTTGAAAGGTATATTGAATATGAAACTTTAGATTCACAATGATAAGGTAGATGTAAGAGTATTTTTTAGGTTTGCTAAATACAAATGGACTATATGTTATAACTGTAATTCTTGCTTGATAGCTGTTTTGTTATATGTAATTTTGCTTTGTTAAAATTAAAGCCTTCCTTTTTTATTAGACAGAAAGGGGGAAGTGATGTGGGAATGCCTTTCTGTATGCTGAGAATAGCAATCTTTAAATAAAGAAACTGTTTTGACCCATGACAGGCACCATAGAAAAAGTAGGAGGAGAAATCAGAATAAGTAGGAGGAGCAGGGCAGAGTCAGAAAAAGAAGGAGCCAGAAGCCCAAAGGAGCAACATGTAAGGAACACAGGTGAGCCACGGGCCATGTGGCAGATCGATTAATGAGAATGGGTTGAGTTAAGATGTAAGAGCTAGCTAGCAATGTGCCTAAGCCGTAGGCCAAACAGCATGAAGTTAATATAAGTGTCTAAGTTATTTCTGTGAGCAGGAGCAGCGGGCAGCTAAGAGGTCTGGGGCTGTAGGTTTGTGTATCTGGGCCTCTGGCTGCCCAGGACCAAGAAACTACCACATTATAATAGGACTTATTTGGGATCTTGGTGGTAAGCCATCCAGCTCTGATCAAAAGAGCAAAAACAACGAACATCCCATGTATCTAAAAGCAAAGAAAGGAATTGTCATTAACATTACCCAATTCAGGAAGGAAAGTATTTTCAGTATTCTCCTCCAAAGGGTGTCAACCCATCTTTGTTTATAGATGGACAGATCCAGAAAGAAGATATAATGCACAATTTGGTCTTGGTCATCTCAGAGATTTAAGAACTCAGCAATTCTGTTTGGTTAGGTGCCAAGTGCTGATCTCTTGTCCTTATACCAGGATTTCCTGAGATTGTACATTCACAATATGTAGATGACCTTCTTTTAGCCTCAGAAACTAAAGCTTATAAATTAACCTTGGGACAATATCTCTTTCTAATAGTTTCCCATGACATGGAAGCCCTTCTTGGAGGGACCTGGGAAGATGATTGTTGAATCCCTGTATAACATTGTCTCAAGCCCTGCTGGATCATGCTTGAATCTGGTTTAAGAAGCCACTATTATCAAGCCTGCTACCCTCCTACCTGATAATGATCTACAAATATCAGTCTATTATTGTCTTAAAGTAGTTACAGCAACCCAAGGAATCTGCCCAGACAGAACTAATATCCTCTTGAAGGATCCCAACATCATATTCTACACAGATAAGAATAGCTTTATCAAAAATTGAATTGGGTATGTGGGGGCTTCAGTAGTCACTTCAACAGGGGTAACTTGGTCCAAAACCCTGTGACTAAGTACTTCAGTTGATTTCACTGAAGTCTGGCTGACTATAGGAGACCACAAATATTTGCTAATCTTCAAGATACTTTCTCAGATTTGGTAAAAGCATTTCTTACCTCAACTGAGACTAATAAAATAGTCGTTTAGAAGCTCCTCCAGAAACTAGTCCCGCAATTTGTCCATTTCCTAGCAATGTAGTCTAACAAAGGGCCAGCTTTTACAGTTTTATGGCTAGGCCACTAAACATTAGTTGGAAAGTCCTCTGTGCATTTCAATGTCATATTTCTAGTCAGGCAAAGGATATGAATAAGATATTAAAGGAAACCCTGACAAAATAACTCAAAAGTCCAAGTGTTGAACAGACCTTTTATGTTATTTCAGGCCCACTGTATCCCTATATGATATTATGTTTGATAGACCTCCTCTATTACTTTCCCTACTCAGATACCAACAATTGATACAAATCTTTAATCATTCCTTTTTCAAGTCTTTACATAGTTTCTAGCCTCTCCAGGCTCTGTGGGTCCAGTGATTTCCATCTGGGTTAAACATAATTAAGAAAACACTTGAACTAACTTTAAAAAGGCCCTACTCTCGTACTCTGGTGGATCATCTCCACCACTACAATAATGAAGGTAGCAGGTGTCACTCTGTGGATCTGTCACACCCAGATCAAAAGATTAGTCACCTCATAGAAGAGTGTTCAAAGAACCCTTTGCCAAATCATGGACCCATTAAAAATAAGGTTCCTTGGGCTGTTGGTTCTCTTATTTCCAACCTTTTTACATCTTCCTGAGTCTTATATTGTCTTCTGGGAGAAAGTACTGGAAGCTGATACAATCCTCATTATTATCAAATCTGAACTTGGGAATTACAGAAACAAACCCAGGAAAAGCAATACCTATTATAACTATGGACAAGTAGTCAATATTTCACCTAGACTTTTCTTCATTGATGCCCATTTTAAAATATGGCAGGTTAAATCATATAATGATGTAGGATCTTCAGTTTTGTAAACAGAATATGGGGTCTTCACTTCTATGCATGCTCTGTGAATGGCTTCCCTAATTGCTAAGAACAAGGGAGTTACCATAGACTGGGATTCTAAGATAGAAATTTCCTGGAAACAAACATACACACTTTCAAGAAATTCAAAATAGATGGATATAATATAATGACTATAATGACCATAAGATTAAAGGTCCATAAGTTTCTTAAACATTATTTTGGTTCAGGAGAAAAGGGAAGAACCTTGGAAATAAGGCTCTATGTCAAATAAAGAGACCATGAAGATAAAATTATTATTCATTTGACTGACAAAATTAATTGGGACTGAGAACAACTCAAATTAATGTTAGAAGACATATTAGGCATTATATAATATCCAAGACACTTAACCTAGATATGTACCCTTATTCTGAAGCCTGCTATTTCTTCTTGCAAGTTAACTTATGTGGACAATGTCCCTCAAATTACATGGGAGAGCACATATTAATTGTTTGATTAAATGCACCTCTTTTGATTATTTATAAGTCAAAAAATTTCTTTAATGCATGTACATATGCTACTAAGGTACATCTATATAATGGAGAGGAGGGAAGAAGATATTTTAATATAGATTCTGGACTACAAAGTCTTAAAGAGAGCTATGTTAATTCTCATCCCATACCTGGTCAGAGCTGCCATAGCTGACTCAATGGCAATAGGAGCAATTGCCCTTATTGTAGGAGATAAAGATATAAGGAACTAAAATCACATGTTGGCAAGGACTTAAAATTATTAAAGGATTCCATTTTTGAGTGGGAACAATAGTTTAATTCCCTTATAGAAATGGTTCTACAGAACTGGAGAGACTAAGACTTAGTCCTTATGAAACATCAGGGACTTTTCACGGCTTTAGGAAACCTTGTTTCTATGCCAATTGATCAATAGCAATTAGAGAAAAATCTTGACATAGTTATGAAAAAATCTCAAAAAAAAAAAAAAAAAAAACCCAAAGGGTGGCAAAAAGAAAGGCACCAGACAGACCAGAAACTTTCTAGTACAAATGTTGGCCCAACATGGGTTATGTACACCCACATAAAGCTGGACAAAGATTAAAAACAGTTATAGAGCACAGAATCAGAGCCAAAAACGGCTTCTGGGTTGTGCTTCTCATGTGAGCCCTGGAATGGCATGTGGGTTTGAATTAGAAATGGCAGGCTTTTGGAGTGCAACTTAAGCTCCAAAATGGCTGGCTCCTGAGGTCTCTCAGTAGTCTCCATGTAAACAACAAGCTGCATATGATGGGTTTAAGGTTCTGTTTATACGGACAAAAAAGGAATAGAGTCAAAGATGGGTTCTTAGTAGCAGCATTTTCTTGGGCTAGCTCTGTTTGCTGGAGGCAAGCAGCTTTTTAAGAGAAGCTTCCCGACTCACTGTTACTGGCAAAACACTTGGGAGTCTTTTAGGTGGCCCTGCTGCCAAACACTTAAATGGAGCTCATGAGCAGCAGACAGCACTGCTATACTTGGTGATTATATGGATCCTAAAATTTTCCAGAGTGGTAATTGTGGGTTCTACTAGTACCTCTGCTAAACGATAAATCCTATGAAGCTAGACTAGCAGCTGGGTAGAGCCAGTCAGCCATACTAGGGAAGCTTTTAATACTTAGCTGCACCTTGACAGATGAGCTGGGTGGAATCAGCTACCCTCTCCAAGGTGGGGTCAGAAACAGAAAAAGATAAGAAAAAAGAGATATACAGTAAAGATGGAGTTAAAATACTCTAAATGGCTTAGAGTATGTTAAAAATATATGTATATGTAGGCTTGAGAAAGAAAAGGAAAAGAAAAAAGGATAAAGTCCTTAAAAAGAAAGAGTAAAAAAAATTAATAAGCCATGTAAAGATGGAAATTACAAACAGTGTCTGGATATTGTATGTTATTGTCTTGCCTTTAAGTTTTTTGTCTTAAAATGAAGTAGTAAAAGCTGCTAAAATCATCCAAATGCTGTTGGATTAATTCAACCTATATATCTGGCAAATGAGTTGACTTTAAAATTAAAATCCAAAGATATGCTAATTTGGAAAAGAGGTTTTCTTTTTATTTCCACAGAAAATGAGAGGTGATGAGTTTATTCCTGGTTAAAGAAAATAAAATTTGATAAAGGAAGACCCCCTGAAAAGTCTCCATTGGAAACAGATGGCCAGATGACTCAGCATTTCAGAGCACCTCTGTTGCAGTTTCCTTTGAGCTCTGTATCCAAAACAGCTTCAAGGACTGACTGAGATGATCCAACCTTACAAACTATTTCAATAAGGACTTGTCCATAATCCTAAATTTTTCTTTGAGTCCCCATGGGATTGCCAGTGCCCTCATTCAACAGTAAGTAGCCTAGAGAATGATACCCACATTCCCAAAATATGGGTTATTGTTGGTTGTCTTTGTTTACAGTGTTGGTTACAAGTTGTTACAGATAATGTTGTAAAAAAAAGAAAAAAAAAGAAAAAAAAAACTATATCAAGGAAATTAGATTTGGGGTTTCTGTTTTAAAAAGAAAAAATGGGAAATGTAGTTTGACTATGTTCTTTTACATTGTAAATAATTGTCCTGCTTACTGGTTTAAATGAAATGCTGATTGGCTGAAGGCAGATTGGAAATGTGGGTAGGGCTACCAGACTAAAAAATCTTGGAACAGGAAGAGCAGAGCAGAGATGCACAGAGAGCCAGAGAAGCCAGCAGATACAGAGGACAATTATGCTGCTCTGATTAAGGTACCAAGATCATGGCTGAACAGGATAAGAATCATGGGTTAGTTTATGAACAAGAGCTAACTAACAATATGCCAGAGCCATAGGCTTATCACCATAAAATTAATGCAAGTGTCTATGTGACTATTAGCAGCAGTGGGGCTGAGAGGGGGTCCAAACTTCTGGGCTAAGCTTGAAAGTCAAGGCCAGAAACTTACTACTACAAAAAAGCTATTCATATGAAACTTACATAAGATGGTCATTGCCATTATATTTATAGCTACTAAAAATTAGAGGATCCATGCCAATCAATAGTAAAATACTCTACATGCATAGAAATAAAAGAGAACAAACTATGGATAAGGAGAGTGGTATGGCTGAGTATATGAAGTATGAGGTTGTATGAAGGGGTCAGAAAAGACATAGCATATGCTCTACATGTATATGTATATGTATATATATATACATATATATATGACAATATATATATTTCATATATATATATGAAATTCTTAACTGGGAGAATCAATCTACAGTAGCAAAGCTGTGTTGCTCTAGTGAGCAAAAATACAAGGAATTTCAAATAAACATTGTCCAAAATTAGTTCCTGAAAAATATTCTATATATCAACTACAGTATTGCCAAAACAGATGTGTTAATGTTATCTCTTATCTTAAATCATATTTTATTAAATTTCATACAATAAATTAGAAAATATACAAAATGACATATACTACTATTCTAAACAGCTAACCTCCATATTTGTATCACACTAGCATATAATCCCTTTGTAAGGAAGCCTGAGGACTTTAGCACTTTTATATTATGTAGGATAAATTTTTTTCTTGCTCTGTTGAAACCTTTTATCTTGTATGAGTTCTACCTTCCTATAGGGAAAACAATGTAGTTATCAATGCTGCAGAATAATTGTCCTGACATAAAATACTCTTTTAGGTGATAAAATTTAAATCCCCTTGAATGTTATGTAGATTATTGGTAAAAAGTAATTAAAGACTAGAATAAAGGTAATTATAATTTCTGATGGATTTACTGATAGGAATAAAATAAGAATTGACCTGAACCTTCATTGTCTAAAACAAGAACAAAATTAGGAAAATTTCTAAAACTCCACTGTGTTTGTAATTTTCACACACCAGTGCACTTCCAAGTTCTCTGCTTTTACTGAAAATCATAAGTAGAAGATTTCCCAAAGAAAGACATCTCATTCTTGAGACAACAAAAATTCTTTTAACATTTTTCAATATATGAAATATATACCATAATATAAATATATGAAAATTTTCTAAGATTTAAAAATTTCTAAATAAATTAATTACCAAAAGAAATTCCTAAAATAATTGTTATAAAAAATGAGACAAATATGAACCTCTCTAAGATATTGCATGAATAATGATAAAATATCTATTTCCAAGAGTGATTTAGAAAACTCTCTCAGTATGGGTATTTTGTCTGGCATGGTACCAAATTAAGGAAAATTCCCTTAAGCAAAACTGTGTGCTTATTTTGTACAAATCTGTAGCAACTGAGTAGGAACAAACACTTGGCTTACAGATGCACAAATTTCAAGGAATTCCATATTGTGTCTGGGTATATTCCTAGTACATACATTTTGCTGATGGAATGTAAATTCCACAAATAAGAATATCTATAGAAATCATAACATGGTATTCTGGTTCACTTTTGATGAAAAAGTTTGTATATTTTTTATTTTTGTGTGTGTTTGTTTGTTGAGACAGTCTTAGGTAGCCCAAGCCGACCTTGATGTCACTATGTAGGCAGAGAAAACCTTGAATTTCTCATTCCCTCTTCTCTACAACAACATGCTGAGATTTCATCTGTGCAGGACACCTGGTTCATGTCTGTACTTTTAGACATAAAATCTCTCCAAATGTTGTCACTAAAAACAGTAATCCTTTCTCAACTTGTCCACATTCACAAACTTAGAGGCATTCACATCAAATGTGTTTACATGTCTCCTGGCATTTACATGAATATTTATAAATGACTTAAAATTTTTATAAATAACAATTTATAATATCAAATAATCACACATATGCTCAACCTGATCTTTATTGGGACATTCTATTTATATTCTTTTTAATGGGATATTAATATCTTTAACTGTAGAATCCACATGCCTTCATGTATTTCACCAGGGTGAGATTACTTTTTTATCAGACACAATCTTTCCTCTTTTTCAGTTTTCTTTCCTATTAGTACTTTAGTTGTAATCACTTTATTTTTGTGTGATTCACTTTATTTCTGACACATCCTCTGATCTGGTCTATACTTTGGGCATAAAATACCCACACGAGCTTCCTTTAGGATAGCATCCATAATGTGAATCTTATAATCTGATAGTTATAGTGTATATACTTTATGTTTTGATGACAGAAGAACATACTCTTTTCTGACATAGTGTTTCTATTCTTGTGAAGAGAAATTATGACCATGAAAATCTGATAAAGGAAATATTTAATTGGGTGTATTATAGTTCAGATATTTAGTTCCTTATCATCTTGAGGGTACATGGAAGCACACAGGTAGACATGATGCTGGAGAAAATGTTGAGTATTAAACATTTTGATCTATAGGCAACACGAAGTGAATTGTGTCACTAGGTGTAACTTGAGCATAAAAGACCTCAAATTCTGCCCCCACAGTAATACACTCCCTCCAAAACAAAAACAAAAACAACCTCCCCCCAAAAAACTACCCATACTCCAGCAGAACCACACCATGTAACAGTGCTATTTCCAATAAGCTTATGGGGGCTAATTTTATTCAAACTACCACATCAACTATTGTCCTGTTATGATGTTTGATTTATAGTTATTATGTATATTTTTAGCATAAATGATGCTTCATGTGATTTTTTTGAACAAACATTATTTTTCCTGGGATTTTCCAAGCTCTTAATGTGTGTTTCCATGCATAATTTTCATGCCATAAGTCTCACAAGCACTGTGAATAATTTTTATTGAGCAATGGTACAGAATTTAAATTATAAGAATATAAAGTTTGCATTTTCATATATTTCATCCAAAGTTTTAGAATTTACTGCTTTGTGTAGTTCCATATCACCATAAAATTTTGTTTTCTTCATGCTGGAAGGATCTCTTTTAAGATATTATAGAGGGATATCTATAATTCATTATTTTTTGATAATTTTGAAATTATATTCATTTAAAATTTTATCTTCAATGATTTACATTGAAACATAAACAGCAAAGGAAAATTAGACAAATAGAACCTTATAAAATGAAAACAATTTGAGTTCAAAGTATATCATCATTGTATGATCAGATAACAGAATTGAATATATTTATAAATAACATAGCTGATGAAGGATTAGTACTCTAGACACATAAAGAATGTTAACACATTTTCAAAATGTAAAAAGCTAAAGTATTTACTTTAAAACAGGAAAAGAGTAATTTTCCTAAGCCTATATAAAAACAACAGTCATTAAAATGGGAAACATCATTACTTATTGTAAAAATCTAAAATAGAACTTTAAGTTTATTAAGTTTTGACATAATAATGTGCTTTAATGTATCTTGTCATAGTTATTCATTTAAAATAAGATAATTAGAGTATTGTCTCTGGAGATGTCAAATACAAATGGACTGAACATTGTAAATGTAGTTCTCACTTGAGAATTGTTCTTATTGTTTATAGTTTTAATGTGTTAGAGTTTAAACCATTTCTTTTTATTTAGGTAAAAAAAATGGGAGGGGGTTGTTACAGAATATTTCTTTACTGTGTATGAGAATGCATAAATTCTATTTAGTACATAATAAAACCTAGAACCGGATATAACGGAAAATATAAGATATCAGAGAGACAGGAAACAACCAGTTCTCAACCAGCCAATCTTAAGGCTGTACAGAGTAGGTCCTGTCTCCATGAGTCTCCAGGCTGACTAGGCATACATATGAAAGTGCAGGACTTCTGCCTTCTACTCCTTACATTTCTTTCCCTGTGCAGCTCTCTTGCTTGTTCATTCAGATTCCTAGAGCTAAGATTAAAGGTGTGTGCCATCACCACCTGGCTCTTTGGGCCTTGAACTCATAGAGATCAAGAGGATCTCTGCCTCCCATGTGCTGGAATTAAAGGCCTGAGTTACTACTCCCTGACCTTCATGGCTTGGATCTGTTCTTTAATATTTTAGGCTATTTATTTATCATTTTACCATCACATTGTGAAGATGTGTTATTGTGATTTATTTAGAAAAGAGCTAAATGGTCCATAGCGAGACGGAAAGTGGTTAGGTCGGACATCTGAGAACAGAGAGGCATCAGAAAGACAGATTGTCAGCCAGACATAGAGAAAACAAAATAAATAGTACAGAAAGAAGTGGTAACGGTAACAAGCCATATGACAAAATTTAGATAAAAAAATAAATGAGTTAATTTAAGTTATAAGAGCTAGTGAGTCAAGCCTAAGCTAAGGCCAAATTTTCATAATTAACAATAAGTGTCCATGTTAATTTTTGTGAGCTGGTGTGCCCCCCCCAAATCCATCTACACATGAAAGCAGAAACCTAATCAAAATCCATAGAGGAACACTCCTCACTTACCTAGTCCTCATGGCTTGCTCCTCTGGGTTTTTTGTTTGTTTGTTTGTTTTGTTTTGTTTTGTTTGTTTTTTACAGCATCCAGGAACAACAATAAAGAGGGTGGTCATTTACAGTAGGGTAGGCCCTCTTATATCAGTCATCAATTAAGAAAATGCCCTGCAGATATGCCTATAGGGCAATGTTGTGGGGCTGTTTTCTCAATTTATGTTTTCTCTTCTTTAAATTTTCACTTTGTATTTAGTTGACATAAGAATAGCCAGTGTAATTGATACCTGGTCAACTTGACACTCAAACATATCAATATCCAACGGGACCTTTCATTTTCCATTGTCCTCAAAATGTCACGTTAACATATCATACCACATCATAAAACATTCTAAATTTTAAATGTTCCATAGTCTTTAGTAATTCAAATACTTTATAAATTCAGTTTTTTAAAAAAACTATCCAAAGTCTCTCATTCAAAGTTCCAGGTTTCTATAAAACATCCAAACTTCTTAAATATCCAAAGTTGATCTAATATGCCTCAGCAGCAACCTCTCCTAGTATTCTACAATACCAAGCTTCAGATGCTTTCTATGATGACTTCATGCCTTAAAAATGAGTACTACCTGGGAAACTCTTAAATATTACCAAGTTTCATTGCCAGCACAGGGTAGGGCCTTGGGCCTTCTGGATAGAGTATTTCCTTGCCTTTGAAACTTCACAAATTGAATCAAGCCAAGTTTGCATGGCTTTCCTCATTCTCAACTTCTATCAACAGCATACTAAACTCTGTACACCTACTAGCTGTTCTAGCTCAAGTTTCTAAAGCCCTCTCACAATCCTCCCCAAAACAAGGACATGCCTGCCACAGCAATACTCTACTCCTGGTACCAGTTTCTATCTTAACTTGAGTTTCTATTGCTGTTATAAACTCAAGTTAAGAACCATTCGTTCATGCATTACTTTTGGGTTTATTCTGTGATATTTCATTGTCTTCTTAAATTCTTAGTTTTCCTAATAGCTAATGTGTTTGAAAACTTAATATATTAATTTGTTCTTTAGATATCCTCTTTGGTGAAGGAACAGCTACTAAGTCGTTTGCAGATTTTTTTTTCTTTTTTTACTGTGTGGTACTTTTATTAAAAACATAGAAGTTATATTCTTTATCTTTTTAAGTACTAGATATTGAATTCAGGGTCTTGTGCATGCTGCTTTGGTTTCTGAGCCATATCCTCAGCATTTTAAAACTGTAATTTGAGACACATTGTCAGTCCTTTCCCCAAAGTGGCCTCAAGCTCATGATTTTGTTTCAATCCGAAGCATCTCAGATATCATATATAAATTATTAAATATGTACAGAATGAGATTCTTTTTTTCTTTTAAATTTACCTATGTTTTATTCTTGAGAATTTTATATGTGTATATTAAAAATATAATGATATAGCCTCTGATTTCTTCCTCCAATGTCCCCCCATGTCCCTGTGATGTATGAACTGTTTATTCTTCTTATCACTTTGGTGAGGCTTTTATCCCTCTATTGACTGCTGCCTATTGCCAAAAGAAGCTTCACTGACTAAGGTTGAGGGTGGTCTAAATCTACTAGTAAAATCATTAATAATTAGAGGGTATTATGATGCATAGTCCTTTAGCAGCAGGACAACAGCAGAGTCTCCCTAAAGGCCTATGGCCTACCAGCCAGGAACTTTAGACCAGAATGACAGTATCATTCACTAAACTTCCTCCTATGATATCACCTTTACATCTAATCAGAAAGTGGTCAGTAATTGCATTAGAATCTTGTTGCTATTGTCCTAGTAGGTATATCTTTCCTGTAACATTGGTATTACAGCATATGAAGTCCAGATTTGGATAAAACTATTTATGGCCATTCTCCCCTAGAGGACTGTCATCTGATTCTGTCAAAGCTACCCAATAGAATGGAAGTATCCTGGTCAGATTGGACCTCCAACTGTATCCTTAAATGAGAGTATATGGTGTTTTCATCAAGAGAGACAAAACACGCAGTTATGTTGGGGAATCAATAGAAACAACAATAGCTTTTGTTGCTTTGGAGACCTCTTCTGTGACCAACAATTTGTACTGGGTACTATGCTTTAGGGTGTAATTTTTTTTTTGATTGCCTGTTCTTCTGGGGGCAGCATTGTCTAATCATATGAAATAATTGTATTTGAACTATTCTTTTTTGTTTTAAGACCATATTTTGAAATTATCTTGCTAATGAGGGGTTTCTTTAAGGCATTTTCATGCATTCTTGGCTTTTTTGTTAATTACTCCTTACCTCTCTTTTCCCAGCCTCAGATTTTATATTTGCTTAATCCTGTAACCCTCAGTAACTTCCCCTTTTCCTTTCTTTTATATTACTCACTCTGTAATTTAAAAACATTACTATAAGTGTTTGAATTTGGGCTTTATATTTTCTTTTAAAGAATATAATGATGTGGGAATGCCTTTCTGTATGCTGTGAATATCAATCTTTAAATAAAGAAGCTGTTTTGGGCCATTACAGGCACCATAGAAGAAGTAGGAGGAGAAATCAGAGCATAGGTAGGAGAAGAAGGGTGGAGTCACAGGCAGACTGAGCCAGAAGCCCAAAGGAGCAACATGTAAGGAACACAGGTAAGCCACAGGCCATATGGCAGACAGATTAACAGAAATGGGTTGATTTAAGATGCAAGAGCAGGCTAGCAATGTGCCTCAGCCATAGGCCAAACAGCATGAAGTTAATATAAGCGTCTGAGTCATTTCTGGGGGACTGAGCAGCAGCAGCGGGCAACTAATGGGTCTCGCACGCAGGTCTGTGGGTTGGGGCCTCTGGCCACCCGGGACCAAGAAATCCCATTGCTACAATATAAACTTTAAGTTTTAACATAATTCAATTCTCTCTCAAAATAAAGATCTTTTAAAGAACTGTATATATAGCCCAATGATGATGACATGTTATATTTTCACTTTTGTTTGTAGACGGATAGCTCATCTAAAATTCAAGTTTGTGTATGTTTTGAAAACAGAGTCAGGATCAAAACGTGATTGATATGGACATTTAATTGCCAACAGTTTCTGTGTGTTACAGCACAAATTTGACCTTGGAATAAATTGAGTTTTTATGTCATTTAACTCACCTTATTTTTTTCTAATGTCATTCATGCTTTATTGCACCTGCATTATCATTTGCTATTTGGTCTTTGTTGTAACTCCTATCATGTTGTAAGGCTAAGTCACCTCGGTATTTATATCACAAGTGAACTTATGAACTTGGATGTTTGAGGTTCATTTACTTAGAAGTGGTTTACTAAATTCTATTCAATTGCATTTAGAATATTATTGAAAATAAAAATTTATTAAATATTAATAAATAGGTGAAATTAGAGTAATATATCTGTATGCTTTTCTTTACTCTGGTCACATACATGATTTACAATATGCTTCTCTGTTAACTTAGAAATCAATTTATGTCTCATTCACTGTGGGATAATCTGTCATTGAATTTAGTTGTATGTATTATGAATATTAATAATATTTAAAAGATCTTTTTTCTCAAATTTTATTGCTTAATTATTTGTCGATGTGTTAAGAAATTGAATTTTAAAAATCTAAACCCCATACAGAGTCTGGCTACTATTGATAGTTCTATCGGTCAGGAAGAAGTTTTACAAATGTGTTATTTAATACATTATAAGATATATTTTAATTCCTTGCTAACACATCAGGTGAGCAGGCCACAAAAAGAGCCCTAAACTTGAAGAGGCAAACTCTGCTATATCATGGGCACTCCTGCCAGGGAAACAAGTGGAATGATTGAAAATCTTCAGCTCCCCTCTTCCTGCAGACCCAGTCCCTCAGTTTCACCCCAGCTCTGCAACAGAACACTTGTAGCTTTCCCCTGATTGCTTCTCCCCTTACCTATGGAGCTCATAGATATTCTTTCTTCTCCTAACTTCATTGCTAACCCACTAACTCATTGCTAACTCAAATCCTACTCCACAACTCACTTTTCCCAATACTCAACTCCAAAGGTGCCTCCTTTAACCCAAGACCACTCTGCCATGAAAGCAAACAGGATGACAGCAGCTTTTCTTCTTTCTATTTTCTCTTCCAGTCACAATACTCCTAGGCTCATCCATAGCTCTTTAGAAGAACAGAAGCTCTGGCCTCTCTTTCCTCTCTGATCCCATTCCCAATGGATAACAAAATCTTCTCCAAATTTCCTTCTCACAACTTTACCCATTGTCCTACACAGCAAGTGTTTCCTGCAAATAACCAACTGGGAAATAAATAAGCTAACTGAAGACATTCACCTCTCTCTACTCTCCTCCTAATCTAATGCCCCAGTCTCATCCCTAGCTCCTCAACAGAATGCCTGCTGCAGGCTATCTTTCCCCACTGTCCACATCTCTTGTGGATCACACAGACCTTACAATCCCAACCTCCTTTCCCCACTGATATTTTACCTCAGCCCCCAACACCAACAGAGTACACTCTACTAACCCCCAGGCCACCCATGCCAGGGAAGCAGATAGACTAAGTGCGTATTTTCCCCTATGCTTCTATCCCTTCAGATTCAATGTCCCAGTTTCATCCCTAACGCTATAGCAGACCCTGTAAGGTAACTTCATTTCATAGTCTACCCTCATTCCAAACAAACAAAATAAGCGGATCCCATTGAACACTTCACTTACCTTCCTCCTATAAATTCTTTAAGACTCCTACCCTTTCCTCATTCATGAGTGTCAGCTTTGAATACCCAGAAACACATTTTCTCTAAAACCCCAAGTGACCACATCTATCAAGTTCACAGAAAATATCCTAGCAGGCAATAAACAACCATTATATCCTCCAAAATCCAGAGAGGAAACAGAAACCATCCAACAAAGAAAATGAAAGAACATGTTAGCACCTAGACATAATCATCCCAATCTCAATTGTCTAGATACCACCTTAAAACAAAATCAATAATAGCCCGAGTAATATGTCCCTACTAGAGAACAGCAACCCAACTACAGCAGGCTCTGAATATGACAACATAGCTGAAGCACAAAAAATACCTTTAAAATGCTTCTATAAATATGACATAGATCCCTAAGGAGGAAATGAGTAAACCCCTTAAAGAAGTCCAGGAAAAGGAATGCAAATAGATCCATATCTATCACTCTGCATAAAACTGAAGTCCAAGTGGATCAAAGATCTCAACATAAATTCAGTTACATTGAACCTGATAGAAAAGAAAGTGGGAAATGGCCTTTAATATATTGGCACAGGTGACCACTTCCTAAGTATAACACTGGTAGCACAGACACTAAGAGCAACACTTAATAAATAGGATCTCTTAAAACTGAAAACTTCTGAAAGGCAAATGACCTGATGAATAAGACAAAATGACAGAATGGAAAAGTTCTTCACCAACCCCACATTTAAACAAAAACTGATCTCTAACATATATAAAGAACTCAAAAAATTAGATATCGAAAAACCAAATAATCTAATTTAAAAATGGGGTACAACTCTAAACAAAGAATTCCCAACAGAAGAATCTCAAATGGCCGAAAGACATGTTAAAAATTGTTCATCATCCTTAGTCATCAGGGAAATGCAAGTCAAAATAACTCTGAGATACCATCTTACACTTGTCAGAATGGCTAAGATCAAAAACATAGATGACAGCCTATGCTGGAGGGGATGTGGAGCAAGGGGAACACTCCTCCATTCCTGGTAGGAATGTAAACTTGTACAGCCACTTTGGAAATCAGCTTGGCAGTTTTTCAGAAAACCAGGAATCAATCTACCTGATGTTCCAACAATACTGCTACTGGGCATATACCCAAAGGATACACATTTTTACCCCAAAGGCATTATCTCAACTCTGCTCATGGCAGAATTGTAATAGCCAGAACCTGGAACTGCCCCCCAACTGAAGAATGGATTAAAAAATTGTAGTACATTTACACGATGGAGTACTACCCAGCAGTTGAAAAAATGGTATCCTGAAATTTGTAGGCAAATGGATGGAAGTAGAAAAAATAATTCTGAGTGAGGTAACAAAGAACCAAAAGACAAATATAGTATGCACTCATTCATAAGAGGGTTATAGATGCAAAACAAAAGATAACCAGGCCACAATCCACAACCCCTGAGCAGCTAGGTAACAAGAAGGAACAAGATATTCATGGATTCCCCTGAAAAAGAAATGAAGCTCTCCTGAGTAAATTGGGATCATGGGGAGTAGGGCATAAGTGGATATAGGAGAGCATGAGGGAATAAAATTATTGAGTTGGAGAGGAATAGAAAAGGAGAACAGCTTGATAGAAGGAGCTATTTGGGGGTTAGGGAGAAACATGGTGCTAGGAAAATATCCAAGAAGCCACAAGCATGACCTCAGCTAAGACCCCAAGCAATAGCAGAAAGGTTACCTGAATTGGCCTTCTTGTATAATCAAATTGATGACCACCCCAATTGTCATCAAAGAAACTTCATCCAACTCCTGAGGGAAGCAGATTCAAAGACCCACAGCTAAGCACTGGGTCAAGCTCCCAGTACATCTAAAGAAAAGGAGCAGAGATTATATAAGCAAAAGGGTCAAGATCATGATGAGGAAACCCAAAGAGACCTGAGATAATGGGATCTCACAGACTCTGGACTGAAAACTGGATAGCCTCTATGGGACTGAACTAGGCTCTCTGAATGTGGGTGGTAGTTGTGCACCATGGCAGTTTTCAGGGCTTCTTGTAGTGGGACCAAATTTATTCCTAATGAATGAACTGGCTCCTTGGAGCCCATTCTCTATAGAGGAACATTTTTCTCAGGCTTGATACTGGAAGTGTGGGCTTCATCCTTCTTGAACTAAATATGCCAGACTGTATTGACTCCCCCTTGAGAGTCCTTACCCTTTCTGAGACGTGGAGAAGAGGGAGGAAGATGAGGGGGATTGACTGGGAAGGGGAGAGACAAGAGGAACAGTGGTTGGTATGGAAATTCTTTTTTAATAAAAAATGAATCCAGAAAAAGACAACCAGTGGGAAGAAACAAATAAAACTGATTCAGACTGAAAAGGGGAAATAGAATAAATAAATAAAACCCAAACTGAGGTAATTCTGGGAAGAAAATATATAAATTCTATTAGGAACTACAGAAGTAGGCTTCACAAATGAAATACAAGAGATGGAAGAGAGAATATCAGATGTTAAAGTTACGATAAAAAATATCATCAGTCAAAGAAAAATTTAAATCTAAAAAATGTCTGACACAAAACATTCAGAAAACTGGAAATATCATGAAAAAATCAAATATAAGAATAATATAAAAGAGAAGAAACCCAGCTCAAAATACAGATTTTTTTTTCAACAAAATTATAGCAAAAACAAAAAAATTCTAACCTAATGAAGAGAGGCATATAATGACACAAGAAGCATACAGAACACCAAATATATTGTGCCAGAAAGAAAGCCCCCTCTGCAAATAACAATGGAAGCATTAAATATACAGCAAAAATAAAGAATATAAATATACAATAAATAAAGAATATTAATTAAGGTGCAAATTAAGAAGAAAAAGTAACATATAAAGGCAGACTTATTATAATTATACCTGACTTCTAAATGGAGACTCTAAAATCCAGAAATGGCCTTAACATGCTTGATACAGATACTAATAGAGTACAGGGGCCAGCCCAGACTATTATACCCAGCAAAACTTTGAATTACCATAGATAAATAAAATAAGATATTTGATGATAGAACCAAGTTTAAGCAATATTTATCTAGCAATCCACACCTACATAAGGAAATATAAGGAAAATTCTAATCTAACAAAGTTACTATAATCATAAAAAGACAAGGAATAAATAATAACAGCAGCAAAATCAAAAGAAAGGAAACACACACACACACACACACCACAAACACCACCCAAACAATGACAAAAAGACAGGAATCAATAATTAATGGTTATTGATACCTCTCATTATCAATGGCTTCAATTTCTAAATAAAAACTCACAGACTGACAATGAATGCAATAACAGGCTTCATCATTCTGCTGTATCCAAGAAACACCTCAACATCAAAGATAGACATCATTTCAGAGAAAGGGTTGGATAAAGACATTCCAAACAAAAGGGCATAAGAAACATGTTGGTGTAATATTTTAACATCAATCAAAATATACTTCAAAACTAATTAGAAGAGGCAGGGAGGGGCAGTACAAACTCATCAAAGGAAAATTCCACCAAGATGACATTTCAATTTTTAACATCTATGCCCCAAACACAAGGGAAATTAAGTTTTTAAAAGAAACAAAAAAATACTACTGTAACTTAAATAGCATATTAACCTCCACAATAATAGTGGAAGAATTCAGTACTACTCTCTCACCAACAGACAGGTCATACAGACAAAAGCCAAACAGAAACATGCTGGAAATAACAGACATGATTAACCAAGTGGACCTCATAGTTACTTATAGAGCATTTTATCCAAGCACAAAAACATATACTTTCTTGCATCTTATAGAAATTTTTTCTAGAATTGTTCACATATCTAGAAACAAAGCAAGTCTCACCAGATACAAGAAAACGTAAATTATCCACTGTGTTCAAGTAGGCTTTATCCAAGAGATGCAGGGATAGTTCAACATTCAAAAAAAATCAGTAAATGTAACTCACAATATAAATCAACTGAAAAAAAAAACCACATTATCATCATCTCAATAGATGTAAAAAAGACCTTTGACAAAATCTAATACCACTTCTCGAAAAAAGTCTTAATAGAGAAAACTCAAGTGACTGAGAAACAGAGAAATGTTTGACATCTTTACCCATCGGAATAATGAAAATCAATTCTCACCCTTAGCACTTAAAAATCTCAACGGAAGAGGAAGCAGAATGCATGTAAGATCTGAGAAAACGGAGGACAGCAGGAGAACAGGTCCTCTAAATTTACTGAGAAAAGGTAGTTTGAGCTTGCGGAGACTGAAGAAGCAAGCCCTCTATGCCAGGCCCTCTGTATATGTCATAGCTTTTATTTTAGCATTTTATGGCACTGCTAAGTTTATAAATGAGTGGATCTCTGATTTTCCTGACTACACATGGGTCTCTTTTCCTTATGTTGGTTTGCTTTATTGAATTTTAAAGTGATGATTTTTTTCATTTTATATTTTGTTAAACAGTAAAATAAATACAATAAAACAATATATATTTCTTATTCCCTTAGACTCTTGGTATACCTTGAATCCATGTTAAATACTGTAAATTTTACATTAGCAAACATTGATTGTTTTCCTAACTCTTTTTTACTCATAATCAAATGATAACCCCATGTAATTGATACATTTTATTGTCTAGCAAATGATTCTTTCAAGTGTATCCAAAATAAACACCTCTGTAGCAGGAGGTTTCTGGCCCTGACTTTTGGGCCTAACCTCAAGATCTAGGCCCACAGACCACAGACCCGCAGTCCCACAGTCCCACAGAGACACACAGATGCTTTCAATTGTTTTTGGCTGATCAGCCTCAGGCCCAGGAATATAACTTTCTAACTCTCTACCTTTCATTTAACCCATGTCTCTTATCTTGTTTAGCAGTGTGGCTGGGTACCTTTTCTTAGAGCAGCATGGTTGTCTTCTGCTTCTTCTGGATTCTCTATGGCATTCTGCTCTGTGATTCCTGTTCTCAGAGTTTTTAGTCTGGTAGCCCCACCCACATTTCCTGCCTGCCTTTGGCCAATTTTATTAAACCAGTGGGTGGGACAATTATTTCCCATGAAATAACACAATCCCCTACACACCTCCCTTCCGGTGTACCACTTACTTAGTCTTCTGTAATTTTTATTTATGTTCTGTTTTAGTCTTCATATTTCAAACCACTACATACATATACACATTATATATATATATATATATATATATGTATATATATGTATATATATGGTATATATGTGGTATATATATGGTATATATATATGGCATATATATATGGTAATAAGAATTTAATATTTCAACTCTCAAATCTTTAGTTTGAGGTAATTTCCTCTTATTTTATATGTGAGAAAATGCAGCATTTGAAACTTCTCTGTGCACGAAATACCAAGCCTTACCTCTAAGAATGGTAAGATTATCAGAACTGCTTAGCTTCAGTACTTACACTATTGCTGACACCCACTGTTCACTTGTGTCAAATGCACTGTATGTTATGAACACTGATATTTTTATGTCTTTCAACTAGGCAGTAAACTTGTACTTTTATTTTTTTTTTATTTTATATATGCTCTAAGGAGGAATTATCACAGCAGACAATAAATATTGATCATTGGTTGAATTTTTGTGCCATCATTTCTTCAGATAAGAATAGACAGGTAGCACAAGTGTATTTAACATGGATAGGCAGGAAACTCTGCTTGCTCCAAAATTATACTCACTGGACAATGGTCTGTTGATGAGAGTAAATAGCTCTAGAAAAATGAACTAGTTACAATGAGATCATTTTCTTCTTGAAAATACCTCACTTCAAAAATACATAGACATTATGTTTTCCTAGTATCCTCAGAAAAGTAAGAAAATAGTGAGACATCTCTAAGGTTGTTTCAAAATGAATCCAGTAAGGCTTCATCTGTTCTGTATTCAAGACTGCCATCAAACAATTACTTATCAAAGTATTGAACGATTCAGGTTGAAAAATAGGTGTTTATTATTCTTGTAAACACTCCTATAAAGAAAAAAAATTAAAGAACTTTGATAAAAGAACAAGATTCATGCTCTGGCTCATTCTCTCCTGTATGTCTCATTGTAGCTACTCTGTAATTGCTCACACTCTCCACTTCGGTTAGGGATATCTGGTACTGTCATTCTGAAGGGTAAGCTTTTCCAACTGGTAAGATGAGATTGAAGAGATTAAACACAAATGAACTTGTAATTGGATGTTTCTCTCCTGCCTGCCTAATCATGAATAACGACTCAAAGGCTTAATATGACTTATAAATGCTTACCCTTCAGCTCAGGCTTATTACTAGCCAACTCTTACACTTTAACTCATATTTGTATCTATGCTTTGACCCATGGCTCATGGCTCTTAGGTCATTTTCACATGTTCTGCTTGCTCAGCAGCTGGCTGGCATCTCGGCCTCTGCCATTTTTCTTCCCAAAATTCTCCTAGTCTGGTTGCCTTGCCTATACTTTCTGCCTGGCTACTGGCCATAGCATTCTTTCTTCTTTGTCTAATAAAAAGGAGGGTTTTAACCTTAATATAGTAAAACTATATACAACAAAATAGTTATTAGTAATAATTTAAATAATATTTGGGAAATATTTAGATTTAGAAAAAATACTTAATTATCTATCTGATCTTGGTGAATCTAAAGTTTGTATTTAATTTACTTTCTATTATAACTAGGAAAAACTATAGTTGTAACTATTTAGTCTTTAACTCCTTTGAAGACCCCAGAAGGATGAAATGTTACCTAATTATAGGGATCTCAGGCTACATAGACAGTCACCCAAAGTTTCTCTGCAACATTAGAAAATTCAAGTCTGGCCTACAGGCCTATAATATTCTACAAACTTATTTGTGAAGCAAGGTTTTTAAAGGATTGTCCTATCTTGTCTTGGAAAAGTTCTGTAGTCACATTTTTTTTGTGTCCTGCTTGTTCAGTTTAGACTACAACTGTCAGCAGTTGAGGGAAGGGCAGTTTCTTGAACAGTGGCTAACTTATGCTACAAAGAAAGTAAACTCCATATGGAATTTCTTTGATACTGTCATCTACTCTGAAGTAGATTCATACTACTAGGAGCAGATATGTCTTACTGTCATGAAAAGCCTTAGGTTATTAAACATATTAAATGCCATATTTTGTAGATCTTTGAAGTTTTTTACAATTACCTATCTATTGAAAATATATCTTTACATACCTAGAAAACTTAACCCACATTACTATAAGTTTGACTATTATAGATGACTATTAATCTGTATTCCTTAGTTATATGTTATATTTTTAAATGAGCTGTATAAATATACAGTATAATAAAATTAACTTTAAATTTGTGTCAACAGAGCAAAATTTATACCAAAGTATGTAAGATTAATAGTTGATTTTTGTATGGATTAAAGTATATTAATAATCAACCCTTTTATCCTATCCTATATTCCCATTTTTCTTTTTAGAATAAGATTTCTGAATCTAATCTTTTTTGCTTAGCCTTTTTCTGTCCATTATCCATGACAACTTGTAACCAACCTCCCTAAAATTATAGTGAACACCCATAACCAATTTTGGGGAAAATGTGGGGATAGTTTTTAGGCGACTTCCTGCTTATTGGGGTTGTTACTAATCTTTGAGAGACTCTGAGAAAATTCACAATTATGACTAAGTCCTGACTGGAGAATTTTGAGAGGCTGGATCATCTCAGCGAGCAGGCTTGAAGCTGTTCTGAATGCAGAACTCAGAAGAAACTGCAACAGAGACAATCTGAAACATTGGATCGTTTAGGCCATCTGTTCTTATTGGGGATTTTTCAGGGACATTTTCTCAATCAAACCTTATTTTTCTTAACCCAGAATGATTCCAGAGCCTCTTGTTTCCTATGAATACAAAAGCAGAAAGAACCTCTTTTCTAAAGTAACACATCTCTGGACTCAAATTTTGAAGTCAAGGTATTTCTTAAACATATATGTTGATTTAGCCCAGCAGCTTTCATAATCAAATGTTTCAGAAGTTATTATTTATTCATTAGCCATAAATAATTTAAAAACAAAACAATAACTAACAGCATATAGATTCTCTGTGTATTTTTGATCTTTAAATATCTTACTATACTTTTTATTATTCTAATTCTTTTATAAAGGTAGTTTTCTTTTTTTCTTTCCCAAGTCTATGTATATTTTAGATACACTGTAAACAGTTTAAAATTTTTATTTTGGTTTGATTCTGTTTTTATTGCATATTATTTTTTCCTGCATGAACCTTTAAGCTGCTAAACAGGCATGGGCTTTGGTTGCTGACTTACCCCATTCCTTGGCTCTAATAGCCTAACTTCATAGGGAAGGTCCCAAAAAGAGGCACATTTAATGAACTAACTCTGGAGAATATTTTTGGTCCAAGCTGCCAGTGAGTGTGCCACTTGAGGCTCATAAACCCCACTTAAGTGTTTGGCAGCAGGGGCTTTTAAAAGAGCCCTTCAGTTTTTGCCTCTAAAGCTGATCCAGGAAGCCATCTCTGAAAGTCATCATGCCTTTGCTCACTGCCAGCACACAGAGCACAGCAGAGAAAATGTTGCTATCAAGAAGCTATACTCAACAACGTTCTTTGGGTCTAGAATCTCTTCTTTAGTTTTGTCAGGTTTTATTTAGAAAATTCAACCCACAGTGAAGCACCATTTGAAATTGGACATTTCTTCCTACCTGCCTATTCCCAAATAACCACTCAGAGGCTTAATATTACTTAAAAATGCTCAACCATTAGCTCAGACTTGTTACTAGCCAACTCTTACACTTAAGGACTTTCTCTATTCGTCTTCTTACTATTAAGCCTCTGAGTCAATATTTCAGGAACTGGTTGGCAGGAGAAAACCTTTAGACTACACAAAATTGATATAAATTCATACAAAGTATACGTATCCTAAGAAAATTTCTATTTCTGTTTCTCTTTAAAGTAGTCAAGGTGACTAATGGGTAATTGTCATCGAACTCTAGTGACAAAGGTGATTTTGTTTGTTCCAAGAATGTAGTCACTTGAAATACATGTACAAACACTTTTAAATATAATCAGATAATTTAGTCAAGACAGTCAACAGATGAGTAACCTTGTCTTACAATCACTTTTCTAAAAACAGCCATACACTATAGTAAAAATAAAATTGAGTTTGATAGTTCAAGTTTAGGTACTTGGGTCATTGCCTTTAATTGTGTGTGGTATAGCCAAGCAAGAAATTCTAAATGTGCTGAATAGTCAGAATGATCTCTTTATGTTGACTATGGTTTTCTCTAACTCATTTCCATGTTTGTCATGAAAATATTTTATTGTTTTACTTCCCCGCTCCCCTTTATGCATATTTCAAAAAAGCAGTTGTTTTGCTCTCTAATCTTTACAATTAGATCAACATATTAGTGTTCTATCAGCACAATATAAATAATAATGAAATATAAATAAGCACAACTGTCCTGATTAATATAAATTGATCAACATGTAATTTGCAGTACAAAATTGTGTCACTGTATACAAAGTCATAGAAAAAGGCTTGTGTCTATAAGAGATTCTTCTCTTCCATGCAGTCATGAAATGCCCCCAGTTCCCCTGGGCTTTTCGGTACTGCCTTCAGAAACTGCGTGTGACTCAGAATAGCTGAAAATGATAGCTTTCATTGTATCAGTTTCCAGAGAGTTAGGAAATATCCATCAAATTATGAATCATGATGTTCTCAATTAAAGGATAGATGAGTTAGAAAAACAAGACTGGTTCTAAATTTTAAACACTATAGAAATATTCATAGCAAGCATCTCATTTTCTGCGTCTTAAAGCAGAGTACTGAAACTGAGAAGACTGATATTTTCAACCATGTAGACATTTTGCTGACATTTGTATAAGTTGTAAATCATATTTTTAATTTTAAAAATTTGTGTAAATTAGCATACAAAGTATTAGATATCATCATTATTTTATAAATTTCTTTTATATAGTCTGAATCCATTCATTAACCTATAACACTGAACCTCACTTAACGTTAATTTGATCATATTTTCTCATATATATAAATGCCATAAACGCCATGGGAGGATTTTTATTTTTGCTTTGTGGCTTTGTTCTTGGGGTTTCAAGAGATGAGACTCTCTGGATAAAACCAGGTGTGATAGAAGACTGACTTCTGTATCAGAATGGCCTATTGGATCTGTTTCCATGTTTGTTTTCTGAATTCAGTGGTTAATTTGGTTTCTAATCATGCTTTTGACCCCATTTCCAGACAGTTTGTGGTAACAGGAGAAGAAAGGCCCTGCAGTAGGTAATTAAGTCTGCAAAAGCAGTGCTGCTTACTTTTCATTGCAGCAGATAATCAGAGTGCTGTTGCTCAAGTGTAAAATGCAGAAATTAATGATCCTATATAATACAGATTAAGGCTTTCATTTTAAAAACTATCAGTGCAGAAGAACAAAGGTAGGGAAAGCAGCATGATATTTGGATTTTCAATATCTAGTAAGGATTGCAAATTTTGAAAGCGGTTTCTGAGCAAGAGACTAATCAAAATTCTCCTTATGTTCCATAGTGATTGATTAGTTCAGAACTCAAATATATTATTGTCCCATTGCATCTTTGAAAAAAGCACAATTAGACACATTTGTCTGTGTGTTTTCACTTGTAAACATGCCTTTTGTTCATTCAGATCCATTGGAGATAGTAAAAGCATTGAGTACCTAAGTAACCTGCAGTAGGCACTCATAAGCAATTTTATGTTTTCCCTGTAAAGGAATTATAAGGCAATATGCAAGAATCAAGAAAATAGAATATATGCTTTCTTTTAAATAATGGTCTTGTTAATATTTCTATCTGCAGGGTTATTTTATCCCCATTATAGTTATAACCTTCTAGTTCAAAATATGTTCATAATTTGCTCCTCATAAAAAAGTACATTTCCAATAAAACCATTTTTTTTTGTGTTAATACAAAGCTTGAGACCTCCAAGTGACTCAATGATCAGTCCTCAGTATGCAAGTATCCTGATCCTCTCCCTCAGCAGCAATGACTCTGTCTGTGAATGTGTTGAGTCAGTTTCTGTACCATCTTGTTTAGACTATTTTATTGTAATACTTCACATCTGTTTACTGTTAGCAATTATTAATATTATTCTCACAAATTATTTCTCATCAGTAATATATTAGTCTATCTAGTCAACATTTCATTAAGTGTGTTATTCAGTTTTTTATCACTATCACAAAGACACCTGAGAAAGATCAAATTCATTTAGACTCATAATCACAGAGATTTCAGCCCATAATATCTTCTCTTGATGAGCAATACCATTACAGTAAAGAATATGCAATTGTGCAAAAGAAGCCGAAATGAACCACATAAGAAACCAGATATGGGATGAAGCCCCAATGATATGTCCAGAATGACGCCTTCCCTTCAACTAGCTCCCACATCTGTCTCACCTCCCAGTAGTTCATTAAATTATAAACTCAGCAATAAGTTAACCGTCAGTAGTGAAAAGTGCTCATGATCGAAGTTTCATCTCTTGAGAATTGCTACAAGACACCCAAGACTTGAAGAAATATTGAAAATACAAACCATAGTATTTTTCAAGAGAATGTTACTATATTCTTCACAATACACATGCAGAAACTGTATAGTATAAAGAAGCCCGCCATTGTGTTCTTCAAAATACACATGGAGAAGCTATAGCATTAATCTGTGTGTAACAGAACAGCATTACATCATATATAAAGAAGCTTAGCCTAGAATAAAGTTAGCAGCACCATTCTGCAGTTTGGAATCAGTACAAAGCAATAAAATAAATTATTACATAATTCTCTACTTGACATTTAATAAGTCTAAATGTCGGATTTAAAAAAAAATTTAGTCGGGGATCAATCAGCTACTTCCTGTGGGCCTCTCTTCTTTGACAGTGCCTGCCTAGAGACGGGTTCCAGAGTACGCAGATCATCCACTCTGACCCTCTGGAAAACCACAACCCCACTTTCTGTCCTTTGGAAACACTTTAAATCATGCTTTTGCTTCAGTTCCTGCTAGAGCCTTTCACATGTGGCACTTGGAACAGCGTCAGTACCTAGATCTTTCTGAGCCCTAATAATCACAAAGTGCACATCTATAAGAAGAATGGGAGGCAGTAGGTGAAACACTCTGACCTGAAGGAACACAGTGGACACTTCACCAGTATTGACTGGACTTCTGAGAGCGACTATATTGTCATTTGTGAGGCAGACTGTGACAACTATGTCTGAAGTCACAAAGATGGCATCTGGAAGCCCTGCCTGGTGATCCTGAATATTGTCCATATAGCCACTTTTGTGATGAAGTCCTCACTCAAGAACAAGTTCACTTTTGGAAACAGAGCTCAGCTCATTTCTGTTTATTATTTTGAGTCTGAAAATGACTGGTGGGTGAATTAAGAAGAAGCTGCTTCACTCCATTGTCCTTAGATTTGACTGCTATCCCAACAATGTTTTCCTGGCTTCAGGCTCCTGTGACTTCAAATATGGAGTGCTTTATGCCTATATTAAAGAAGATCTGGGTGAGAAGCTATCCAGCCCACCCTGGGGCAGCAAGATACCTTTTTATCAGCTGATGTCTAAATTTGGTGGCAGTGACACCAGGAACTGGCCAGCTTTTGTGCAGTGGGAGCCACCTGGCCTGGGTCAGTCATGACAACACTGTGTCCATTGTTGATACCTCAAAAAGTATGCAGGTTTTAACACTGAAAACAAAGTTCCTGCTACTACTGTGTCCTTCATTTCAAAGAACAGCATTGTAGCTGCTGGATATGACTGCTGCTCAAAGTTTTTCAACTATGACACTGTGACTGTTTGACCTTCGTGTCCAAACTGGACCTCCCAAAATAGAGAATCCAGTGCCATATGTCCACCATGTAATGCTTATAAACTATGGGCAAGAGAGCCATGACTGAGGGCTGAGGGCAGCCTGGGGACATTAAACAAGGACAGCATCACTCAAGTGTATACTTATAAGGTGGCAAGCAAGACTGTCACAAATTTTGCACTCTACTGGCAGTGATGCAGCCATAACAATTTGGATCTTCATGACCCTGGAGTCTTCCATCCAGGGCTGCTGGATAACATGAAGCTAAGTGAGCCTTTGCCATCCAGCATGAGGAATGGGACTGAGCATGCTCTGCAGTTACAAGGTGGTGAAGTTTGAAGGCTCATAGCAATAATGTCACACTTCACACTGATCAGGAAACTAATGTGTGTTCCTGTGGATGGTTTCGGTGAAGTGTGGGTTTTAAAGACAGCAGTGGTTTGTTGATTTTTTTCCCCTTATTTCATTTTGTTTTGATTTCTATCTCATTTCATTTTTGATCAAAGCTTCTCTTTAAATTGTTTATTATAGAAGATTGCCACACTAACTTAAAAGTTAAGGGAAGTGTGTGCATTGTCTGCTAAAAAAACAAAGAGAGAGAGAGAAATCCCAAGCAATGAATAAAATTTAACCACAATACTCCCATTATATCATTTTAAACATAAAATTAGACCTAGGTCTCCAAAGTATGATCCAGAATGAAAAGCTTAGTTCCCCTTTGGCAGTTGGGAAAGCATTTGGCGTGTTTATCTGGCACGGTTTTTAGCCTGTATTAGTAAAATTGCTAACACAGGAAGAGCAGCATTTGGTGCGTGTTGGTAACCATTCTAATCTATTTGTAAAATATGCTATGCAGCATTGTTTTCTAAACAGAGGAAAATGGAGCTTTGGCATGCTTCCTCCATCAGAGTATGATAATCAAAAGAACTTGTTTTAAAGTGAGCTCAGGAATTATAACAATGAGTTCTAGCACCTGTGCTTTACAGTTCAGTTTTCACTTTGGCCAAGACTCACTCAAGGGTTTGCTGTTTATTTATTGTAACATTTACATTAGATTTAAATAGCATCTTGCCTTCCAAGTTGCATTCAGCAACTACAATGTCACCAGCACTAACAGCAGCACTACCCAGGCCTGTACACAGTGTCACATCACATTAATACTGTGGCTCATTCTGCTCCCCTCAGCACAATTGATCTCTCCCTTCCCCTATAAATTATTCAGGCAAGTTTTACTTCTTATAGCATTTCTGAAAGTCGACTTAAAATATTCTCCAGTTATTTTTAACCAACACAATGCAGGTAAAATAAGAATACCACAGATATTAGACAACCTGGCTTCTTAGTCTGACTCAATGTTTATAAGAAATGATTGACTAAGGCTGTGACCACTGGGCAAAGTCAGAAGCTGAAACTCAGAAATCTCAACAATAAAGAGAATCTAGGATTTTTGATTAAGGCAACTCTAAGTATTTCTTGGGTGAGTTTTACAGTTTTAACATTCTGGGAAAAATGGTATAGTTGAAATCACCCAGGGATCTGAGGACGCAGTTTAATTGATAAATGCCTGACATGCAATCATAAATCCTGAGTTTGGTTTCCAGAACCCAGGTAGAATGTCAGGCATGAGATCATAAACCTATAATACAAATGCTGAAGAAGCAGAGACAGGAGAATGCCCTGGCCTTGGAGGACAGCCATGCTAACTAAATTAGTGAGCCCATGCCTTTGAAACAATCTCACAATGGCTCCCAATGACGGAAGCAAAGGACTCTGGATCTTAACACTGATCTCTGAAACATGTAGTGGCATCAGAGATCACAGGAGCTGATAATACCAGTGAGGAGAGATTTAGGGGAAACTATATTCCTAACTCTACCCCTTTCAATGACTAGGTTACTGAAATCTTTTTAGTTGAGTTTTAGGCCCATTTTCCTGGTTGCAAAAGATTAATAATGCAACTGAAAAGGCATATGGCATAATAGAGTAGATAGCTTGTCTTTTAGAGTACCCACAGCCCAGAATTTGTGCTTTTATAGTGATGGATTTGTACATGTGAACCTGTCTCTGTCTTGCAGATAAGAATACATAGTTAAAGGTATGCAGTAATTATGATATCCATTCAGCTAAAAAGAAAAGCTAGGATTTAGGTGTGCAATTGGAAAAGTGAGAAGTATAAATAAAAAGAAACTTTTAAAATGGAAGGTAAGCTACTATTTTTGACACTTGCAATTTCTCCTGGATAAACTTGTACTTTTTTATTCTCTCTCTCTTCTTCCCTCCCTCCCCCCCCTCTTCATCTCTTCACCCCCTCTCTCCCTCCTTCTCCACTTCTGCTTTCATTCATCAATCCCAAGGGGTTGATGTCACAAACTTACCCTTCCTTTTCGTGATGTTTGTGCACTATTTTATTTTACAGAAAATCAGCTAAATGACATTCTTAGAATTTATGCCTTCATATCCATGATTGTGGCAGTAGAAAAACTGGCTTTACTACATAATAGAATATACTCTTAGACCAGAATAATTAAAAGACTTTGATGGAGATCTATGAACATACATTTCAACATCTCTGAATAATTAGATTTTATTGATGTTACTATTTTTGCAAAATTTATTTTGAGATGGAAATCAGCATAATATATCACTATGGAAAAAATGATGTGCAAGAAAAATATTTCAATATTCTTGGTATGACACAGAAATTTAAGATTATATCTTTATCCTGTAAAAAGAAACTTTGTATGAGGTGAATAGTAAAAATTTACCCATAATGCAGAAATGTGTGGGAGAAACTGTGATGTTCATACAAAAAATCTTAAAATTTATTTTGAACTAATAGCAGGTGGAAGAATTTAAGAGTAAAAAAAAAAATGAGGTTTACATTAATGTTGCTATGTGTCTGGTTTCTGCACACAAATTTCTACATATTGTTTTATCTAACAGCTATGTACCTTGCGATGTATAAAATGAACATTATTATTCCTAATTTACAAATAAAATTAAAATGCTAAAAATATGTTTTTCTGAATTTTCATAGTTAAATTAGAGCTCATATTAATCTTGCTTATTCTCAATTCTTTGTGCTGAACTACTACATTGTCTCTAAATACTTGACACCTTGAGTATTATAAAACTATTGAGGTAATGACACACACTTAAGAAGAACTACATAAAGCAGAAATGATGAGGAACCATCAAGTAGTTAAAGTAAAAAAGTTTACTTAAGTTAATAAGAATTATGAAAAGGCTTGAATTAATTCAATGAGTACCTTAAAAGGAGAGTTAACTAGAAATAAGAAAAAATGCAAAAGTAAAATATTGTAATTATTGCATTAATGCGATTAACTAGATGCATTCTTTATTTGTGACTATTATGAAATGAAATTCACTGTCTCTTCCTTCATAAAATCCACATGGTCGTATATAAAAGTCATAGCAGTGTTTCAAAAGGTGTTCTGGAAAATGTCATCACAGATAAGAGAAATGGATATGGTTCAATGTACTAGGATTCTTCCTGCTAATGTATGAGTAGGAAGAGAAGGATCTAGAATAAATTCAAAAAAAAAAAAAAACAAAAAAAATACCAAAGAACAAGAACTGTTAACAGCTACAGAGGCCATTGTTGAACAATTTTTATCAATCACAAGTTATATATCTCAATTATTTCACAAAAATCATGGTTCACTTTTTAAATATTCTGCCCTACAAACATAAATATGTCATGATAATATGGTGATGGCACAATCTCCCTGTCATTTCCTGATGACCTCTGCCATTCTAACATCTACTACCTCCATGAGGCCTGGCCATCCCTTCTTCATTTTGTGAGGATCCATGAATTGCTAATTTCCTTTTTTTTTTCACAATTTTTTAAACCTGTGTGTGTCAATGTCATTTCAGAGAAAACAATAGAATAGATAGCTATGGGAATAGAAGGGCTGAGATCTCATCTGAAGTTATTGAGTCTTTGGATACAGGATGGCAAAGGGAGGAGCCAGAAGATGCTGAGAAATTTTCGGAATTGTGTTTGCCTAAACTCTATTTCATCAGAATAAGAGAGATGCAGACAAGAACAACAGGAAAAATTATACTTCAACACTACAGAAAGACACAGGATAAATGCTTGTTAATGCTGCATATTGGTCCAGAAGAAGAATGTGTCAAGGTAACCACTAGCTTGTGCTATGGCAAGTAGACTTAATGAACACCCAAAGAAGAATGGGAGAAACCCTCCTAAGAGAACCCTGCACTGTGATGGATCTCTCACCATTTAAGAAAAAAGGATAGCTAGAAGCAAAACAATAGTGGATTTTATTGTAAGAACTAAATTCTTCAGAAACAGAGAGAGGCATACTGTCTTGAAATCTTGCAGATAACAGGATTCAGGATGGTAGGACAGTATTCACGGACACAGGAATAACATTGTAAGACAGCAGGGTAGTTTTCTTCTCTGATCTTCTGAGATTCAGGATGGCTGTAGTAGTCAGTGTCTGCACTTGCAATCTACATTGTTGGGGGAAAATGAAATAAATATACCCAGAAAGAGCTAGGCTGGATGTGAGTTCTGATATCCTAAAATAGAGCCCTATTTTTGGCATGGCAACCGCGAGCGAGCTTACTCTAGGCAGCACACTCCCATGAAGCCTGCAAGCATCTTCATGCTGCAACACAGACACCCTCACTTTGGATTCTGGGTAAAGTTCACTATACCTACACTCACTCAGAGGAAGTTTGTGACAGCAAGGGTCATTATCCAACTTAGCTATACACTGTAAAGAATGTGAATCTCCCAGCAATTTAGAGTGCACAAGCTTTGTTATTCATTACAAGGATCCAGAATCACAGATTTTTATGTGATATCTGAGTTTTAAATGTTTAAAGTTGAGTTACTTTAAAGAAATGTGTACAGTCCCCAAACATTTGTAAATTGGATTCAGCACTCTTATTTTAGCCAATAAAAAGGAATATAGGACGTGATTGGAGTGAAAAAGTATTAGCTTCGATTGGCAATACATAACTAGCAAGGGAAATGGCAGCAAGATCATACAACTCACGTACAAGGAATGCTGTATTCACTGTAGTTTTTCCCACACTAAGATTTAATAGAAGTCACCTTGCCAATTCTGTGCCCATGTTTCAGCTTATTTCTTTATCTTAAAACTCACATGACTAAGGAAATAAACTTTTAAACATATATTGATTCATGTGAACTAAAGGACACATGTCATATTGTATTTGCATAGCTGGAGTGTCATTGGACAACCTGGTAGGCAGACAAGCCTTTACCAGCCTTGGGAAAAGTAGTCAAAATGAAATGATTTGTCCTGTATTTTGCAAGTAATCATATAAGATTTGAACTTGGTGTGTATTCTCAGCACGTGTCTAACTCCTACAATAAGAAACAATGAAAGGAGGCAGGATAAAAATAAACAAAAAAAACCAATTTAATTATCTGTTTTGACAGAGAGAAGTATAGACATGCCATTATGAAAATTTGAAACACTAAATATAAATATGTTATTTGGGGAGAGGGAGGGTGGACCATACTGGAGAAAGATACATAATACTAAGTATCTTTGATAAAAAATAAGCAATTATGTTACCTTATGTTTATGTAAAAGTACATAAAATGCATATAAGTATATATCAATATGTATATATGTATACACATGTGTATATGTAACAATGATAATTATAGGAAAATAAGCCATGAATTTGAGAAAGACTATTACTTAGAGGAGGACATTAAAGGAAATAGGAGAGGAAATGGGAAAAAATGACTTTATTTAATTTAATTCTTCAAATCAGTGGGACTAAAGAGATGGCTCAATGGCTAAGAACACTTATTGCTTTAGCATGGCATCCCATTGGAGTTTCTAGAACCCACATGGTGCCTAGCAATCATCCACAGTTCCAGTTCTAGGGGATCTGATGTCTTCCTTCGACCTCCTTAGATAATAGGCACTTATATGAAGCTCACTTGTGTACGTACACACACACATACACACTCTCACACATATATTAAGCAAAAATTTCATTTACCGAAAATAAAGACATCTAAAATTTTTAGTTAAAACTGTTCAGAAACTAAAAGCATAGAGTGGCCACATGTTAGTAGAGTCTTGTTACAATACATAAAGTCTGCTCCAGGATGATTGTCCATGAAGCAATGTTTCTACAGTCCAAAGATATAAGATAAAAAAAAATGAGATCCTGTATGATATCCATATGCTGAGATCAACATACTCTCATAATCTCATTCTGACTAACAGAGGAATGACAAAGTACTTATTAAGCATGTAGCACAACAAAATGAGCAAATATGCTGGCAAGATGACCATGGAAAAAGCTGTGTATGGCAGCGTCATCTATAAACTCCAGCACTCCTAGGAACTCACTGATAACATGTCTAGTTTAGATAGCAAATCCAGAATCATTAAGATGTCCTACATCAGAAAAATAAGATGAAGGGCAACAAAGACCCTGAACTTCAAACTCTAACCTTCTTGAACACATACACTAGGAAATATACTTGCATATACAGTCACATGCATATGCATGGACCTCTTTTCATATATGTGCACAGACATGTATATACCACATGCCTCCACACATATGAGTGCATATATGTGCATATACACATCCACACAAGTAAATAAACAACTGACATGTAATTAAAAATGTCAGAGAAAATAGTCACTTAATAAAACCTGGTCTATACATAGAGCAAAAAAAAAAAAAAAAAAAAAAGCATGAGACACTGTGATGGGCATGCTCTGTTCACTTGTTACATGATCCCACTTCATTTAATGCTTTGAACATTCGGCTTGTCAAGCAATAAATATATGAAAGTATAATTATAAGCCTTTTGTAGGTCAAATAATCTCTTTGTTTTGTGGAGAATAGTATTTATACCATAACTGTGGCCATGAAATAACAAAAAATGCAATACTTATATGTGAGTTAAGTAATGACATAAACATAAAGCATGGGGTAATGTGTTTTTACGGACAGGAATAGAAGTATGAGAACTCAGTTGGAAAAGATTTTATAGTCATATGTGACTTTCATAAGTTCTTTTATTTGTACTATTGTTTGTGAGAAATGTAGATATTGGTGCAAAAATACCTGAATTTGAGTTCCAGCTCTACTGTTGGTCAACTCTGAAGCTATGGATCCACTCTGTGACCCTCTAAATTCCACAGTTGTAACTTGCAGTGATGGTAACAGGCTTAAATGCTAGAATGGCTACATTAATGGATAAACTTTAGTACAGAGCAGTGCATAATAAATAATTTCTGTGTTTGTTACCTGGGTGTTAAATCATCCTTTTACATTTGAGAAACTTGAGACTCTCACAGAAAAATTCCCACTGAAGTTTGGGCTACAGAATTTCTCAGAACAGAAATGTCTCAGCCCTCTTCAGAAATCAGGGAAACACACTTGAAGCATGGCTGTCTATAGGCTGAAAGAAACCAGCTTTCCCAGTAGCTGAATTTTCTTGATAAGCAAATTGTAAGAGCAGTGAACATAACATTTTGTTGGTTTTCACTGTCTGTTAGTCACCAATATTACAGCTAATATCACTAATTTTGGTCCTTGTAATTCAGGCTTGTTATTATTTTTATCAATTAGTGCACAAAACTGTAATGATGCATACTGTCATGCCCCAAAGGCTTAGTGAGTTTGGCAAAGACGGATGGCCCTTTGTTCAGTCTCTAACATGGTCTATTTGAGTTTTTATCTTGGTTCCATCATCTTAGTTTACCCATCCCTGTCAGAGGCATCAGACATTGTAAGTCTATGCTAACTATATTCATGACAGCAACAAGCACACTCTCCAGATAGCTTTCTTGATCTACCATAAGCAAGTTGATATATACATACATACATACATACATACATACATACATACATACACACATATATATGTATGTATGTATATATGCAGAATAAGCAGAAGGCCCTGGTATGGCAGAACCCATATGCCCTATGTGTGTTCTTTTATCTGATTTGGTGTTCAAACATTATTTGATCATTCATGGTTACATCTAACTTGTTAGGGTATGTTGGTGTGTTTGTTGACTTACCTATTTAGTTAACAAAGTTAAATTGCAACATTAAAATAGCAAGCTGGAGGTTGATGGAGAATAGTTATTTTGAAGCAGAGGGATATTAGACACAGTTGCACTGTGCCTAGCCTGTCCACTCTACCTTACAGCTATCCAATAAGAAGATGTTGAATGAAAGTTTGGTATTAAGATATATTTTCATAAACTTTGCTTGTGTTGTTTTTTATCTAAAAATGGATCATGAGAAAGATGAAACAAATGTACCACATAGTGGAGAGTATCTTGAGGGTTGCTCTTCCTCACACATAAAACAAAATATATCACTGTTAACATTTTCTCAGGATCCAATATAATTCTGAAGTAAAAGAAAAACCTTGAATGAATTACCCTAAATTTTATTCCTAAATATTTGAATATTAATAATCAACTTACCTAGTCCTTGGCTGGTTTTAAAAATGTGTAAAGTTGAAAAGTGCATTAATAGTGCTTTCTATCTTTTAGTGTATTAAAGTCTTTTCATTAAAAGTAGTTTCATTAATTATACCAATCAGTATGCTTTTGTATGTATGAGAGAGAGAGAAAAAGAGAGAGGGAGAGAGAGAGAGAGAGAGAGAGAGAGAGAGAGAGAGAGAGAGAGAGAGAGAGAGAGTGTTTGATGGCCTCGCTAAATTTTCTTTAAACTTTGATGACTTTATTTTGAAGAAAATCGTCAAATCATGTTTTAACATCCCAATCTTGTCTCAAACATTGAAGAATCTTATGTGCTTTGTATTTTCAAGATACATATGTATATATATATACATATATTATATGTAATCATTACTAGTCATTTACATCAATAAATATGGACCATATGGACCTATATAACACTGCTGACCTCCTCATTCCAATATTCTATTAGTTTTATAAAGTCTAGTATTTTATAATATTGTCAAAAACCTTGCTACCCTGTTTAGGCTTGCATTTTTTCCTTTGCATATTGAGATTTTATCCATTATTTTATTGTTTTTTTCCTCTGGAAACTTAACTCTCTTTTCCTTCTAATTTGATTTCATTCTTATAAATTCTCTATTAGTTTAACCTCACTTAATTTGTTTAAAAAATTGTGTGACTATGGTACTTTATCATTTTAATAATTATAAATTATAATCAATAATTATCAATTATTTCATATGAATATTCTTTAACATAAATACATGTTATAATTTCTACAAAGACAAATTCCTAGTAGCCACTATATCTTCTTCTTTTTTTTTTTTACATTTCTCTCCTGTGTGTAGGTGCATCCTCTGAACCTTACATTCTTCATCTCTTATTGTGATGACAGAGAAATACAGGAGGATGTGACAAGGTTAAGATTTCACAGTGTATTTCATAAAATATTTCAGGTGATTATTTCTTTTATACTTAACTAGCTGTGTATGGTAAATTTAGAGATATACAATATATCATCAAGTCTGCACTTCTCATTTTCCGAAGAAAAACATGTAAGCATAGATGAGTCAAGAAACTTGCCTAATATCCAGCATTAGTTAAAGCAATCTGAGGACTGATATCTGGTCATTTGATTTTCAGAGCTGGAGTCTGGCCCTCAGACAGGTTATCCCCAGCATTATGAAAACATTCTAATCTAGGTATTTTACAGATTCATGTGTGTGTGTATGTGTGTGTGTGTGTGTGTGTGTGTGTGTGTGTGTGTGAATATACTTGCCTGGCATGCATGTGTGCAAACAAAACTGTCTTCTTCTACTGTGTGTCATTTTGTTTTTTGAGTTGGATCTTACACTGAATGTGGAGTTCATTATCTCAGTAGAATGACCACACAGAAAAAACCTCAGGCTCCTCCTGTCTCTGTCACTCTAACGTTATAGGCCTGACGCTCTGATTAACCTTTATGATGGTGCTAGGAGTCTGGACTTAGGTCCTCATGCTTGCACAGCAAGTACTACACCGACTTCCTACACATAGGATTTCTTAACATCTGTTAGGTCATATTTAGGCTTAAGTCAAATACAGGACTATGGTCCTTTTTCTAACTGTGCTGGAACAAAGAGATACTAAAGACTGACCTAGGGAGCAGCATGAATCTGAAAGAAGTCAAGAGACACTTGGGCTCTGCCTTTCAGCTGTTATCTCCTAACCACTGTGCTTTTGTGGGAACAAATTCTACCTTCCCTAGAGGCTAAATAACTCCCTAATGGAAAGTCAGTCACTTAGGAGGAACATTAACTCTTCCGGGCCTCTGGGGTGTCATTATTTTGAAATAACCTCTTTCTAGTCCATTGGCTACAATGATGGAAGGCAGTATTAAATGGTACCCTAGTGGCCCAGGACAGTTAATGCACCTCCCATAATGCTAAACTTGCTGTAAGTTAGGCATGCTCCTGGCACCCCTCAAAACATCTTACTGGTTTCTGACCAAGGGTAGTGTCATATCACATTGCCTTTTAGGTTATTTTGCCTTCACATTTCTCTTATTCTACTTCTATGGTTTGCCTGTCTCCCAGTACTTAGTTCCTCAGGGACCTAGAATCCCCTTTGCTGCTTCCAGTATTTATTCTCCTGCATCCCAAGTCTTGTACTTCCTAGCTGGTATTCCATTTCCTTGCCTCCAAACATCTTCCTCCTTTGAAACAAGGAATTTATCAACACCCGGTCCTAATCTCTTGGGGTTCTGCCCTAGAAACATTATATCTAAGATGAAACTAATTCAACAATGGTCTAAATAATCATATATTGCTTACAAGACAATTTAAATGAGGCATTTTATTTCATTACACTAAGGGACATAGTGATATAAAATTTCAAAAAGTACAAAGGTGATATAGTTAAATATACCTTCACTCTTTATCTAGTTCTAAGAAACTAGCTGTCTGCTAATGTGGCAACTTTATTATCAACTATCTATGTAATTCACGAATGACTTATAGGTATATTATACATGTATGTTTGCATATTAATTTATACATGATTATGTATGACTTCGTAGAAATGTTAGGTTAATATATACATTGTTTGATGCACTGCCATTTCACATGGAAAAATAACTAAATTGGGGATTATTCTACTTCAATACCCATAGCAACATTGTTTTTGACTGATACGTAGTTTTCCCTTTTATGGATTTGCCTTGGTTTATTCAACTAGTCCCCAAGTAACTTGACGTCTAGAGATTTCACCCTCCACTCTCATTTAATTGGAATCAATGTATGTCTGTCTGCATAGTTCATATTTAGAAATAAAATTGCTGATGCAAAGAATATGTGCATCTTGGTATTGAGAGATATGACAAAATGGCCTTCAATAATTTACATTGCCTCACAATGTATTGTGCTATTACACTTCAATGTTGGCCATTTCCATATGCAAAAATTATTTTGCATTGGAGAAGTTGATATTTTGTGGAGTACAAATACAATTTTCTGTCCACTGAGCCAATGTTCTGTTTCTTATTAGCATAATCATTGGCACAATTTTGAGCTCTGTGTTTTCCAAATAACAACACAAATAGCAATATCTTTATAGAGACGGTCTTCTTGCTGGAGAAGCCAAAATGTGAAGTTGTAGGGATAAGAAGTATGAAGAAATTCAGGTGCAAATAGTAGTCAAAGTAGTAAGAAAACAGAGAAAGACGTGCAGTAGAGAGAGCATCTGTGAGCCTATGATGTAAGCTTCTCAGTGTAGGTATTCCTGGTGAAGTCAGCCACAGACAGATCCCTGATACAAAACCACCAGTGATTGGTATACCTTTCACATTGGAAACATTGATCACAGACTTCAATCAAAAAGCCTATCTGTCCCTTCATCCCTAGTCCCTTCTCTTTTTCCTCCCCTCCCCTCCCCCTTTCTCCTCTCTTGCCGCCCCTCTCCCTTATTGTTTCTAGCTCATTTTTAGATCATTTTTCTTTGAATCAAGATTAGCAATAATCTTGAAAACTGCCCCAAAGACTTTCCTTTCATTATTAAGATAACATAGAGAAACTGTTTTCCGATAAAAGAGAGAGAACTGCCCAGCACAATGTAATAGTCTTCACACCCTCATAAACCACAGTACCACCCAAGATGTTAATAAGCTGGCATGTTTTGAGCATCAAAGATAGAGAGGAAACTGTGTTTACATGTTTGGCACAAAAACTAATGAGGAAAGTCAATTGGCCCTTTGTCTTGAGGGTCTGGAGCACTCAGCTCTAATGTTTGGTTTCTTCATTGGCACTTGTTCAAGTAATCACTCGTGGCCTGACAAAGCAGCACTTGTGTTCTATTAGTGGCCAAGCTGAACTCTGCTTGGGCTGTGTTGTCTCTCAATAGAGAGCAGCGGCAGAGGGCACACTTATTTGAAAACACTAAATCAGACCATGGTGATCTTTCTCCACCAAAGTAACCCAGAGAACAACAAGAAATGTTCAGAGTCTTGCTTCTTTTGTGTGAAGAAGGGCAGGGGGAAGGTGGGCCCAGTGCCTTTGGGGCAATGCTTTGGGAAAGGCAGTGACAAATGGGAGCTAGCCAAGAGCTCTCCCCTTTGAGTATGGCTGTTACATTAACATTAGCCCCAGCATAATGCACCCGTAGTTCAAGCAGCAAGGAGGTGGATGGAGCCCACAATGGCAAGAACCATCCAAATGAGGAGCCTCAAGGTTCTCAGAGGATGCTGACAGTGTCCCTGTAAATAAAGCTTAGTATAAAGGAAAAGTTCTAAAATGGGTCAACGACACATTGTAACTTCTTTGCTGTCACTGCTGCTGTCCCTCTTTCCATCACGGTTCTTATTAATTTTTTTTTTTCTGCTCCCATTTAGAGGAAGGAATGCTTTGGGCCATCCTGTCATTTTTATCTACACAACTGAACAAGTGAGTATCCAAACATTTGGCTGCTAATTTCAAAGTTCTAAACCAGAAAAGAGAATGCCAAAATCTGGTTGCACACAACATTTTTTAAGTGACAGTTTTGGCAGTTTTACCTACAGATCCAGTAAAAATAAAACCTAGGACAGTTTGTTCTTAAACTATTTCTGGTATCAGTTCTGCGGAGAATGTACTGAACTACACATAATTAAATTTATTTTATTTTATTTTATTTTAGTGACTGAAACTTTACATGTTCAAAATGAGAATTTGGGATAGGTTAAGATATGTCCTCGCCCTTGCCAAATACTTGAAGTTCTATCTGGCTGCTTGCCTCGCATCAGATCTGTTAGTGAAGGGTGTAAGTGTACATTCTATGTGTTCAGTGCCTTGGAGAAAGTCTACGCTGAGAAAATGGGAGAATGTTAAGTGAGAGCTACTACTCAGGAAGTCACAGGATGCAGATATACAGACTTTGAGTAGAGTGTTCAATTTATTTGACTAACAGTGTCCTATATGCAATATTTTTTTTTCTTTACCAGTTACCTAGTTAAATGTTTCATTTTTAGAATAAAAGAGGATGCTGACCTCAGGAAAGTTTTATTTTATATTTCTGTAAAATATTTTATAGAAGTCTTGGGAACTGCCATTGTCCCCGAAGAAAGAAAACCATTAATTTTGCATATGGGTAAAGCAATTTCACATTCCCATCCCTGTTGTTAATATTTACTTTTGTGTAATGACCAGAGTATGTCAGGAACAGAAATGACCTAGTGGTGGTAGAGCAGATAAACGAGCTGAAGCTTTCTAAAAGAGCAATTCCAGACAGCGAAAGAGAGTCATCTAAAGAACTAAGTCCTTGACAAGGGAAGTGTTGCAGGCAGGTGGTGTCCACAGCCCTTGTAGCTTTAACAAGACAGCATGCTAAAGTAGAATTTTCTTGTTTTTAAATAGGTGCCTCTATTCTTGGCCTTGAGATGTGAAAAGAGACAGTCTTGAACCATCCGTCCTTGCCTCCTTGCCTCTCCAGGACATGGCAATGCACTCTCGCTATATGGGTCCTTCCTGCGATCTCCTGCTGTGGATAGTCAGGCATTGCAGCTGACACCCAGAGCCCAGATCACTGGCAAGCAAGAAGCAGCGAGTAGGGGCGGGGTACGGGGTACGAAAGAACTGTGGCCAGCAATTATGCTATTTCTCAGCCGAGGAGCTGTCCAGCAGAGAGGCCTGCTCCCTCCATCTGCACACTTCCTTCCGACCACAGCCCCTCCTTCCACCTTCCACCTGCGAAGGAGGTTTCACTCAGAATCTTTCAAAGGGAAAGTTGAAGAACTCATCGCCATTACGGTCTCCTGTAGAAAGATATATTTTTCCATATTGCAAAACGTACTTTCTTCCTACAAGGCACGTACATTCTTAATTCACATGAGAGGAAATGAACTAATAACCTGTTTACCATTTGCAGAAATATTAATGAATTTAGTGTGCATATATTAATACAGTATAATAATCTAATATGTATATGTATTGAGTGGATATATATTTCACAGCACAGTATAAGTTATATGAACTGCAAGAACTGTGTGTAAATATACTGTGCTTCAGAATTAACTTAGTCACTAGATGGACCTCATGTACCTGATATTTTCAGATGCCAGGGTAGGGAGCTTCATTTATCAAACATGGAGGGAGGGATAGAAGCAAACTAAACAGAAAAATGATGAAAGGGTGTTAACGTGTGTGAATGTCAGCGTGTCTCCATGTTCCTCTTTGGCCAACTATTCTACTATAAACTTCAGGTCCCTTTTTCCCCAGGAATGAGAAAAATTAAGCTTGAAACAATAGATAAGGCAGCATTGCACAAAACAGGAGGTAGAACCTAGGGTGAGTGGGGGGGGGGGGGGAGGTACAGGGAATCTTGGCTAATTTCTGTCTAGAGGTGAGACAATTGCAGAGAACTACTCAGATTACAAAATGCAAATTGTGCAGTATCAAGTACTGAATTTGAGTATTATGAACACTGATCCCAAAAGGGTACTGGGTGGATAAAAAGATTCCTACTGCTAAACGTATGTTCACAATGATAAAGAATAATTTAAATGAAGGGTTTCATGCTTGATGTTTATCATATTTTTAACAAAAATGAAACCAGATGTTACTGGTGTATGCCCTGGACAAAGAGGAGAGATTGTGTACAGAAGAGAAAGGCGGAAATATAAAAACAATGTCAAGGCCTATTTTCTTTGATAACCCAGGTTCTCTTGCTTCTCTATCAATTTAAAGACGATGATGGTGAACAAAATATTAAATATTAATTAAACAAGGACTGCAGAGATAATAAATAATATGCTTTGGCACAGTGTTACACATGTTAATTTGAAAATAAAATTTATAAGCAATTAATGATAGCCAATAAATTGTATTCAAAATATAGCGGAATACTAACCAATAGTATCTTTTACATAAATTTCAAAAAAGTGCTTGAATGTTGAATTATCATTATTCTAATTTTATAGAATGAAATATTAGAATTAAGAAAGTAAGGTATGTTGTGCTGTTGATATATTCTGGGCTGACATCAAATCTATTTCATCATTAAAACATTCACTTAAAATTTAATGGCATTTAAATTAAAAAAAAAATCTCAGATGTTTTAAAGTAGTTATGTTTTTATGAAAAGTTAAGAATCACAATATGCCCACAATAACAAAATTTGTTATATTTATGAACTGTCAGATTTCTCAATAGAAACTTAAAAACTGTTAGCACAGATTTCCATTAAAATGTAAAGTCTGAAATAACAAATAATGATACATTCTACTTTTTAAAATATAAATATCATAAAAATATTTATCATTTATTTTTGACAAAATAATTAATACGATTACTTTGTTATATACAAAAACAGTAGAAGCAAGTTCCCAGTTCGAAGGCTCCCAGTCATACTGTGAGCTACTACACTTCTCTGCTTATACGCTGTATTGTCCAGAGGACATGGGCTATTTCAGTTGCTTCTTGCACTCTTACCAGTTACCTTGAAGTTAAAGCCTGCAGTCACTGTCACCATTTATGTCTCAGGCTTTTCTTTATTAGAGGCAGAGGTTTGATGGCAGGGCAGGGCAGGCAACAGAAAGTGTGTATTGCAAATGCTTAAGGACTTCTGCTGCTTTGATATTATAAACAGACAAGCATAGTCACCCTATTAATCTATAAAAATATGAAATCACAAATATGTCTAAAGCTGTTCAAAGTTCTTTCTAAGGGCTTATTTGCGGCCCTTAGGAAGTAAATTGACAGTTTTAATGTGGTTGAACCCTTTTCTTATTTAAGAATCACTGTTTTAAATGGGTCCTGATGACCTGATACTATCATCTCTACATGGCACAATTGTTTGACCTTCAGAATTATTCATAACCATCGTAGGCTTGTGTTTTAAGTACATCTTTGAAGTCTTCGACTAGATTCTGTGTTTACAAGAGCTCTCGCTGCATGAACTGGGTCACGGTGCTATCATAGCATATTCTCAAACCAAAGCAAAATACTCCTGCAACTCCACACATCACTTATCATCATTGCTTAAGCCCAAAGAATAGTTAACAATCGGCAGCTTAAGAACTATTAAATATACCATTAACTTAACTAATATTTTCTATGTTGACTTTACACAAATCTATCAAATGAATATTTTTTCTTCAGAACTGTAAGGTCTTTACTCAAAATCCAAAAGGCATCTGGTTATTTTAAGTGTCCAGACAGGACCTAGCTTCATCTCTAAGTTTCAACTTCCCCAGAGATTCTATCAAGTACTCAGAAGATGAAAACAGACCAAAGCTCCATGCCAGGCTTCTACAGAGAAAATCTGAATTCTGTGAGTTCGATTAAGCTTGCTAATTTCCAGACAGATTCTTCTGATGTTTTCCCTCTGTTTGTAATTTGCATCATTAAATAGATTGGTGTTTCAAAGCAGACAGGGTACTAAGGTCATGGGGCTCTGTGTAAAATAGCAACCACTGACTTTTTTTTTTTTCCCAAAGAAGGAACAGAGGACAGCTGATCCTGCAGTGGTGTGGCTTTCTCTTTTCTTAATGGAAAGAGGCCTAAGTGTCTTGTGGATCAGAGAAATTTGCTCTATTTTGGAGCACAGCTTTCCTCTGTCTTTGTGCTCCAAGAAACGACCCAGGATCACAGGTGGCCTTGATTATCAGGAATTTTTTAATGGTGCCCCCCCCTTTCCAAGAACAGCTGGACATCTTCCTGATGTGAATATCTCATTTTAAGTGGCACAGAATTCAAAAATCTTAAAGCAGTATCCAAAATCTAAATTAAAAATATTTCATTAAACTTCAAAAGGCAAGGCTGGTTCACAATCTTTGCCAGTGCTGCAAAGGGGCTGCATAGATATGGAGAGTTAGAGCCTCTCAGAGCCAATTCTTCCCTAGAAGCCTTTCAAAGGATGGCTTCTAAAATAACACACCTAATGTAGAGAAAGAAGCTACACCTCTTCACTCTTGCCTGTGACTCTCCAGAATCAAATCATTTCTTTTTGTCTCTCTGGTCACAGGGATATGTCCTTGGCACCCTGGAGCACTGTTTCTGCCCTACAAGCTGACAGTAGTGCTAGTATTAAAAAACAAAAAAAAAACTTCAATTATATAATGCTGGGCCATTCATATTAATGTGCTTGAGTCAAATTAGCCATCCTGTTCGGCAGAGGGAAGAAAGATCATAAAATGCTCTGTGAATTTGTATTGACAATCTCACTGACTCAAACAGGGGTTTGCTGTGATGTAATAACACCCCTGTTTCAAAGCACAATCCTGTGGAAACATCATATTTTGACATTTATTCTCCTCTGGCACATACTCCAGAGCCATTCTAACTCAGCGTTCCCTGGGAATATAAGGTGATTTATAAGAAAACTGTAATCTTTTATAAACAGATGTTTATTATAGAATAGGCCAGGTTCATTTTGCAGGAGCACTGTGTTTCTCTTTCAGTGTGGTTGTTTACAGAACTTTCTCTTCATATTACATTAAGTTATTCAATGTATTTTCAGAGAACTACCATTTTTGGCCACCATTTTTAAAACATCTCTGAGAAAAATGTTCTTGAGGGTTTATTGTCATGAAGACCACTGGCTTCAGAAGTGCAACTGTTAGGATAATTAAAATTTTTTAGAATCTTATCTTAAACCATAATAAAGCTATGCTGGGCAATAGACACTTTAATTCATGAAGAAAGCATGTGCTCTCATGGACCCAGCTCTTATTTTGACCAGATTAACTTGAGATTGGTCTTTGAGGGAATATTTAGAAGAAGAAAAATCACTTTAGCTCATTAGCATCTACCATCTTTGGTGAAGGAACACTTTTCCATTCTATAGAAATTAGAGCTTTGTTTTCAAGCTATGTATGAGGTTTGTTTGCTCTATCATGCTGATCCTTATGAGAAGCAGAGGGCTGAGCAAGGGCTAGTTTACAGAGAAATTTTCCTGACTTTGATCCATTGGTCAAACAATAACACATACAGTGAAAATATAGTTTCATTCAGAAACAGTTGTAGTATCAAATTATGTCTCATTTACTTTAAACAGCTTTGACTTTTTCTGTAGTGAGATGGCAGAAAAGAATTGAACTGTCCTACAACAGACAAGAAGCAAATATGATTCATTATACTAGTGCCCTGAATAAGTGATACAAAAGACGTATTCATTGTAGACTATCTGAACCAACATTGGAAGAATGTAGCACTGTCCTAATACATGAATAAAGACTCACTTAAACCTGTTTTCTGTACTCTGAGGTTGTGAGAACCTCTTTAATTAACTCTTTAGTTGCATAGGTAGATGTCATGGAAAAGTATGGAAATGCCTCAAAAAGGAGACAGGGAAAGGTTTTTGATTGTCTTCTGCTGTGTGCAAACATGACATATCTAATTATATTCTATCTTTCAAAAGCCACTAAAGATTTAAGACATGATAATTACCTTTTAACAACTTACAGCTGCTAAACTTCTCAAGCAACCATAACTTTCTGATTTTCAGTTGCAGACCACAAGTGACTGTTTCTCAGGGCAGAAAACAGTGAATACACATGCAAGCCACAGAATCAGAACTAAATTAGAAATGCATTGTTTTGTTTCTTACCCATAGAACTGTGTACAAATTGAACCAGAGAAGGTACCCCAAATCACTATTGAATTAACGTGAACTCACTTGCAGTGGACAACAGCTGTATTAATAAGCACATGTTCATCCATTGCACCTAGTTGAAGGAAGTCATCAAGCTTTTAATTTTGATCAAGAAAACTAGTTAGTCTTCTGAAGGCATTTTATTTTAGCCCTTACTCTATTGGGCTACACAGAATTTCCAAAGCAGCACAATGATGTATAAAAATGCCCTTTTAATCAGATTACCCTTGGCGGGCTTCCCAAACTCAGGCTGAAGTGTGGTGCTTGTGGCTTCTCAGCAGCTTATACTAAGCCTGCACCATGGAAATAATCTACTTTTAAAACCCAGGAAACAAATCAACTGCACTGAAGACATAAGTCGCTGTCATTAGGGAGTGATTAGGCTAAACATTTTTATACACTCTACTAGCCCACTTTTAAATTATATATCTCTGGCCGATAGAAGAAGGCACTTCAGGTGAGTGTTTAGAACAACCATGCAGAAAAGGTGATAAATCCAAATGAATAGAGCAGTACGGGCAGATAAGGGAAGGTTGCTGCTTCAACTTTAACCTGCTAACACCAGCTTGGTACTTCCAGATACTAAAACTTAGCATTTAGTATATAATGCGTAAGTATGGGTTTTTTCTATGTAGCATACTGGTTTGTTTATGTTTTATCAAGAAAGTATGGATCACAAACTCCTACTTCTTATCATAAGCTAATATGTTGCTGCAATCATATGCCTTACATAGGAAATTGTGTGGGGACTTTTATAATTTATATCTCAGGCTATCAATTCTTCTTTAACAGAGAGAGCTGGATTATGAGAGCGACGCTTTACAGGGAAAGGTTATATTGTAGAGCATAACACAAAAATAGGTGAGGTCTTAAATCTGGTTGACTCTAGTCTTACAAACCTCTGTACCCACAACAAACATAGACAATATCCACCAAAGAACCCAGGAAGCACAACTTTATAATCCCACAGTGTATTTGCTAATGCCTTGCCTTCTAAAGTGTTTCTGCTCACTAAAGAACTAATGAAAGTCAATTCTGGATTTTTGCTGTTTTTCTTTAATTTTTTTAAATTTTTATTACATTTTTAAAAACCAGAGCAAAATTATCAATCTTCTTTAAACATGCAAAAACATTGATTTATTTAATGAGAAGCTGGATGTATGTTCTCTGTCAGCACACAAGGGGAGTGTATTTTTCCCAAGGACAGAGAAAATGCTGGATTTAAGAATGGGTTACTTCACCAGCCACAGCTTAAGCCACGTCTATTTTCTACTTTGGACATTCTGCTGAGGGTTTCATTTCTAATTTATGAAATGTTTCATTAATCTTCAATCTGTCAGCTCTTTTTGACAACAATCAAGGCTGACAAAGATGAATATGTATTAAATACTTTATACTGTAAAGTTTTTGATACACACCATTCATTGTCGTCCCCATTACCCTTAATTTTAAACAAACTGTTCTCTTCGTGTCTCCCCCCAGAGCACAGATAACACTGCAAAACAGTTTTTGTATGTCAAAATACACAAAACTGGATATAAACACAACCCAGAGGAATAAAAATGTAAACGGCAGCTGTCCTTTATCAGAATTACTGGGACTCAGATTAAAAGCATCTCCCAAGTATTTCAAGCATATATATGTGTGTGTCTGGGGGTGTGTGTGCTCTCCTTCCTCAGCCACCTAACACAGCCCCTTCCCCAGCATTTGCCCAATCTCATGAATAATTCATGAAATGATAAATATGCAATTTCAAAAAGTGCAGACAAGGCAGCACTGCATTACAAAAGAAAGAAAGAAAGAAAGAAAGAAAGAAAGAAAGAAAGAAAGAAAGAAAAAAGCATGTGCTTTTTACACACAAGTCTTCTGCTGCACTTTACAGGCAAATTTTTCAGGATTCAAAGCCCTTGTTGTATGTACAAATGAGTGGATGTGATGAAATTTCTATGCGGACACCTTGCTAGACATAGTAAGAATTGTTTGGAGAACACTGTACTACACAAAACAATAAACATTTAAAGAGATGATGTCAGCAATGTTTTGTAGTTTTATGCTTTATCTTTGAAATTTTTTGAATAAGTAACTTTTACTTTTATTCATAAGAGAGGAACAGTGTCTGCCTTGCTTATAGGACATTTCTCTAGTGACTCTAGGTAAAAGTCTTAAGCTCCTAAGGGTCCCTCCCTCCTAACAGACTGGAACATTCTTCAGAGGCCAGTTTCACACAATAAGCAATAAACTGGTTCCCCTGAGCTTTCATACAGGTAAAACCAACCATCTAAGAATGGTATAGAGAGCAGATGAGGCCCTCCATTTTGTGGGCTAATTGCTTGATTACCAGCCTGAAACAAAATGGAGGTGAGACCTTTTAAAAGCAGCTCAGGCAACATACCAGAGGGAAGTGGAAATATATTAAGAGGAAAAACGCTTCTTAAAGAAACTCTAACATCTGAGGAGAAAGTGATTAAAAGTAATGCAGTAATTATGGATCACACCATATTCATAAAGCTGGGAGTAGACATGATAAAGAGGAATAAGGTATGCATTGAAAGGGAATTATTCTAGGTTAGCAACAGTTAAATTAAAAAAAAAAAAAAAAACAAGAAAGAAAGAAAAAGAAAACTGATTTTAGTCTGAAAAGTAACCTTTCAAATGAACACTTAAATTGGAAAACACCATGGGTAAGAAATAGACCACAGCATTTAATTTGGCCTGGCTAGTTGGAAGCCTATATTTACTGTACTATAATTTCAAATTTAATTAAGTCACACTGCTGACGCCGGTCGCATCAACACAGTAAAGATGATTAATTGCATGCATAAATGAAACATAAACAGCTCGGGAAGTAACATTAATGCAGACCCTTGCACACAAAAATGGTATGATCGATTTAAGTGTAAGAGCCTACCTGCATCTTTGAGACACATGCCAGGATTGGGATAAGGGTCCTGTGATTGAAAATAATCACTGTACCAAAAATACAACCTTTTCCAGGTCATTATTTTTCTAAGACACGTATCCGACCTCCCCTTCCCTCTCCTCTCTGTACCTCAACCCCCAGCTTGATTTGTTATCTTCGGGGGGGGGGGTGGTTTCACACAATTTGCATTGTCATCATATGGATTGGCTACTGGTACACAAACATGAACTGACACACCGCAATGGAGGGACAGGGCTGTCACAACAAGGCAGCTGGACTGTTATATATTCACTTTGCTCTCATTGTACTTCCATTCACAGCAGTGCTAGGACAAAGGGCCTGACAGAGCTAACCATGGATTGTCACCTTGATTTGTCCAGGCCAGCAGATACGCAGAAATAAATTATATTCTCCTGCTTATGAACATAACACGGAAGCGAAGAAGCTTGCAAACAGCACCTTCCAAGCAATAATATCTAAGAAGCATCTCCTCCATCATAGCTCCTGCCTTGCCGAAGTGATGAAGGAAGCAGAAAGCGTTAGTGAGGACACAGGCTCTCCAGTATTGCATTTCCGACATTACAAAACACTTGCTCTAGTTGAGAGATACGTGATTTGTATTTTGCTTTACTTTGATTGGTGATCAATCTGAATACAATGGTACACGTGTTTAGCCTATTTCTTTTAAAAAAAAGTGAAACCTAGCAAATAAAACTGATGTGTTTATATAAAATAATACTGTATTGAAATAAATCTTTAAAACTATGATGGATGACATTGCTCAATATTATTTCTCGATAAACTTAAATCTTATCTTAGTTAAAATTTACCAAATGTTAAAACCTTAAGCCTGCAAATGGCAAAAAATTTTCAGCTGCTAATGAGAAAATTCATTGAGTAAATGCTTTTATATCACTGTTTAATTTACTAGATTATTGACAAGGTGTTTTCGGGCCTCTGAGATGAGACAGTTTTAATACCCACATGTAGATAAATGACAAGGTAGGAAAATGGTTTTCTGCCATCTTTCTGCAGAAAAAAATGAGCATCTCTTTGTGCAGCAGGGATAAAAATATGTTAGCTTATAAAACAGGAATCATTGCAAAGCTGATAAAGATCACACACGCAGAAATCTTATAAATTCTTTCCATTTTCACAGACAATGCCACAGGCCTGCTGGTCCTTCAAAGGACATATATTTTCACAAAAACCACAACCTTGTATTTAAGAACTTTTAAGTACCACAAGGTTTGTTTCATTATTATTTCTAATGCTATCCCAACAGGATGTGCAAGACTGACAGAGCATCCCATGTGTTCTTTTACAAAAGAAATAAATGGTAAGATATGTTCAATCTGAAGATGCTACATTTTAGAGAAACACATTTGGTTCTGTATCGGGGCATATAGTATTTAAAACAATCATGCTAAAACTGTGTGTGATTCAAAGGAACTATTCATTTTGAACTGCCATTTGCTCTTTCCTATTTTCTTCTGCACAGGGCACACAGATTCTGTCCACAAAGCCACACTAGCTAGCCAGTGTTTTAAATAGCGACCAGCGCAGAACAACATGATACGTGTAGTTATAGGTGGTGCACGTGAAAAGAACATAAAGCCCTTCCCCATACAGAAATGCAAATGTCACGTGATCAAAGGGCTGCATTCTCACAATGAAAGATGCACTCAGAATTAAACCTATGCTTTAAGCGGATAAGCGAGAAAACCCCGCATACCTCACTTTAAATACACGCAGAGAAAATCTAAATGTATGGAAAGTCTTATTTATTACTGTTCAAAAAAAAAAAATGGTACAGATGTGCCTCCTCAGGATTTTATGCAGCCAGCCGTAAGTGGTCTGTGCCTGGGCACCTGACTGCGGCAAACCCGAACTTGATTGTTACAGAGGATGACAGAAAGGGAACACTCAAAGTGCTATTATGCAGTTTACAGGGCAAGATTTCAGCACATTTCAGCTTTCTCTAGTTATCCTAGCTGAGTCTCTCTGTGTCTCTGTTGTTCTCTCTGTCTCTTTTCTTTCTCTGACTCTATTTTTCTCTTTCTGTTGCTCTGATCCTCTGTGTTTGTGTCTGCCTGTCTGTCTGTCTCTGTCCTTGCCTCTCTGTGTGTGTCTCTCTCTCTGTCCCTGCCCTTCCCCCCCTCTCTTCGTGTTTATGTTTACTAGTTGTTCATAGCTTTTAATTCTTAGACTCAGTCTTTCTTCTGTGGTCACCATCTCAAATACCCTGTGCCTTTTAGGATTTCACATTATTTGACAGATTTTGAAGTTGCTTTCATACTCCAATCTGCTTTATAGTTGTAAATAAAATTCACACATTAGTGCTTTCCCTGCACATGGTCCTCTTTGAAAAAAAAAAAAAAAGGAGGGTGTCATGATTCTACTTCATCTCTGTATTTTAATCATAAATTCTGAGAATACAATTCACAGTAATAAGATTTGTTCCTGATTAAAAGTAGGAAGGCACACAGTTTAGAGTGTTTGTCATTTCAAGAACTAAAATGATTTTCAAAGCCTGTCATTTGTGTTTAAAACTATATCTTGAACATTTTCTTTACAACTGAGTGTGTCACATAAACATGATTCTGGAAATAGGAGTTATTTGCAATTATTTTATGCTGAGTACGTATTAGAGTTCTATGTTCAAAGTGTGATGGTAGTTTAAACTCATCAAAGGAGGGGAGAATTGACAGGATTCAAACTTCCCAAAACATAGGATATCACATCCAAACAGAAACTTCTATAACTATGCTTTAAAACAGTGATATTTTAAAGCACTTTGTGGAGGAAACAAAATATATGATTTTTATCTCAGGGATGAAAAGTGTGATTGTTGAACTCTTCTCCCTGGTATGTCCCTGACTTGTCTCGGGATGCTCCTAGGAAGCATCCCTAGAAGCGGGTTTGCTGCTTGGTATTGTCCTAACCTTTCCTTGGATTTAAGAGTGATGGAAGCCGGCCTCAGTGCCCTGTTCCTGATATATTGGTGAGTGGGCCTTCCATTCTATTTTCCACGCAGGGTCAAGACTGCTGACAAGGGATTAATCAGCTACTCCTCCTAAGCCATGAATCAGAACAATTGCTGTCAGTCCCTATGGTACAAATGCCTAAAAATAGAAAAGTTGGGAAATAAAAGAATGTATCAGGAATGTAGACATGAAAGGCCAGAGAAATGGAGGAGCTAGCTTTAACTAAAATTTGGCTACTTGTGATTTGATCTGGTTCGGTCACCAAATTAAAACGATGAAATATATGTTGAACTAAGTGCTTTGGAGCATATCTCTCTCTCTTTCTCTCTCTCTCAGATCATGCTCTTATATTAGTTGTGACATTTTATAAGAAGCTTTGTGCCCATTTACTTTCTTTTGGTAAGCACTGCTTATGTTCAGATGCACATTTGAAACACATCTGTTGACTGAGGGTTAAATTCAGGAAAGACTGGGCTCAATGTCTGCTGCTTCTCTGCACCAATAGTGCACAGCCAACATTGTATTTAACCTCTCCGTGCATGTTTGCATTATAGAATTGGAAAATGCTGAGTGAAAATGTCTGCATGGAGGGGAAATGAAATCGCACATTCTTAGAATGTGAGAAGAGCCTTTGTGTAGGAAGATACATTTACGTTGAAATGGCCCTTCTGTAAATGAGATTGCCCCTAGCCTAGGAGGACATGAAAATGCACACAGACTAAGCGTACATTTGTAGAAACAACCATGTCTAGATTTCTAGATAATATTGAAAAAAACAAAGATTCTTTTTATTGGGGAAAATATATCACATGCAGACATTTCTGATTTTGAGCTTCAAGATTTGATATTTTTAGGAAGCCAAGTGTTAGGATTGTGATTCAAAAATAATGAAAAATATATTAACGAAGGTGAACAATGATTGTGCCATATAAAAATGAAATCATATTGCATTAGAGAATACAAAAATACAGGAAAATTCTCAAAGTGAAAACTTTCCAATTATTTAAACTAAAAATATTCAGTAACAATATAGTAAATGCTACATAAAACAATTTTCACAATAAAAATAATAATTTTATGCTAATAAATTTTTAGGATAATTTTTTTCAAAATTTTAAGAATAAGTTATATATCTTCCTATAATAATGTAAAAATGCTCATTTATAAATGTTGCTTGTGTACTGAGATCTATTGTTATATAAACAACTAAAAATAAAAAAATTATTTGAAGGTTTCACAATGATGCCATGTATGTATATTGTATAAAATGAAGTATAAAAATATTATAATTAGAAATAAATGAGAACAAAAGCTATAAAGACATGAGTATTAAATTCTGTCTATATGCTCCCAATCTGCGTTTTATTCTAGGCACATATTTAATGCCTAGACTCTGAGCAATAAAGACTTGTTGTTTTTAAAAACAAAACACAGAATTAGCATGTTAAAAAGTTATTCTACGGAATAGTGCTTCTTATAAAAATAGCATTAGTAGACATGCATTAGTAAGCACAGTGTCTTATCATTTTAAGTGAAGTACTCAGTATATCTAGACAAAGGCTGAAGAAAATTGAATCACTAGAGAAGGATACAAAGTATATACTATTTTTCATAAAAATGCCTTCTTTACCTAAAGGCTTTAATTCAAAATGTTACTGAGAAACAAGTGTACATCTCTCAATATCTCCCTTAAATGCATTGTAAATACAGATATGCTTTTGATTACATAGTGTAAGGATTTATGTTAAGACTACCCATTGCTTACATGAAAAATAACCTTTGGTTAACAGAAAAAAGGAATCGAAAATTCTGTAAACACAAATTGGCATGAAAATGGCTTAGGAGAAACACTATTTTTAGAAATAAATGACTTATTTTTATCCACATGTAAAGATTAATGCATCTTATAATTGGTGAAATATTTGATTAAAAAATAATTGCATATAGAGTGATTCAAAATGACTGTTTAGCACACTTCTGACAATGATTTATAAGGTGTTTGGCAAAATTGGACAAAGCATTGCACATAATCTGTAAAGGGCTGTAAAGAATGGATTTAATATTTCTGTTTATTGATAATTTTTATGTAAGTAAAAGAAATGAAAAAGCATTTCCACAAAGATTCTGAGAATAAACCTGAACTAAATATGCATTTATTTAGCGTTGACAGGATTTCTTCTAATTTGAAAGAGTGCAATTTTGCTAGTGTTTTCCACACAACAGAAATCCCTATTTTCAGTGCTCCTGTCCCCCTACTTAGGAGAAAGCATTTCAAGAAGTGCTTTGCATGAAATCTCCTATCGTTATTCTTTTATTAAACATGAGAATATTCTGCATGTCCACAACTAAATGTGTGTTATATAATTACAAATGATTTAGTGAAATGGTCACTGATGTAAATGCATGTTTCAACATACACATAAGGACACATTTAAAACTTAATGTGGTACCTGAATGCAATTTCTGCAAGACAAAGTCTGTCTGCTACAGACAACGTGCAGAGGTATTCCCAGGGGCAGGACAAGGGGGAGGCATGGAGATAGGATGGGGATGCCTAACTCCCCGTCCTTTGGCAAGAAGTCATAGATGTGATTCCTTCCTTTCTCTTCAGAATGATCTATACCCAGAAGAGATAAATGAGATCAAAGCCACATTCAGGTCATACATTTTGGCCAACTTTCCTCAATTATAGATGATCTTTAGGCACAGATATAAAAAGAAGTGTCTCCTCAGCATTAAATGGAACAAAATTAGCATTTTTAAATTGCTGAGTAAGCAAGCACAACTGAATTCAAATTTATTTTTCTTTTCTGCACCAATATGTCATCGGTTTTCTGACTATAATTTGGGAAGAAGGTTTTAAATGTTATCTAAAAATGTTTTAGGCAGCATAATCAGGATGATTTTAAAATTCCATTGCAGCATATAGAAACAATTTTTAAAGCATGTGTGACAATAATTTCTTTTCTTTGTTCATATTTAACTCACTAGAATGCTAACATAACCACAACAAAGGAGAATTTGGGAAATAGATTTGAAAATGCCCATACTCGACCCTATCATTATCTTAAATTATATCTTTAATTATTTAAAAACATTTTAGTTTTAAGTTTAAATATATTTTGGCCCCATCTTCCTCCGAGTCATTCCAGATTCTCTTCCATCCCTACCCATTCAACTTTAAGTTCTTTCTCAAAAAACAAACAAAAATCCAATAAATAGCAAAACTCCCTAAAATCAAGAAAACAAAATAAAACAACACTCAAAAAGAAAAAACAACAACAAATAGAAGCTGACGAGACAGCTGTGGAGTCTATTATGTGTTGGCCAACTCCTCCTGAATGCGAGGACTGCTCTGGAATGATTGATACTCCTATTGTCACTCCATTGGAGAAAACTGATTTTCCCTCTCCCGGCAGTCGTTAGTGATAGTTCAGTTGTTAACTTTTACCCTAGTGGCTCAGGTTTCATTCATTCATTCATTCATTCATTCATTCATTCATTCATCCATCCATCCATTCATTCATTCCTTCCTGTTTAATGTAATAAAATAGAGCATAATAATATAAAACAGAAACTATCACACTGAAGATAAATAAGACAAACAGAAGGAAAAGAGTCCAAGATAAGGCACAAGAATCAGAGACCCACTTGTTCACACGCTCAGAAATTCTATAAAAACACTAAACTGACAGCCACAATTCGTACACAGAGGAGCTGGTACAGACCAGTGCAGGCTCCATGCTTGCTGCCTCAAGCTCTGAGCTCACAGAAGATTTGCTCATATGGATTTAAAGAGACTCATTTCCTTGGAATCCTCTATCTCCTCTGGCCCATATACTTTTTTGCCTACTCTTCCACAAGATTCCCTGAGCTCTAAGGAGAGAGATTTGATGGAGACAACACGTTTAGAACTGAGTGGGTTTTTTTTTTTTCCTGTGAAAAATTAAATTGGTAGAAAATAGGTTTCTTCAAAGAAAAACAATAACAAAAGTATATCTAAGTACAATAAATTTTACAGCTGTTATCTCTACCCTGTATAACAATCTTAAATGTGTGTTTACTAAATATTTGGAAACTATCTAAAATTATATGGTGGTGAATGTGATTTAAAGAAGAGAGAATTTTGTCAGAAAACTAAACTAAGAATATTTTTAAAATATATGTGAAACAGACACTGGTATTTTTTGTAACTAGCTTTAACTTAACATAAATTTTTATTTGTGACACAGAAGAAATTTGATTTAATAATGTTCCAAAATTCCACCAGAATAAACTCTCCCAGGGTAACAGATGCAGTGGAACCAGGTAAATTTCTAAATCTAAGCATCGCTTTCTCTGCTACAGCACATAGTTAATGGTGTTTCTCCTGACATCTCCAGGTTCAGAGACTCTAAGCTATGTGTTCAAAAAAAAAATCTTTATGCAGATCATTGTTTAAATGTGTTTAGAGAAGCATTAATTTTATTTTTAGAAAGAGGTCTGGTTTGCTTACATTTTATCAGATAATAAAAGTATTAAAGTTTTATGGTCTTTTGGTTAAAAAGTCAACTTACTTTATTCAATGCACAAAATATTAAAAATGAATAAAATAAGTCATTTACAATCTGAACAACCATAGACAATTGCATTTTAATTTTTTTTCTTCTAGTTTTGCTTGGAATTTGCGTTTTGGAAAAATAAAAGAGAGAGAGAGAATGCTGTTATAAACTCCACACAATTCGGCATGCTACCCTGTTGTTCCAGAGGGTGTTAATATTTCCAAGTGTGAATAAAGTGTATTCCCATTGCCAACTTCAAAAGCCACACTACAGAAATGTGTGACCATCTTCCTGGGTATTTTAGATAAATAATCTTTCATTAAAGAAGGAAATTTGCCGTGTGAAAGGTACTAAGCTGGATAGTATGTGACAATAATAATCACCCTGCCCACTTTTGTGTTTCCTTTTTCCTTTTCCTGATACAGAATTCTGTTGGTTATTTTCAGAAAAAAAATTTAAAGAAAATTGTGTTTTAATGAAAACATTTACCAAATAAACAGCTCAGTTTGTTTTCTCTATTTGCCAGTACTTTCAAACCATTCCTCACTTGGAGGGTATAATTAAAAAAAAAAATAAGAAGAATTATAAGAATGAGAAAAATGAGTGTTTTTAAAGCCATGCTTACAGAAAGGGGAGTCTTCAGGTTTAAATGGCAATATGCATTGTAGTAAACATGGATATACAGTATCACCACATGTAACACCATTCACAAAGGACACTGGGCTATGATTCAAAGATGTCACTTTTTCTTATATGCTGAGCTGTTGTTGGGGGTGGGAACAGATAAAGGGAGTTGGGAGGGAGAGATAGAGATGTGTGTAGATATAGATGTGTATGTGAAATATGTACACATATGCATGCATGTGTGCATTGGTGTGTGACTTTGTGTATGTGTGAAGATGGATGTGCATGAACATAAATGTCTGTGAGCATGCATGCCCATGTACACATGTAGAAAATGGAAGTCTCAGAACTACAAAATTAAATGGTGAGGAAAACATGCAAAGAGACATGTGAACAGCATAGAATAATTCACAATACTCCAGAGACACAAAAGGCTTCCTTTATTTGTCTAATGCCTTACTATTGAAATTTTCTTAAGTAACAATGTTTCCAATCATATTGGTAGAATGGTGGAGAGACTAAAGAATGTATTAATGAAAAACCCATACAATTCACTTGTCTGATTAGACAGGTATTTCTGACATGTGCCTAAAATTTATTTATTGTCTTTCATTGATAAATTAAAGTTGACAGAGATGACCTGATGCTGATAATACGATGGAGAGTGGAAACTTCTTGAGATAAATGTGACATTCTATTTTACAATCTGACTTTTTTAATTGTATCAGCAATTATATTGTTTAATTGATTGCCTTATTTAGTTTGGGGAATATATTTGAAAATGACTCTGTGTGTGTGTGTGTGTGTGTGTGTGTTTGTGTGTGTGTGTCTGTGTGTATATGTGTGTGTGTCTGTATGTGTGTGTCTGTATCTGTGTGTGTGTGTGTGTGTGTGTGTGTGTGTGTGTGTGTGTGTGTTGAGAGAAGGGATGATGGATAAGAAAGCTTTATGCCTAAGGAGAAGTAGAGAAGTAGAAATGATCACAGATGCAGGAAATATTTAAAATAACATATACAGCCACCTCTAAAGCCCTGATTACAAGTGTCATTTTTTTTTTTTTTAACATGCTTCAACTGTAAAATGATCCTGGCTTCATTACTTGGAGAGTCAAACTCTGACATTATCTGCATGTTAAATACCTAAATGTGGTATTAATTGTACTTTCTCATTGGAGTTTATTTTCAAAGCAAAGTGCATAAGACATATTTAGAAATATGTAGTGTATATTCATGCATGCTTGCAAATGAAACAGGATTTAAAGTCTGAAAATGTACATGCTCTGAGATACATTCTCCTTAGGGAGTCTCACTGGTTAATTTTAATATGAATGAAACAATGTATTCTCTGCTTGAAAATACTAGGTTTGCATTTACTTAAAATTTGAATAAACTTGATCCTGAGTTAGTTTCAGACACATGAAGATGAAAATGGTAGGCAAAACCTCAAAGAGACTAGCAGTTTTATGAGAAAATTGATTTTATAAGGCAAAATAATCTTGATTTTTTTACCAATGACAATATTACCATTTCTCTCCTTTTCGGCACCTAATCACTAAACTGAATGACACTACAAGATTTGAAGAACAGTAGAAACTAAAGACATTTTTTTGTGTGTGTGTGTGGATTCCTTGAGGTACAAAGAGATAATTGTTTACCAATTTCTTTTGGACCAGAAAGTAAAATTTATTTTCTGAGTAATTTATCTTTTATATGTCATGGAATCAGAAAATTTCAAAAGGTTTCTACCATTGTTCCTCCCCAATATTCATATAACCAATCGTTACTGCTCCTGGCCCATGTTCTTTCCATTTCTCCATATTCATGTAACCAAGTACTATTGCCCTTTCCCACACTTATATAATCAATCGCAGACATTGAAAAAAAAAATCTCTGAGATGTTAGTGTTTTCATGTGTTTGTTTTGTTGTCTTAATCCTTTACTGTTAAAAGTCAATTTATGTATTAATTAAATACTATAAGATTAATCTATTAAAATGCTTAGTGATTTTAAACTGGTTCACTAATTGACCATTTTTTTCTTAGCCACTTTTTCTAAAGTACCAAGAACAATTGAACTGACAGATTTCATTCACTCACCATATAGTTATTTGCTTATTTGGGGTACAATATTGCACATACACACAATGTTGTCAGTCTATAATAAACCAAAACTTCCATTTTTAAGTCAGTTTTCTTATCTGTAGGCATCACTAAGCCTGACTGTGTAATATTCTCCTTTACAAATGACTTTCTGATACCATCTCCTTTGCAAATCTTCAATGAGGCCAAGTTATCAAGCCTAGAAAGTTGCTATGATATGCACATGCAAACTAACAGAGAACCAGATGATCCAGATTAGGAGAGGATTACAATTAGAAAGATTGGGGGGTGGGGGAGAAGGCAGGTAATAAGAAGCTAGATGTTGTAATTTGACCAATCTTCATGTTTGATTTAAGATCAGACTTACAGTTTCTATACAAAGTTTTGAGAAGGAAGAATATCAGTGATTTGTATGGATAAAGGTTTTGTACTTGTTCCAGCTCACTGAGTTTTGCCCATGTGGCACTTCCTATGGTTGCTTCACCCATTAATCACATGAGAACATCACTTTTATTACCTTAGCAGTACAGTTTCAGACATTTCCAAGTGTATACCTGGTTGGGTTATCCAAGTTATGCATTAAACTTGATTTTGAATAAATCTTACTTATTTCTAAAATCAAAACAACCATCAATATAAAAGAATTTTAGTTTTTAACTATAATCTCCAATTTATAAAAAATGATTCCACAAAAGCTTTTCTAGTAGTTTTCTTCCTTCCTTCCTTCCTTCCTTCCTTCCTTCCTTCCTTCCTTCCTTCCTTCCTTCCTTCCTTCTTTCTTTTCTTTCTTTCTTCCTTCCTTTCTTTCTTTCTTTCTTTCTCTCTTTCTTATCAATATTCACTTAGTGGCTTAAGATGACTACTTGAGTGTTTGATTTCGGCTATGAGTATTGTATGGATTTTTTAAAGTTTATTTTCATTTATGCACTTACGAAAGATTTTGTTATAAATTTTCAAATGTAAATAACATGCCAATTTTACCATGTTCCTCCTATAAACAATTCCTCTACCAAATTCATATGAAATATCATACTGAAGTCACTATTTTGTACAATGAATATATGTTAGTAAAATTGGTAGTGCTAGGAAGATGGTTTTAGAATAAAAGCTCTTGATGAATTGGTGTGAGGATCTGCATTAAATCCTCAGCAATGATATAAAAAGCCATGTGTGCATGTGCATACATCCTTAATCCCACTGCTCTGAAGCATGGAAACAGAAGGCTCTGGGGCACGATGGCTGTCAACCTAAATCAGAGAAAGACCAGTCTAAAGGGATTAAGAAAGAAAATGGCAGAGAAATACACCTGACATTCTCTTCTGAACTTGTGCATGCAAAGGCACATAACTACACACATTGGTGCATATACTACACGTGTCAGGTACATACATGCACAATTTTTATCTTGATTGAATATTATAGATGGACTAACTTAAACTGTTAAGTAAAATAATTCCAATGTGTAATTTTTTGTGTATTCGTACTTCTAATTCTAGAAAATGGAATGTTGGGATGGCATATTTTATTGTGAGAATAATTTACTCTTAGTGTCTAGAATATGAAAGCATAAATATATTTCAACACATTGTAAAAGAGAAATAAACTGAAGTTGAAGTTAAAAATATTTATTTTGCCATTATGTAACATCAACATGAATTACTATTTGCCAAAATATAATTATATACCATAAATTTTATTGATATATATATGTATACAAAATGATATTTCAAAAACCAGTAAGATGGCTCAGCAAGGTTCCTTACTGTCTGACCTGATGACCTGAGGTCAACTTCTGGTCTCACAAAGTAGAAGAAAAAAATTAACTCATCTAAGGTTTCTTCTGACCTCCACACCAGACTATCACATGCTTTCTTGTGCACTCCCATGAACACACACACATACAAGCACACACATACACACTAAATGAAATAAAAAGAGACCAAAATCAAAATGATAAATAAAATAATCATTTTATATGGTCATGGATGCTGAAACCATCTGACCGAACAGCTACATTTACCAATCAGAAAATTTACATAGTAAATGGTCTTTGATAGCATCTGACCAAGCCAATTGTCAAAATCTTTTTTACCTCTACATATAGCCATTTGGATGTGTAGGTATGGATGTTTGTGAAGGAATGATTTTATATCTCCTTTACTTCCCTCTTTCTTACTTGATAACTTGAAAAGAACAGTCTTCAAATTTCATTTAGAAATAACTCTCAGAAAATTGCTGTGAAAATTTGTATGAGGTGTCATTTCATCTCCTTAAGAAGCTAACCCATGTAAAGCATTTCAGACTCTTTTAGATCTAGGGCTCCGAAAGTCATAGTCAGGGTTTGCCTCTTTGCCACGGTTGTGGTTGTCTTAAAACATTTTCAGTCGGGGTTATAAAATTCAATGAATCAATATATTTTTCTTTCAGAGCAAGAAGAAATTATGCAATAATTCAGGAATCTGTCCTTTGTTCTCCATGTCAGATAACCAAAACCCTAAAGAATGGAGTATTTTGCTTAAGTCATAGTTCTGGAATTCATCAACAGAGTGAGAGGATTGATTGAGAAAAGCACATCTCAGGAAACTCCAGCTTCACCACAAACAGCTGTCAGCAGGGAAAAATTCTGCTTTTAGGTCTACTTGTGTTTAATTCAGTTCTAATTGTTATCTGAAGCAATCTGAAACTTGTGATCTTTTTAACTTCATTTTTATTTCAGTGACTCAAGGATACCTCTTCCTCCAACAAAGAATTGAAAAGAATCAACATTAAAATTAGGTCAAAAGTTGATGGTAATGAACTAGAACTTGTTGGAACTCTTCTGCAACAGTTCAAGTCTGTGGAAGGAAGACAATGGTAGTGGCACTCTTGGCCAGTTTCTATCCAGACTCATCCATATAGCAGAAGTACATGTGGATGGCCATGGAGGTAGATGTCTGCTCCAGGACGGTTTGATAGGTAGGGACTTTAAGGAAAGCATTGAGTATCTCAGGGCGCTCACTGTCTTTTCCCTTATTTGGAATTCTGTTTGCATTGCTCACATTAACATCTATTTTCCTTAATGAATATTTCCAGCTCAAAGGTGGGGGGTGATAACCCAAGTGAATCCTTTTCATATTAGTTCATTAAATTAACACAGTTATGACTTGTAATGAACCTCTGCCTTTTGATGTTTGATTCAGGTTAGCAGAAATATCCAGGACAATAAGTGTGTGCCCTGAAAACATGATCTTTTAATAAAAGAAAATAATTTTTTGTTAGCAAGCTCTTGTAACAAGTTGCAAGTTTTTCTATCTGGGGATATGAAATTGTGGTAAATATTGGCTATGTCATAGTTTTGATTTGTTCATTTAATTGAAAATGTTCTTTATTTCTTAACCTCAGTGACTGACCCTACTTACAAATTACCTTTTTGTTGTTATTTCTTATCCTATTTTCAAATTATAAATTTTAAGTTAGGCATTTTTCGCAATTTTTAAAATGAATGACAGTGGGAATGGGGACTCTCCTTCAAAATCCTGTTAAACAAATCAAAGGTAAAATACTGCCACATTCATGAAGATTGTATTCACTAAATCATTCTCAAATTAGACCCTTCAGAAGCAACATGCTACAGGAGTAGCTAGTACTCAATTGGTGCATTGCCTGGAGGCTTTGGACTGCATTACCCTGCAGATCCATCACAGGAACAATAGAATTGAGCAGTTCCACCTTCTCATCCACTTTTCATAAGGAATATCTAGATAGCCAAAGCTTGATGAAAATCTCTGTAACTCTCCATATGACAAGCTGGGAAAATTCCATGATCTTATTAGTGTCCAGTCATTCACAGTTTGTTTTTTCTGTATCAAAACATGCATACAGATAATAGGAATAAATTGTTTATTCCCCATGTTACCAGGCAATTATAAATATTTCAGCAAAAGGGTTATACTGTGCCAAGGTTAGAATCTAATAGAATAATTCAAGATGCAAATGCCATTGTCTAGTGCGCTAATGTTGATGTTTCCAAACAGTCCTCATTCAGGCTTCTAGAGAAAAAATATTTTAGCAGAATAATGTATACCATTGCTTTGAAACGCTGCTAGCCTATCACTTATTTTTCCTTGGAGTCTTTATAGTTTTGTTCCCCTTGGACTGTATTCCCAGGAAATTATGCTCTGCCTTGCACATAAACAGCATCAACTGAAGACTGTTAATGTCACATTAGAGCAGTTTAATGTAAAAATTACAACAATTAAAGCTATATGTTTATCACATCACATTTATTATATTACCATTATATTATATTAAGAACCTCACTCAGTTTGGTAATTGTAACATTTTAATCTTTTTCATAAACAAAATTAAATAGTAACAGGTGACATAGATCAAGATGAATTTTATAATTTTATAGCTTCTCTAACAGAGGATGTTTAAAAATCATGGATCTAAAAGGAATTTAAGGAGTTTTTGAAGCCAACCTTTTACAGATCAAAGAAAATGTACCAACAAGAGAAAGTAGCGTCTGAGTGCCAGCCGGTCTTCAGGAGCAGAACCAAGACAGCATCAAAGCCAAAGAGTAATGGCTAGAGAAGTGTTGGCCTTGTTTGGTACTTTGTTGTCCTCTGAGGGCCCCTTTCCTTTGGTAGTGAGTGAGAGGGTGCAGGGTCTCTGTCTGCTCTTTCTCCTTTTACATACTCTAGCATCTCTCTTCGTCTTTGTTCCCATGAACATATTTAACGATGCTACCTACTACCCTCTCTTGTTTTCTTCGTAGCCTTGGAAAACTTTGTTGTTGCTGTTTTCCGTTTTTAAGAAAAGAGGGAATTGCTAAACTCTGCTAGTCTCACAAGTTGTCTTTGGGAAAAGCTAGAAGGCAAAAGGACGTTTTGCAATGGAGCTTCCGTAGCTTCTCTGACACGGAATAGATACAGACCATCCTTCTCAGGAGGTACAAACCTACCTGTGCACATAAAGCCAGGGTGCAGGGCTCCCCACAGGGCCCACACTGCTTTCTAACTGATAAGCCAGCTTTCTTCTGTTAACATGACAGTGTTGACATCATCATTTATTTTAATTGATTTAGATTCTCTCCATGACCTCCATCTGCGTTGAAAATAAGTATCTTTAATGAGATGTGAAAGCTCATCTATATATGAGTTCAAGAATGAGTATTTATATGAGCATTTATGCCCAGACCCGAATGGAATATTAGTAATATGACCTCTGTTTTTAAGAAATATTACTCAGGTAACATCTCCAGGGAGACTCCTGCATGCGAGGGTCCTCTGGACATAGTAGCATTACTACCTCCCTCAAGAGCTCTCAACAATATGGCTTTCTAGATGAGATCTGCAAGAACACCAGCCAACATTTTGACAAAGATGGGAGAATCTTTCAAATCCCCACCATTACCATTATGTAAGGAGTTATAGAGAGGCAATGTCTGTGAAGAGAGAGAACAGGTTTCTCTTTCTTATTTCCAAGGACAAAGCTCCAGTCTAAAGAAGTTAGCTGCAAGCAGATAGAAATAAGGGCAATAATACTTGATATCAGTAGATTTTAGGTGTGTGACCAAGTGTGTGTGTGTGTTTGTATATATGTGTGTGTGAATGTGTGTATGTGTGTCTCTATGTGTATATATGTGTGTATATGTGTATTTGTGTGTGTAAGTGTGATTGTGTGTGTTTGTGTGTGTTTATATGTATGTGTGTGCATGTGTGTGTATATGTGTATGTGTGTATGTATGTGTGTATATGTGTTTTTGTTTATTTGCGTGTATATGTGTATGTGCATGTATGTATGTGTATGTGTGTATGTGTTTTTGTTTATTTGCATGTATATGTGTATGTGCGTGTATGTATGTGCATGTGGGGTGTGCATGTGTGTGCATGTGTGTGTATATGTGTATGTGTGTATGTATGTGTGTATATGTGTTTTTGTTTATTTGCGTGTATATGTGTATGTGCATGTATGTATGTGTATGTGTGTATATGTGTTTTTGTTTATTTGCATGTATATGTATATGTGCGTGTATGTATGTGCATGTGGGGTGTGCATGTGTGTGCATGTGTGTGTGCATGTGTGTATGTATGTGTATATTTGTGTGTGTGTATGTATGTTTATGTCTGTGTATGTGTGTGTGTATTTGTGTGTGTGTATGTATGTTTATGTCTGTGTATGTGTGTATGCATGTGTGTATTTGTGTGTATTCATGTGTATGTCTATGTATGTGTGTATGCATGAGTATATGTGTGTGTACGTGTGTGTGAGTATGTGTATGTCTGTGTATGTGTGTATAGATGTGTGTATGCATGTGTACGTGTGTATTTGTGTGCAACAAAACAAACATTGAAGAGTTGATGAATTTGAGATGGAGTAGTTAGAGCACATGAAAGGAGTTAAAGGGAAGAAGGGGTTGATAGAAATGACACAAATTACACAATATTCATGTATTTAATACTCAAATCTTTTTAAATAAAATTAGCCACGACAAAGGAAAACACAGTGCTGAAGCTGAGCTGTAGCTCAGTAGAATGCTTTCCTAGTGTGCAGGAGGTCAGAGCTTGAATCACCAGCACTATAGAGGAAAAGAAAAGAACCAGAGCCAACCCATGTCCATTTGGAAAAAGAATCAAAGGCACACAGCAAAGTGCAGATCTTCCTACATCATGGAAAGATGTATAGAGGAAGCGAGTGTGTCAGTGTGAAGGGTGCTTTCATGTGATCCTCGCTGTTAGCAGAAGTTTGCTATTAGTATATGGAAGGGATGTGAGACCAACTCACACATGCATATTCTAAATTTATAAAATTTCAGATAGCTTCCAAGAATCTTTGTACTTTTCATTTGTTTCCAAATTATATAGAGATATGAAAAAAGTAAATAGTTCATAAATTCTACAATAATCAATATAAAGAAAACTTCAAATGAAGGGTCAGTTGGCCACTTGGAGACCCTTGGCTGGAATACTATGCTTTGCCACATATTCCTTATGGAGTTGACACCTTCAAATTTAAGTTATTTTGCATGATCGACATTATTCCTTTTTTGCATTTTACAGCCTGTTTGATGTATAATACTCTTTCTAGGTACATTTAAATAAATAGATTTATATAAAGCATTTTATAATGCTATTATTAATTGAAATGGTAATTTTCAAGACCTAAACTGAACAGAATTTTAGGGATTTTTAAGGTAATTTTTTTAGACCAAAAGCACAAACAATAAAATCTAGGCTACTCAGGATCATTCAGAATTGAGTATGGACCCTCTGTATTTAACATTTCCCTTCGGTGTAGCAGAGATATTTTAGTAAGATTATTTCTTCATTTCCAAAGGCAGGCTAGGGCTGGGACACCCAATCCTTAATGTGTAATAAAATGAAATGGCAATTTTCCAAGAGCTGTGAGACAGCAGCTAATTAGCACATTAATTTATATAAATAAAATTCTCTTTGCTGTTCCCCAGTGTTCTGCCTGAGAAATGCAACAAGATGACCAAACACAACAAACCACAGTGAAATTTACAGGATTGGAAAAAAGAAACAGAAATAACCCCTTGAGCTTGTTCTAACTTTTCTGATTCTCCTTCATATGAATTCATCATTCTGCAAGTCTTCAAATCCAATGACTAGTTCACAGGGAAGGGGAAGCCCACTTCCATATTCCAGTCATAAATTCACAGATGATACACTTACAACCATAATTAAAAAAAGGGAAGTTTTAGGGCTAAAATTGGCTTTTGAGGTTTGGATACATACATTTTATTGAAAAAAAAAACCAAACAATTTTTTAATTTTAAAAATAGTTTTCCTTGCCTGAAAATACTTGATTTCATTGTTTTTTATTATTATTTTAGTATTAGCATTATTAGTATTATTGTGGGTGGCCTAATTTTTAAAGATAAAAGTATCTCCTAAGGTCAAAACAGTATCTTCATTGAAATTGGTACTTGAATAAAAAGGCAAAGTTCTACCCAGTTATGGTAGTGTGTGCTAAATAATCCCAACCCTTGGGTGATTGAGAAGGATTGCTGTGTTTTAAAGACTCTTCTGGCCTACATGGTGAGTTCAGGTCATCTTCTTGAGGTGCATAATGATATAAAGAGACACTATCACAAAATAAATAAAAGTAAACAAATTAATAAATAAATAACTCTAACCCCAAAACATAAACACAAAGGAAGAATCATAAGTTCTAGAAAAAAAGCTTTGCTCAATTTTTATTATACTGTAATTGTTAACATGACATAAAAACATTGAATATATTAAGTATTTTTGGTTATGTATGTAACCTCTTATTTCTACACAGATGCACAAATAAATACCTATTTCTGGTTATAACTCCCCTGACAGGTTGCAGCTAACAAAGCCCTGGGTGATAGTTACAACCCATTATTCAGCGATAAAATCAACTTTATAAATAATAAATTAGAACAGAAAATAAGAAAACAGAATTCACATCATAAGCCTGCGCACTGTTCTGTAATATATTCTAACCATGCATGTGAGTCTGATTGTGCACACTGAGGTATAACAACTCTTTAGAAACCATCCTGAGTGTGGTAAAACAGACCCAGAGAGATAGACATGAACCTTCATCCAGAAACTGATGAAAGCAAAGCAGAGATCCACAGTTAAGTACCATGTTGAGCTCCTGGTCTAGCTGAAGAGAGGAAGGAGAGAGTATATGAGCAAAGGAACAGGATCATGAAGACTCCTCCTCTAACAGAGATGGCAAACCCAAGCTCTTGGGAGCTCAGTGACTAAAATAAGAGCTGAGGAACGTTCATGGAAAGACTGAATCCTCTGAGTGTAGACATCAGCTGAATGGTGTGGGCAGTTTGTGGAACCTCTTGCAGTAAGACCGGAGTTTACTCCTGGTGCATGAACTGGCTTCTTGGAGCCCATTCCCTGCGGAGGAACATCTTACTCAGCCTTGATACTCCGAGGGGAGGAACTCCGGCCTACCTCACCTGGATATGCCAGACCAAACTGACTCACCATGGGAGTCCTTGTCCTCCTTGGGGAAGGGATGGGGAGATGGGTGGGGGATGTGGGAAGGGATGGGGAGCAGTGGAGGGTATGGGAAAATAAAACTTTTAAATAAAAAAAAATCATACCTGTGAATGTTTGTAGGATCTTTTATAAAGGGCAATATAAAGACTCCAGAAAAGCATAGTTATTAAATAAATCTTTCAATTCAATAAAAACTTATTACTGAAGTAAAACACCCAAGACACAGATAATGACTCTATGGAACATGTTACACTGGACTTCACAAGCAATTGAACAAAATATACAGACGTGATATAATATCTTGATGAATACAGTGCCATGAAGAGTATAAATGAGGAACAGAGGACTGGAGACTGCAACCAGAGGTTTGATGAGGGCGCTAGTGGTACAGTTGTGAATGGAGGCTCAGGAACCTCAGCTCTGGGCAAACATTATAGCCAAGGCTAAGACAAGAACAATATCTTCCTATGCTGAGTAAATACAAGAGGTGAAGGTGAAATATATGATAACATGTAGAAAAAGAAATAGGTTAGAACTAATCACAAGGTCGAGAGCTCTACTGTACTGAGGTGTGATGGAAAAGCTAAACAGAACTGCCACACCCCTTTCCACTACTGAGTTCTTTGATTGTGTATGGAGAAAATTTAACATTTAAACAACGTTAGTGGGTGAAGATGAAGTAGTGGTGGGAAGCCTTTAGTCTATCTATGAAGATTAAGATGATGATATCTTTATGAAGGGTAGGAATTTATAAGAGTGGGTAAGAATAGACTTTGGTCAATTCTGTTTATGAATTAATGGCAAACAAAAGGAAAGAGACACGTCAATGATGATTTTGAGTTTGTCCTACTAATTTTGTGAATAGTGGTGGAGACTTTACTGATATGTAAAAAAAATTGTAAAAAGTAGAACAAGGAAGACACACCACGATGCTGATGAATGGAGTAAAAGCAGGCTGCATGTTAAAATTGTTATCATTTAAATTGTCTAACTATGACACTTAGCTCCATGGACAAACTTATCTAATCTAAACATTTTCTGAGTCCCTGATTGTTTACAACCTGCAAGCTTACTTTAGGTCCTGATTTCTTTCATCGGTGGATCTCTGACCTTTTTCGTTTGACCTGTAAGCAGGGTCTCTTTCCTTACCAGAACCAGGATGTAGTAGAATCTGAATCAGTTGTGCAAAGACCACTAATCACACATTAAATATACAAGCAATTTCAATCTTTAAGGAACCTAAGAATATCAATCAAAAGACTGTTACTGCAATAAGCTTTGAGAATTCCCCATGGTATGTGGCAAATTAAGTAACTGAAAATTATAAAATAGAATAATCTGTAACATTAAATATCATGTCTTAGAATATTTAATAATATATAAAATAGGAATATCATACATAAACAGAATTCTATCAGATTCTATGCCTGTACTAAAATATAAGGTAGACATTTATTACAAAGTCATGTTGAAAGATATGTGAAAAAAATACATTTGTGCTTATCTCTGAAAATTTATTGTAATTTAGGTTTTTCTCTATAATTCTACCTTTAAAATATTTTCTATGAGTGTATAAGTGCACTGGCTCTGTCATGTCACAGCCAAAAGATATTATTTCCTAACAATCTTCTCTAAGTTATGGCTTTTATGAAATCTTTTATTCCCATCTCCCATGTGTTTTCTAAGCCTTGAGATAAGAAAAAAATATGATAGAGTTTTCTCATTTGGAATTACAAATTCTATAGTTACTTATACAAGACACCTTTTAAAGTTATCAGTCTCTATAATTGTTTTAGCCCCAAGATCCAGACCAACTGCCTCAAATAGACTTCCCACAGATGTCTGGTCTTAAATAATCAGACAAAGTCATATATTAATTACAAACTGTTTGGTTTATGGCTTAGGCTCATTATATTTATGGTATAGGCTCTTGCATCTTAACCCATTTATATTAATCTGTGTCTTGCCATGCGGTGCAGTTTACCAGTACTTTTATATCTTACTCTCTTGGCAATAGCTAGAAGCATCCCCTTCTGACTCTGCCCTTCTCCTTTATCTATGCTTGCATTTTTTTGCCTGTCTCTAAACTGCTTCCCCATAGGCTAAAACAGTTCTTTTATTATCTAATGATAATTACAGCATACAGAAAAATATCCTACATCACTTCCCCTTTTCTATCTAATCAAAAAGGAAGGTTTCAATTTCAACATAGCAAAATTGCACATAGCAAAACAATATCAAGCAAAAATTAACAAGATCTAGCCTATATACTTTTAACAAAATGAGAGAAAATATTCTATTACCTACCTTATCCTTGTGAGAACATCTAATTTGTCTTTTATTATAACTAAAGAAAACTACAATTATAATTATTTAAACTTCAACTACATCAAGGACCACAGAAAGATGTAATATTACTGGGGTAAACAGGAAGTACAAGCAACTTCCAAAATCTAGAACTTACAGAGATGACATCTGGCTGCCTGGACAGTCACCCAGACTTCCTTTGTAACATTGGGACATCTATTTTCAGCCTACAGGTCTATAGCATTTGGCAGATTTCTTTTTGAAGAAAGAAATTTGAAGAACTATTTCATCTATTTTGTCATAGAATCATAGTCAACTGATTCTCCCTATGTCCTGCAGATTGTCTGGAAGCTTTCTCTGTGAAGCAGGAATCTGAGGGACCATTTCCCTTCTTCTACCACTTTCCTATAAGTCCTGCATATCCAGTTTATACTGCATACTGTCAAGCAGTTGAGGCAAGAACACTTTCTTTCCCAGTGGCTAATTTTTTGCCACTTAGAAAGGAAACTTCACATGGAGTTTCTTTGATGCCCCAAATCCTTTTGAGTAGATTCATGCTGCCATGAGCAGACATGTCTCACTGTTCAGAAAAGCCTAAGTTCTTTAAGCATCTTAAACGTCATATTCTAGAGGTCTTCGAAGTGTTCAAAAATTACCATTCTAATTGAAATAAATCTTTGTATACCTAAATTTATCAAACTAACATGACTATAAGTTTGATTATCACTGATGATTATTAATCTGCACTTATTAGTTATACATTACAATTTTAAATGAGTTACATAAACATAATACCTTAAAAAGGAATAGAAATGCAATATAACAAAATTGACTTCAAATTTGTATCAAACCAAAAATCCATACCAATGTATTTGAGATTAACAGTCGCTTTTTAAGAACAAGGCAGATTCAATAATTTATCTATAATTTTCATATCATATGGTCCCTTTTCCCTAGAAAGAGATTAACTATGATTATTAATCATTTATAATAAAAACAAACTTTTACATATAGTATTTTGGAAATTTGGACATAGCTTTCCGCTACTACTTCCTGCTGATTGGCCCTAGCAATCTTATGGAAGTCCTGAGGCAGGAACATCTTAGCTGGCATCCTTGAAGCTGATGTGACCATCACTACCTTTCAGAGATTTTTCAGGGAGTCTTGGATCCATATTAGCCTGGAAGAAATCCACAGGTTCTCATCTTCTATAGAAACAAAAGCAGAACCTCCCTTCTAAAGTGACAATTTGACCCAAATTTCAAAGTTAAGATAACTTTAAAATATATATGTTGGTTTAACTTAGCAGCTTTTAAAATCAAATGTCTTTCTGCAGTTAGTTCATTAACAGCTAAGAATTTAAAAAGAAATAATAAATATAATCCAGAATCTTTGTATATTTTCCATCTTTACTTGGCATATATATATACACACACATATAAAAATATATTTAATTTCTTTTTTTAAAGAACTTTATCCTTTTTCTTTTTTCTTTTTTCCCAAAACCCACATATATTTTTAAACACACTGTAAACCATTGAGAGGTTTCTTTTTTTTTTTTTTATCTGTCTTTGCTGTGTATCTCTTATCTTTTTCTGTTTCTGACCACACCTTTGATCTGCCAACATGCAGCTAGGATTAAAGATTGGGCTATAGCCCATGACTCTACCCAGCTCAACCCAGCATCTTGGTGTATGAGAGCTTACTTTCATGACAGACTTAGTGGCAGGAACCACATTTACCATTCCAACTATGGGGAATTTTAGGGTTCACACTGCCACCAAATAGAGCACCAATGCTCACTGCTCATGAACTCTATTTAAGAATTTAGTAGCAGGGCCTTTTAAAGAGCCAGGCAGTTTTTGCCTCTAAAGCTGAGTCAGAAAGCCTCTCTTTAAGAAGCTGTGCCTTTTGCTTGTCTCCAGAAAATAGATCTGACCCAAGAAAATGCTGCTACTAAGAAGGTGTCTTTGATTATGTTCCCTTGTTGTTTGTAAAAGTTGTAACATTAAATCTATAATAAGCATCTCATGCTTGTACCTAGTCTTTTGTGAGACTGTGCGACACATGTTATAGCTCAGGCTACACACAGCAAATCCACCATTTTGTAATTCAGGCCCGCAAGCCATGCAATCTCTGTACTAAAGCTCACTTATAAGACACAACTCGGAAGTTGTTTTTTGGCTCCTTTTCTGTGTTCTAGAACAATTTTTAAGTTTTCTCAGACTTTACATGAATGTAAGTGTCCCATGTTGGGCACCATTTGTAGTAAAATGTTTCTAGCCTGGACTAGCCCCAAGATCCAGACCAACTGTCCCAAATAGACTACCAATAGTTGCTTGGTCCTAAACAATTATACAAAGTCTTATATTAATTAAAAACTGTTCGGCGTATGGCTTAGGCTCATTCATTATCAGCTAGCTCTTATATCTTAATCTATATCTTGCCACGTAGCTTGTGGCTTACCTGTACAAGAGAGACAGATGTAAAAGTACATCTGCTTCTGACTCTGTGTTCTTTCTCCTTTATCTATGCTTGGAATTTCTGCCTGTATCTAAGCTTCTTCACCACAGGCCAAAACAGTATTTTTTTTTTTTTACTAGCCAATGGTAATGCACAGTATAAAGAAAGACATCTCACATCATATATTAATCATTATCTGCTTCATAAAATTCCTTTTCTGATTAGGGGTGAGAATTGTAGTACTGATATGGGATTTCTTTCTATATGCTATGAATTACCATTGCTACAGCATGCAGCTTAAGTTGTAACAAGGCCAGTTCCTGGAGTCTTAAAAGAGCTGCAAGCATGAGTACAAGCATGAGCTACATATGGTGGGTTTAAGGTGTACCGTTATACAGACAAAAAGGAAAAAGAATCAAGCAAGGCTTTTTAGTAACATTTTCTTAGATCAGCTCTGTTTGCTCATGGTATGAAAAGACTTGGTTTTTTATAATGTGAGGCTTCCTGACTCAGCCTTAGCAGCAAAAACCCACACAAGACTCATTTATGAGGCACTACTGCCAGACAAAATTAGGCTTATGAACAGTATGTGGTGGTACTTTATTTGGTGGCAATGTGGACATAAAATTCCCCAGAGTTGGGGTGGTAAAAATGGTTCCTACCAGTACCTTTGTTGAACCACCATAGTTGAGCCTTTAATCATAGTCATACCTTAACAGGTGAAAGTTGTTATCAGAAACATAAAAAATAAGAAATATACACTAAACACAGATTTTAGAAAACTTCTAAATGGTTTATAATATGTTTAAATATATGTGTAGGCTTGGGAGGAAAAAGGAGAAAAGTTAAAGCTCTTTAAGAAATAAAATTATATACATATACACATATATACATATATATGTCACATAAAGATGAAAAATACACAGAAAGTCTGGATACTGTATGTTACATTATCTTCTATTTGACTGCTGAAGGAAGAGCAAGATCTGCTAAGAGACATTTGCTTATAAATGCTGCTGGATAAATTGACCTATATATTTTGTAAATGACTTCACTTCAAAATCAAAAGATAAGCTATTTTGGAAAAGAGCTTTTGTTTTTATTTCCACAGAAAATAAAAGAGTGTGGATCCATTAAAGAAAATGAGGTTTAATCAAGGAAGGAAGATCCCTTGAAAAATCTCTGATGAGAGAACGTAGCCACATCAGCTTCAAGGCTACTGACTAAGGTGATCCTGCCTTAGGACCCCTATAAGATAGCTAGTGCCCCCATCCAGCAGGAAGTAGTAATAGAAAGCTTTGCTCATATTTCTAAAATATTGTTTATAAATGTTTGTTTTCTCCATAATTATTTAATGATCATAGTCAATCTCATTCTAGGAAAAAGGGGAAATATAGAAATGATTTTAAAAGTTTGATTATTGAATCTACTTTAACCACAGAAAGAGTTGTTAATCTCAAAATATTTTACATTGGTGTAGATTTTGGTTTATTAATAGAAATTTAAATTTAAGTTTAACTTTGCTAAACTGTGTGTATACTTCTACTCTTGTATAAGAATTTGTAATTATGCAATATCTTTAAAATTGTAATGTATAATTAAGAAATGCATCTTAATAGTCATCTATAATAATCAATTTATAGCCATGTTAGCTAAGTTTTTAGATATATAAAAGTATATTTTACTTACATAGGTAGTCTTCAAATACTTCAAAATCCTACAGAATATGGCATTTAAAATGCTTTATAAACTTAGACTTTCCTAGACAGTGAGGCATGTCTGATTCTGCCAGCACCAATCTACTTCAAGAGGATAAAGGGCATCAAAGAAACATCATATGGAATTTACTTTCTTGTGGCAAAAGTTAGCCACTGGGAAAGAGACTATTCTTACCTTGACTGCTTGACAATATACTATATAAACTGAACCTAGGACCCACAGGAAAGTGACCTCTCAACTTTGGCAAAAATGGCATAATGGTCCTTCACATTCATGTTGCGCAGAGGCTTCCAGAAATTCTGTAGGACACAGGTGGAATCAACTGACTTACTATACCAAAATGAGTGGAATAGTCCTTCAAATTTCTTGCTTCACTGAAAGGAATGCCAGAGACTCTAGACCTGAAGGCTGAAGATGAATGCCCCAACATTACAAAGGAACTTGTGGTGATTGTCCAGGTAGCTAGAAGTCTCTGTCATTTCTAGAATTTAGAAGTTGCTTATAATGCCCTTCCTTACTCAGATAATATTATATCCTTCTGTGGTCTGTGATAGAATTGAAGATTAGATAGTTTAATTATAGTTTTCCTTAGTTATAAAAAAAGGTCAATTAGATATGAAACTTTAGACTCACAAGGATAAAGTAGATCATAGAATATTTTCTATAATTTTGCTAAATACAAATAGACTAGATATTGTAACTGTAATTCTTGCTTGATAGCTTTTTTTGTTATATATAGTTTTGCTATATTAAAATTTAACTTTCCTTTTGATTAGACAGAAAATGGGAAGTGATTGGAATGTCTTTCTGTATGCTGTGAATATACAAGGGTAATTTTAAAAAACCTGTTTTGGCATATGGCAAAGCAGCTATAGGCAAGCAGGAAATACAAGCATAAAAAGGGGGAAAGGAGGGTGGAGTCAGATAGAGATGCAGGAAGCTCATGCTGAAAGAGCAAGGTATGAAAGTACAGGTAAGTATGAGCCATGTGGTAAAACATAATTTAGTAGAAAAAGGTTAAGATGCAAGAGCAAGCTAGCAATAAGCCTGAGCCACAGGCTGAACAGTTTGTAATTAATATAATCATCTAAGTCATTTTGAGGGGGATAAATAGCCGCAGTTTGGATCTTGGGGCTATGCTAGGTCAGAACCTCTGGCTACATACTACTTTATTGGTACAAGGTAAAGTGTTTAGAAGTTTTATATTGTATCCATTCCCTAAAGTATGGGATCTTGGTTGGGCTTTTATTACTAGCCAATAATTCTCTCATGTGGAGTAGGCCCTGAATCTACTTACTGTCCCATAGTATTCATGCCACTCTTGTCCCAGTGACTATATCTGGCCAGTCCTGTCATTATTGTGGCTCACAAAGTTCACAGCTGGACAAGACTGTTGATGTCCCCCCACCCCCACCCCAGTAGGCTGCCAAGCATCTTCTTGTACCATGAAAGCTATCCAGCATGGAAGAATTTACCAGGGCAGTACCAACTTGATTTTTCCATGGCCTATAGTCAATATATGTGGTGTCCTTGGTAACAGGGTATTGACGGTAACAACAAGTTCAAGTCAGTTGGCACTCCAGCAAACAGACCCGTGAAGACTTACTAAGCTGAGAAGGTTTGGCAATTGATGGCCATTAAAAAAAGAAAGTTGGCGGTTTTTTTTAGTTCTAGTATCCACTGTTGGTTTCTTATGCTCCAATGTATGACACCCTGTATTCTTCTGCATTTAAACACAGTCAGTTTAACTTGGTACATCATAAAATAAAAAGAAAGACAGAAGGAGAAGGGAGAGAGAAGGGGAAGAAGGCACGATGATGATAGGAGAGGGATATGGTTGAGAGGAGTAGGGGGGAGAGCCAATAATGAATGGGATCTGAATACATTGTATTCATGTGAGAAATTATTAAAGAAGAAATAATATTTCTAAACAAAAAAAAGATAAAATAACTTAATTGCCAAGTGTAGTAGCACATACCTTTTGTCCCAGCACTTGGGTGACATGCAGGCAGATCTTTGTCAGCTCAAAGCCAAACTAGCCTACGTAGCAAGTACCAAGCCAGTCAAGGTTACATATTAAGAGGTTATTAAGAGGTCCTGTCTCAAAAAAAAAATTAACTGTATTTTCAATGACAAAAGAGCTAATCTTGTCATCAGAAAAATAGCAGTTACAATAACCTAGAGTTTTCTCATCTTTTCCAAACAGTCTCAAAAACAAGATATATTAGATAAGAATATATTCTGCTAAAGAAATCAGAAAACCCGATTCAAATTTTATTTTAAAGACTGTTTCTTTCACTTAAAATAAAAACATTCAAAATTATAAAACTTCCATCCCAAGACTAAAACTTAACCAGACGCTATTAGTATTGTTTAAGCATCTACAGAATATAGAATGCAAAGAACTTAAATAAGTATAATATAGAATGTGGCAAAAATTTTTCTAGGTAAAATTAGATGCACAGTCACTTTCAGTGCTGGAGGAAAATAAAAAGCAAACATGGGTAAGGAAAGTATACTTAATCACCTAGGAAATATGAAGGCCACCTTAAGCAGGTATGGAGGTAAGAAATGCAGTGGCCAATAGCACAATAAAGATTTTATTTATGCCTAATAATATTTGCCAATAAGTTTCCATTAAGTACTGGCAGAGAAAACTTAATGTTGAAGAGTATAGAATAAACATAGGTCAGGCCAAGTGATTGCAGCCCTCACACATATGAAGCAGTAGCTGAATAGAATAAGATACATGGTTGGAGACCAAAGAAAGAGCATCTCTTGATGCACAGCTATGAAGGGCCAGTTAAATCTTAGGTCAAAATGCATAACTAGAGAACCCTTTCCTGGGGACTCCAGGCTTTCACCAAATCTACCACATCAGCACTCTGAAATTGGGCATAGAGCATCAGAGAAAGGAAAATCTTCTGAAATACAAAAGTCTGAGGGACCAGATTGAATTAGAAAGGATCAATCAGCCACTCAAACACCTGGTAGCCTGCTTTTCACATGGTGAGACTTTCCTTTGTTCCAAAGCTGGTGATAAGCTGTTCAAGGACTAAGAGAACTCTTAGTTACTTCCAGACACTAAAATCCCAATATTTGCCTACTTTTCTGATCCTGACCTGATTCTGACCTGAAATAAATTTGACAAGATTGACCGAATAGATTTACATAAAGCAACAGCAGCTTAGCCCATCTATACATGAGCACCTCAGCCCATTCCTAAGTGATCTGATAGATGACAAACCAGGCAACCTTCTAGATTTTAGTTTAAACTTTACTGTTTTTGAAAATTCATGGTTTACATGTTAAAAAAGGGATGCCATAGAGTGTAAAGCCAAGAAATATAACTGGTTATCAATAGAATCTGATGCAGAAGTAAAATAGGCGTCCAAATAGGAACATTGCTTATGATGAATACACTAATTGAAACTGCAAAAGTATATATGGGGAGTTGAAAAGGTAGCCATTACCATCCATGAAAATCTCCGGAGGAGATAAATAGAAAAATAGAAAGCTGTAATAACACAGAAAAAAAAATTCATGTAGTGAGTTATAAGCACACTGAACACAGTGACCTTGTAGAGGAATCAACAGAAGCTTTACAAACTGAATCACCAAAAAAAAAAAAAAAAAAAAAAAAAAAAAAAAAAAAGAGCATCCATGATGAGCAGAACAAAAGCAAACACACTATGACCGACAAAGAACTGGTGCCATAGCGGACACAAGAAAGTGGGAGAGAAGTATAATAACCAAGAATTTGTTTTGTTAAAGCGGATAAAAATCTATCTAACATAACCTACAATAAACACATCTATCTGTGAACCCCAAGTAGGATGAAGTCAAAAGAAAACTGCATCCCGGAATCTTTTAAATAAAAATTATAGTTATACCATTTACTCTTATTTTCTTCATCCTACCCACTCTTGTATACTCCAAATTCATAACCTCTTACATATGTGTGTACCACACACATACATGTATGTGTCTGTATATTTATGTGCAGATCTAAAAGCGCAACAAGAAGGACATATAGTCCTCTCTGTGTTACTTGTATGTTTCTAGGGCTGACCCCTTGATATCAGATAACTATTTAGGGGGCTTATCCCTGCAGCAGATTAATTTAAGTAACATGTACAGAAATAAAAAAAATAATAATTTTCTCACAAAAAATTCTGAAGGTGAAATATTTTTTTTTGTTTACTCATTCCTCGCCCTATCTATCCTGATGAGACTTTATTTTTTTCATGTTGCTACTTTGCCTGTTGACCAAATAGTCTGCTCCTTATAGCCAAAGGGGCTTACAAAAGGGCCAGAAGGAACACTTTTGTGCACACAACAAAGATAAGATTTTAGGGTAATTCTTCAGTACACCACTTTATGAAAAATAAAACTTTTTCCAAAGCCAGAAGCCATACACTTTCTTCTGGAATTGTCCCTCTCACCAGCTATAAACTCACCTCCAGAGAAGAACTTGTACTTAGCGTTGATGGTTAACAGTCTCCTTTGAAGTTTATATCATTGCCAAAATAGTTTTTTTGACCCCAAAAGAGTGTTTTTTGGCTATGAACCAAAGCACGTTTTGCTTAAAAAGAAATAGAAACATAACCTCAGACAGAACTTCTACAGTGACACAGAGAAATGAGCTGACTCTGAAGTGTAGTGTGACGGCTGTACTGAACACCTGAACCACTCTGTTGCTCTTTGACTGTTCTTAATTTATTCCACTTTAGATCCTGTGCTGAATAAAAAGGCTACTAGAAAGGATGGTACCCTGCTAACCAGTGGCACTGACATTAAAAAAAAAAAAAAATCTAGCAAGTTCGAGCTCTGGATCTCTCTTGTTCTTAATACTTCCCAACACAACAATTATTCTTTCTTAAACTCCGCTATTTTTTTTGACCATAAGCTTTTTCTTTATAAACAGATTAAGGTATCTGACTCTATTCCCTAGTCACTGGCATTATTAAAGGATTTTAAATAATAAATAGTACTGGGTACCATTTTCAAAGGTTTTAATAGCAACAATGGGGAACAAACAAAAGAAAAAAGCATGTGCCAGCATTTACAGACAAGTAAATGGCTAGAAAACTTGAAACAGGCCAGCTGACAAATCAAGATGGCCTGACTAACCTCTAGCCATCAGGAAAGGATAAAATGAGGGAGTAGTTGCAAAACAGAGGTCACAGGAGTTCATTAGGTTTGAGCACTATGCAGCTTGAATTACATTAAAATGTTGAAAACCTATTGAATGACTTTCAAATGCAAATAGAAACATAGAAACAGTAAATATAATTCACTAGAATTGCTTTCTACAAATTATGCTTGAATTATTTAAACAAACAATAATTGTCTGTAGCAAATACGTAAATTTGCTTAAAAAAAGTTTGAATGTCTAAGGCACAAACATTTTCTTCTAAAGCTACAGAACAGTTACAAAACATACTTTATTATTTTAATTTTTAATCTTAAGTGTATGGTAGCACTTACCATTGCTGATAAGTAGTTACAAGCTAAAATTAGAAGTGTAAAGACACGATATGTTAAGATTTCTATTTTTAATTTCTATTAGTGAAGTTTAAGAATCTTTGATTTGTTTCTTTTGAAACAAAACTATTGATGTATGCTTATGATATGATTTCAATTGAGAACATGTATATAACATACATATGTATATATATATATATATATATATATATATTACAAGTTCATAGATAAACTACAAATGAATTTACATTTCCTCCCAAAGTTATTTCTTCATTGGTAAAACTTTGTGTCTCTTTCATGTTTTTTAATCCCATTAAAGCCTATATATCCTCATCAGAAACAAAATAAATATAGACCTTATCCTCATTGCACAGAAGACTTCTTTGTTTAGAGAAAGTATTGCATTGCCATTTAAACTAATTTTTACGTAATTTTACTATATATTTCTTTGGTTTTTGCTTATTTAAAATGCAAATCTTTCTATTATGTATATTTTTACAATATTGAATCAAAAATATTTGCAGCTATAATCTGAAGTATTGTCTTATGTGGTTTACCTGAAGGATCTGTCAAGGATCAAAGACAATTATTATTCTCATAATATTGGCATAACCCAGACTACTTTATTGGAGGACTATAATCCAGTGACCACAAGACTTTATGAGTAGGTAATAGATGAAGAGATAAAGTGGAGATTAGTGCAAGGTGACATCAATCTGTTGAGGTCCCTGGTCTCAGCTCCAAGACTGGCTGGATGCTCTCCACATAGACCATTTGAGAATTGTCTACAATCAGATGCAGATTCCTCCATGGATAACTGTGGCTGGCTCTACCCTCTTAATAGAAGAGATGCTGTGGAAATAAAAGAACATGTCCTGTGATGGCATATTGTGCATCTAGTAAAGTTTGTCTGAAGATTGGAGGGCAGAGTCAGCTACAGAGTTAGCCATGGAGGTCAGGGAATGATCATTCTGGATCAGGAGGCAGAAATCCATCTGAATCTCTGTGACTTCAAGGCCAATCAGAGCCAGGCGGTGGTGGCACACACGTTTAATCTCAGCACTTGGGATTCCAATGCCTCTGCTCCCAGTACAGTACACACACACACACACACACACACACACACACACACACACACACACACACACACACACACCTTTAAACCCAGCACTGGGAAAATTGAACCAGGTGTGATATAGCTGGACCAAGAAATAAATAAGGAGGGAGGACGCAAGAATTCAGCCCTTTGCCTGTGACCCCCTTCCCTTTTGGCTGAGGACTCAGAAGTGTTCAGTCTGAAGACTTGTGGAAGCAGGCTTGAGAAGTGGGTAGATGAGAAGTGGCTGTGAGTTGTTTGTCCCTCTGACCTTTAAGCTTTTCCCCAATATTTAGCTCAGGAATTTATTATGATACCAAGTAGAATTCTTGCAATTCTGTTCTATAACCATGAAGTCACAAGTCTCTTTAGACTCTCTGCATGTTTCTAATAATAAGAAAACTATAATATCTCTGTCTCTACATTGAACAACCCCACAACCCCACTTTCTTTCTCTAAATATTTTTGCATCCTTATAATGTGTTCTTGAGAGCAACAAAATTTTTCCAGCCACACAATTTTCTCTTTGCATTATTATCCATGCACAGCAAAGCTGATTCTGTCCATTAGGCAGAACAAGCCTCATATGGAGTCAGAATAATGACCCTCAAGTTACGTATCTCTGCCTAATGCAGTATTTCATCTAGAAGGGTCATTTCAATATTCAAATGCAATGGTATGAATGCCAAAATAAATTATTTATAGGTTAGTTTATATCTATTAAGTTAAACAACTTTAGAATAACCACATCAAAATAAGGGGATGAGATGATGATTATTTTGTATGCAATGTTGAATTACTAATGGTACCTGGGAGAACCCCTTAAGTTCATCAAGATTCTGGACTTGCATGCTAATCTGGGAGTAGCTGGGCCTGTCTGCCTGGTACACTGGCATGACTCAGGTTTACTGTCTGCATTGTGCCAGAATCTTGACACTTGAGGGATCACCCAAGCTAAAATTTATGTGTATCTTTATTTAGAGGGTGCTCAGAGGATTAACTTACACCATGCTTCTCTTTTTATGAAGACTACATCTTTGTTCATTCATACTGGACCCCAGGAGCCTGGCACAACATTTATCCAAGAGTGTAAATTCCCCTTGGCTAGCATAGAGCTGCCCTTGAATCTCTGCTTTGGCCATGGTTGTGTTTATCCTTAGCATCTGGTTTCAGTTATCTTTTGTGCCATTTTGGACCATGATCTCTCTGTTTCGTTCACTGATTTTCCCATTACAAACTATAAAACAGGGCCATGAAAAGATGGTACAATGTGGGGAGGCTCAGCCTCCTTCCTAGGCCAGTGGCACTTAATTATTACACACTGTTTGCCAACTATTTCTTGGCATCTCATTTAATTTGGGGACTTGCCTAAGCATTTAATTGAACTTGGAGAACTCCTTTCAAATATTTATCACCACTTTTCATTCCCCTCCTGTCACATAGTGCTTGTACACCAGATTTTAGACCACATGTACTTTTTTCTTCACCCTGAAACACTTGCTGAATTTTTTGCTAAGTACAATCCCTCAGAACCTAAATTCTAAAAGAAATTATTATTTAAAACTCTAGTTTACCCTCTTTGTCTAACCTTTTCCTGTCTCATTAGAGCCAAAAAATTATATTTTCTTCATTCATAAACTTTTGATTTATCCTTTTGATTTGACAGCTTCTTGTCTTTCTGATAATTTTCTTATGAAAACATACATTTCTAAGAAAGGAACAATATGCACAACCTACAAATCATGCAAAGCACATGAACTTCTGTTCTTCAGCAATGACCACACTCTAACTACTCAGGAGAATTAATGAGCTTTTATACATCACCAGAATTTAAAGGTTTTTTTTTTTTTTACTACACTTACTTTTTTTTCTCAGTTAATCACTACTCTGGCCCTAGATACTTCTACAACTAAGCTTAGCTTCACAGGGTATCATTCCTTTGATTGATTGGTTACTCAAGCCATTTTGAACCACCACCTATAAACTAAACGAACCTGATCATATGCCTCTTTTGCTTGGGTTCTGGAAACTTTTCTGATTGTCCTAATATTTTATTACCATTCATTTTTGTGATTCCTCATCTTTCACTTCTGTTGTTTCCAGTACCTTTCTCAGATATTTATTAAGTTTTATAAACCACAGAGCCAATTTTTCTTACCATACTTCCACTGGCAACTACCTTAGTTCCTAAATGTATAGTTTTATTTAAAACACATACAATAATTTTTGAAGTATAATACTATGGAAAAACACTACAAACAAAATGGATATAAATAATAGTTAATACAAAAGTAAACTTAATAACATGAGAAAATATTGAAATTTGTGAGAAAAGAAATGATTTGATCATAATATCGGAACAACTGTCCAGTCTTCCAAGGAAAATAAAAACAGTTTTACAGAGTCACATTCCCTTTGAAAATATCACAATCATAATAGCAATAATAGGCATAACTCTTTCACACAAATAAAACCCACAAAATTATTAACACAAAGAAATGCTTAACATGTTTATAATCCGAGGCTTCGGGAGCTTTCCTATGTTATAAAACTGGAATCCATAAAAGAAAACACAAGTAAGGTTAATTACATGAAAATTCTATATGCTATTTCAGATAAAAATAAGATAATAAATTACAAAATGTTATTTTAGCATCATTCATAAATTAAGAACAAATAAAATTAAAACTAATGTTATTGCATTTAATAACATAGAATGATAGCCACACAACTTTAGCTACATAACTTATCATCATTCAAGCAAAATCCAATATAGCATTGCTTTAGACAAGATTGTGTATGAATATATGTGACTACCTCAGTTTCTTTTTTAACATATTTCATGTGACAACCATTACTCTGACCTGAGAAGGATAACTTAAATATGCTATCATATCTTTTTTCATTATGTCCTGTGTGGCAATTTATATGTGCTCTCCAAATCCCTTTGGGACTGTATTTCTATTCATCTCTACAAATTTTATCTTTTACTCCTTGAATTGTTCCCACCACTATTGCACATATTTATCCGCTATGAACAGTTTCAGAATGTGTGGGCAACATTCCTTGAGTAAAACAATAAATACGCCAGGATATAAGTATCTTATTCTTTCTTAGTCAAATGTTTCTGTACACTTCCCAATAGTTAATACTAAAGAAAAACATTATTTCAAACCAAACCAGCTAAGTATTCATTTCTTAGTTGTGGTAAAGGAAAACACTAGATTAATCCACCAGAGAAAACTGGTTTACACATCTTCTGTCACTTTACTTTTTTCTTTCACTATGAAGAGAAATTGAGTTTTGGGTATCATGACAGGTGCACAAGAAAGCTTATTCCATTGGTTTTTCTGGTGCTTTGCCAAGCCATAATCTCCACTCATATGCCTTTAAGGATGACATATTTTGAGATTATTACATGATCCTAAAATGGACTGAGAAACTTTAAGAATTAAGACTTTAAATCAGGTGGTATCTATCTTTACTGGCGAGAACAACTATTGAAATCTTGTCTTTATTAACCTTTCTCTTTCCCAGTTTAATAGATTTCTTTCCAGTCCCATAGTCTTAAAAATAATCTTTAATTCATACCAAAGACCTGGTTAGAATGAGCAGAGGCATGGAAACAGCAGGTTGTTATGAGCTTTTCTAGGAGTGAGACAAAGAAAGCCCTCCCTCTGTCTTTATCTAGATGATTCTCCTCATTCTGGACTGAGAGGACTCGTGAAGAATCAGAAACTTCAATAAAAATTAGTCTTCAATAACAAACATTGTAAATCCAGAAAAATCATCCTAAATATTATAGATATGACGGTTACAAGCATCAAATTTTAACATGGGAAGTAGTTTAACATTACTGAAAAGCTTGTTGTGTTTCCAGTCACAAGATGCTGACAGATTTCCTAACGTCCTGTCATCTCAGAACTTCTACTACTGAAACCCAATGAAGATAAATAGCCAACCAGAAATACACCTCACAATATTCTTAAACAATTACGTAGGCATTCTCTGATGGAAACAGAGTTGAGGTTGATCTTCCTGCCCCTGTGGTGCTTCATTCTTTGTAATGACTTTAAACAGAGATAAGTGTCATATTATCCTTGTGTCCTATTTAGGATTTCTATTGCTGTGAAGAAACACTATGATCATGGCAAATTTTATAAAAACAAAAATAAATTTAATTGAAGTGACATAAAGTTTCAGAAGTTTGGTCCATCATCATTATCATCACCATCACCATGGTGGGGAGCATGAAGGTAGACATGGCACTGAAGAAGGAGCTGAGAGTTTTACATCCTGACGTATAGGTAACAGGAAGTGAACTCTGTCCCACACTAGGTGTGGCTTGAGCCTGAGTCCACAGCTATACACATCCTCCAACAAGGACGTATCTACTTCAGCCAGATCACACCTCTAAAAAGTGCCAATTTACATATATGCATCTATGAGGGCCTTACTTATTTGAACCATCACAGCTAGGACCTAGATTTGTAGGTTCAAAGCCTGATATATGTTTCATGCATTATGTCATAACTAGTGAAGTATGAGCAGCATTACTGGGCAGAAATCCCAGACACAATATACTTTATGTCATAAAATTTTTATCATTAAGACATCGTTTTTACTTTCTAGAAGTTGGCATCAATAACAAAAGTAATTAGTAGGGAAAATACAACAAGGTATTTCAACATTGAATTCACTATTGCATCAATTATTTAATAAATTGTTAGTTGTTTCAAATATGTAAAAATCTCCAAAGAATGAAGGATTTTTCATATTATACCAGTATGTTTTAATAAGCAATTGCAATGGACATATTGCTGATATTTGTATTAATAGGATGAAATTCTTCAAATATAAAAAAAACACATTGGCACTGTCATAGTAAGTTTTAAAAATGTTTGGAAAAACTTCAGACTTTATCTTTTCTGAGAACTTCCTACATGAATGGTGTATTATCTCATTTCCACAACTTTTTTTCTCCACTTCAACTTCTCTAGTCTTCCTTCAATCTGCTCTTAAATTCAAGACCTCCTTTTTAATTGTTGTTATATATGTAATATATATGTATTCATTTAGTGTTCATCACATTTATATATTTTTAGGAGAACTGACAACTAAAAACTACATAGCTTTTCAAGATCAGGGAGAAATGAAACATTAAAAGCATTAGTAACAAATTACTCTAATTATATATGCATATGTATATAGTTATACAAACACATATATGTGTGTATATACTTGTGTATGTCTGTATGGTATATGTTATATGAATGCATATACATGATATTTCACAACGATGAAATTAAGGCCCTTTTATTTCTTTTTTTTCTATATTAAATGTGGAATCATCTGTAGTCTACACTAGCATAATGCACAATAGAATATGTATACATTTCTTAATATACTATTAACTTGGGTCATTTCATTTAATAAATTGAGAGACAACATATGCTTGTTTAAGCATGTTATGCAAATGTTTAGTATACAAAAACTGTTAACATATAAGTAGTGTAAAACATGACATAGTGACAATTCTTACACAGAGCTATTTTTGTGATGTTGCCATGGTTATACAGCTTTTTTTTTTTTACATATAGACAATTCATACACATATTGAAAAGTGAGACATGCACAATGTCTGCAAGATATAGAATTATGTCCTGAACATATCTCTGAAACATGACAGTATCTCTGTAAATCTCCACTATAAGATCACACACAGGGGATACACCAGCAAGGAGAGTTTGTTTACTCAAGATGTTTGAAGCAGAAATATGTTACCATGGAAGGAATTTTCCCTTAGGTCATTTTAGACTCAGTCATGAGAAAAGATAATAAGATTCACACCCAACATTTTCAGCAACCTTCTGGTAGCCATATTATTGCTTTCTTTAAAAGAAACCACATGCTCCCTGTGTTATAGCTGCCTTTGAAGTAGCATAGTGTGCATGACACACGGACCCTGTCCTGCATAGTCATATTAATCTTTTATGAGGAAAACTATAATCAATCATACAACAGGGAGGAGTCTGTTTTTAAAGAAGATGTAATTCAGTCTACAAGGGAAGCAAATACGTTGCTACCAAGTTATTAGTCTTTACAGTCACTTGCAAATGTTCAATATCCCAGAGCTTCTGGAATCTGATTCTCTAGAATCCTGTTTGTCTGCTTAAACAGCTGTGTACTTTTTAAATCCCAGATTTTATTCCTTTGCTTTCCTTTTAAAAGTTACTTTCAATTTTAAATTCAAAGCATAGGATTGCTTTCAAAAACAAATACTAAAGCTGCATACATTGAACTATTAACAAATAAAAAGTAGTTTATATTGTCTAGAAAAAAAAAACTATGTAGTCTATTTCAATTGAAAATAGATTTGAATGACACTAGACTAGCTCCATACTCTCCTTATAAAACTCAAAATTGGTTTGTTTATTAATTTAAAAATTATTCTGTCAGTTTCATGACCACAGTGGTAATATGGGAAATTTCTCACTAGAAGTGATCTTCTTTATAATGTCTGTAATTAATCAACTGTTACCCTAATAGTGGCTGACTGGAGTCCTCCTTTTATATCTTAACTTGAAATAGACCCCAAAGATTTATAATCCTGAATTTCTATAATCTCTTTTTAATCATTTTATATAACTGATAAGCTTTCTTGCTCTTTCCCTATCGCAAATTTAATTATATCCACACCATTATCAACTACAGGAAAAAGCTCATTTTATTATGTAAGTAACGAAAGTAAAAATATTCACCGACTAATACTAAAACTACATCACTAAGTCTTAACCACGAGCCATTACTATTGTCTTATTGTCTTCCTCCATTAGAAACCATTATTCTACTCATCCAAGAATAACATTAAACTTTATATAAAAATAACTACTTAAACAGAACTCTCAATGAACTAATGTAGGTTTAGAAATAAATTGGGACATTCAAAGCCACCATCATCATGGTCTATTCTTATTTTTCAAAGACTGAAATTTACGCTAATCAACATTGTCAAAGATGTTCATATTGTATGCTATTGAGGTCATGTAAAAAATACTCATCTGCTAAGAACTTTGAATGTAAGGCTATAAAGAAGATACCAAATTTAAAACCCTGAAGCATCAAGAGGTGAAGAAAAGGTCTGGGAAAGAAAAGTGTTAGAAGTTTTAAGTAATTCCTTTTCTTGAAGGTTATATTCAGACTTAAGGCTTCCCTGAGGCATAGAGGAGGGACTGGCCTGTAGGGGAATACCACACTTACTCTATTAGCCAGGGCTCCATAACAACTGCCTCTACTAACAAGACTTGGCATCCAAGAACTTTATAGATCTACACAGCAGATGTGCACTGGCCACTAAATCTCTACCATTAAAGAAGCAATCCAGAGTCAGCTATTAGATGGTTAAAGTTCAACAATTTCTAAGAGGGGCCTCAGTAATGGTTAAAAGCAATTCATAATCCTGCTTGGTGTTAGTCAATGAAAGAGATTCTGTGTTTTTCAGATAGAAAATTTGGAAGGTATTACCTAAGATACCTGATCACTGGTTCATAGCATCCTCTTTAGGCAAAACCCTTATTTTGATATATACACAGGCGATCAATTCTGTATGAAACTTGTCCTTTGTTTGAGATGAAATTTCTTCTTCCAAAGAAGTCTAATTCCTATGCTATGTCATCTTTTCATTTTTATTGTGCCTTTCCATTAATATAATTCCCTTTAAATACATTCAGATTTCTCAAATATCCTAAGTTTTTTCCATTTCCCATGCCTCTTCCTGCAACTAAAATCTGATTTATTATTATTTATTAGTGCCTTTCCACTGTTCAATGAAATTATTTGTCTAATGGCATTGACTTTCTTCTTTCCTATCACCATCAAATTGTTCTCTGAGTTAGCACTACCTGTTTCTTCATATTCACAATGATAGTCTTCTGCATTTCCACTGGATTTCTCAGTAACTTGGCTGTTTCTTCTTTCTACCTTCTGATTTAGCAATTCTCTTTCATGCCTGCTTTCTGGTTTTCAGCTATATTTATCCTCTTATAGAATGTATATTTACAGGATCTAATTATTGTATTTATACTGGTAATTCAACTCTTATCTCCTAATACAATCATTTATACGTTATCACCTGTCCCATGGTAATTTTGGGTTCTGCAGTTATTCATTTAAAACATGTATGGTTCATATTCCTACCAGACATTTTTAATGTATCTTAGGCAAGATAATAGCAATAAAAAGACAAAAGAAACTGTCTTCATAGACTACACATTGTTTCTGAAGGGCATACACATTAACCTAATACTACACAGAAGTATTCGATACATGAATAAATGAGTAAAAAAATAAAATAAAAAGGGAAACAGATCAAAGGGTGTGGGAAACATGAGGAGTGTGTCTGACTAGACTTGTGTGGTTGTGACAATATTCTTAGAGAAACAATATGATGAAGAAAGCATTTGTTCTGACTCATGGTTTCTAGAAATTCATCCCAATAAATCAAGAATAGCATGATGTTGCCACAGCAGAAGGAACTTGTAACTTACCAAGATTGGCCAGGAAGCAGAGAGCTCTATTAGGAAGTGGGATGGGCTATAACAACAAGGGCCCAAACACAGTGACCAAACTCCATTGCCAGACCTTCCTGATCTGCTATTTTCAATGTCCCAAGACAGTGCCAACAGTTTAGGACCAACTACTAGAGCACATAAGCCTGTAAGGGTAGAAAGAACATTTTAAATAGCTTTTATGGTTTAAACTAAGGATGCTAAGGTGGTTAATGTTAAATAGTAATAATCAGAGAGAGAGAGAACACCATGGAGATAGAGGAAAAATGACACATACATATATACACAGGAGAGGGGTTGTAACAGTAAAACTGAAGAGACATAAGTGAGTGTTCTGGATGTACATAGAAGATACATTATAAAATATTTTTTGGTGTACCTATCAGGTAAAAAACGAACTGAGTTGGAACCAAAGATTTTAGCCCAAGTACTAGAAGGAAATAGTCCTCATTAAGACCTGCAGTGTACCATAAGTGAGTAGAAGCAGCTTTGTACCAGAGGGTGAGTTTGAAACATATTTAGAGTTTTAACATTTGAAATTGGAAACAGACAAATGCCTCTTAAATAAGTAAGTAGATAGGTACATTTGAAGGTGCCAAATGATAATGTAAGTATTATGACCAGCATTTTACAGCTCAGCAAACTAAAGTCATTCAAAGCCATACAATCAATTTTCTAAACAATTTTAAATGCATGATACTGAAATTATGGAAAGGTGACCTTCATATAACCAAACCCTAATAAACTATGAATATGTTCAATGAGATAAAATTAGCCTTGTTTAAAGAACTGCAGGAATGTATAATGACAGTATCTCACCAAATAAACAATGTTAAGAAAGAGAAAGAAAATTTAAAAGGCCTAAGGAACTTAACCAATAATGTCTGTTTCTTCTTCAGGTACTTGGTATAAAACACAATGGCGAAACCAACTTAAATGAAAAATAATGTTTCTCATTTAAGTTAAATAATAATAATTTAAGTTAAATAAAATAACATCTTTCAGCTTACAGGTCAAGGGTATAGTCTATTCTTTGGTAAAAGTCAAGGCTGAAGGAGCTTGAAAGAACTTGAAACAGCTGCCATGTCACTTCCACAACCAGGAAACAAAGAGTGACAAAGTCTCTTTCTCTCTTATATAGTCTAGGATCTCAGCCAGGAAGTATTACCCACCAATGCTGGGTGGACTTACCATCTCAACTAAAGCAGTCAAGATAATGCTCCCTGTCTCCCAGGTCTTTCTGGACTCTGTAGTTGCTAATTATCACCAACCATTGCAGTAACAAATGAAAAAATATTCCCTCAGAGGATCATTGGTGACTCTAAATTGCCAGAAGAATCAACTAACTTAAAGAATTGATAACAATTAAATAATCCAAACAAAGAGAGAAAATGTTATATTGGCAAATATTTACTAAACCAAAGAAAGCACAAAAGGAGCAACAGAGAAACAAAAGTGAAAAAATATACAAAATATATAAGAAAACTCAAGCTGAAAATAAATCTGTTAATAGTGTTAAAAGTGAATGGGTTAGCTAGGCGATTAGTTGTGAGGCAGAAGCAGACAGATCTCTGAGTTTGAGACCAGCCTGGTCTACAGAGTAAATTCCAGTATAGTCAAAGCTACACTAAGAAATCCATCTCAAAATAAAGAATCACGAATGGTTGAAGAGAAAAAAAATATTGAAATTCATGTGGTATATAGGTGACTCATTTAAATTTCAGTGAACAGATAAGTTTAATAAAGAATTTCAGACAACACTGGAAAGGGTAGAAATGGCGACATAATCTTTAAAGCAAAATTGTCACTAAGAGTGAGTAGGATATTTCATTCAGTGCCAAGTCAAGAATCAAAGATTTTAAGTCTATAAACTCCTAAAATATACAAAATGAAAGCTAACAAAATTAAAGGGATAATAAGTAACTAGTAAGAGTTGGAAATATTTAAACCCTACTCTAGACATGGAGAAACGGCCTACACAAATTAACAAACAAATACACAACCTGCTTAGTGATATGAATATACATAATTCTTTCCAGAGCAAGTGAAAATGTTTTCAAAATAAACCTCAGATGACATTTTTTAAAAGACCTCCACAAACTTAAATATCTGCAATCTTATAAAACATGTCTCTGGTCATGAAGAAATAAAATCAGATATAGTATTAGAAAATAGTTTGAGAAGTTGAGGGATACAAATTAAATAATATCCTCTTAAATAATCAAGGGCTCAATAAATCAAGAAGGAGATTAGAGAGCTTGTTGAGATGGATTAAGTCATAAAACACACCAATTTATGGATGCAGTAAAGGTATTGGTGACAAGGAAATTTATGAGTGTAGATGTGTACATCAAAAGAAGTAGAATGTGATGGAGAACTCCTGTAATAATGTCATTTGAAGGCAGAAGTCAAGATGTGGAGATTTCCAGGCTCTCATGAAGTACCTAACAATATCCCATCTCAAAAAGAACAATCTAGAGCTATAGCTATGCACACTTGCTTAGTATATGCAGTATCTTGCATTGCTTCCTCAGCACCATAAAAAAAATGTCAAAGATCTCAAACTAGTAACCAAAATTTCGAACATTTCAGACTGAAAAAGAAGAGCAAATTAAGCCTGAAGTAAATATAAAGCATAAAATAATAATTATCATTGATTAGTGAAATGCAAATGGAAAAAAGTAAGAAAAGTCAATAAAACTGTAAGCTGTTTCTTCGAAAATATTAAGAAAGTTGAAAGTAGACTGAGCAAGAGAAAATACAAAAGACTCAAATTACTGAAAACAAATAAAAGTGTGGTTATTACTACAGATTTTATCAACGTAGAAGTATCATAAGGGAAAATTATGAATAATACATGGCAACTAATTACCTAATTTTAATGAATTGGACAACCTCTTTGAAAGGCATGAAGTAACAAAACAATTCAAGAATAAATAAGACTGCTGAATAGTTTGTAAAAAAGACATGAAGTTAAATGAAGGTGATAGGGATCCTTAAGATCATGTTAAGAATGAAGAACTTTCTGGGAAGTTGCACAGTACATAGTATGACCTCAAGAATTCTAAGAGTAATCTGTGAAGAGAACCATGAAACACACACAGCTACCAATTTTATTTTTCACTCCATTTGCATGGACATATTCAACTCCCCTAATAATCATATGAAACATTGCCAAATATGAAAGCTCACGAATGACATCACCAAGGTTTGGTCACGTAGGTAACCTTTTAAAATGTTTACTAAAATTTCCGATTCCTAGAAAGAAAGTGAGAGTTTAGAATGTCCTGCATTGTTCAGACAAACAGTGAAGCTCAGAGATATTCACCAAATCCAGAGTGATAAGAATCCTTCTAAAATCCACGGTTAGACACTGGCTTTGTAAACAAGGCCTTTTATAAGTCTTTGACTGACCACCAATGGTAACACTGTGTAAAGTTAAGAATTTCTTTCTGGACCCTATTATTGAAGACACCATACATTTTATTCATAGAACATGATACAATCAAGCTGGTATAGACCATAAGCTTCATTCCTACAAGTGCTTGGAAATGCTATATAATCTACAAGAGGAGAGAAGTAATCATCACTTATACCATTGGTGATCTCTGAACTGCAACACTAACTTTCCTTGTTAGACATGCCCAGGGCATAATAGCAGTACAAACCACAGAGTAATAAGTAGCCAACCACTTTGTTATTGAATTTAATTGCCATTCAACAGGATGAAACCCTATTGGGCAACACTATCTGGCTAAGAGCTTAGGACTAAATAGGTCATTCATAGGCACCAGGGAAGAACATATTAGTGCTACGTTGCTAAATGGGCATAGTATTAAACCAATCGCTACTTATTTATCATTATATCCATAGATAAGTATTTTGGTTATTCTTTTGAGAAGTTTTTGCCTTCAGTATATTCACAGAGAGAATCAAAGCCTTGTTAAGGTAAAAGTATACAGTGTAGAGACTGGAGATTGTTTAACACTAAAGAGAACACATACACATACATACATACACAAATATATTCTTTTTATATGTGTGTTATACATATACAATGTGTATAAGGTATTGCCTATATATATATATGTATAGATCATGTATGCATGTATATCTCATATATGTGTGTATAAATATTATATATGTATATTATATACCTATATATGTATATCACACTCCCCATCCCCAAGTTTTAGGAATTATTGTATAAACAGAAATGTATGTGAATGAATCAGAAGAGATGGACAACATGAATACAAAGAGTCATACAATCAGGGCAATGGCATACATGAACTCACAGCAGTTGTACTGGAATTCATAAAACCTCTAAAAGCTCAAGTCAGACATAATCTCAGCATGGAGAGAGGAGGAGGGCATCATCCCACTCCTAACTGTGGGGAAGTGACCCTGGGAAAGGATGGGTCATTTTTCGCTAGCAGTACAGGCTTACTATGTTGACCATGCTCCAGTGGAAAAACCATGCATCCAAAATCATTTTGAGCATCATAATTTGATCTTGAAATGTTTAAAGAGGTGACAAAGTTGAATGAGCAGAGAAGGCACAGAAGAGCAGGAGTAGGTGAATATGATCAAATAACATTATATGAAATGTTCAAAGAACTAATAATAAAAGAATTCTTTTCTCTAAAACAATTTTAAGGCTCCATTTTTTTCGTGAATTCTACCAAAATTGAGGGGTATATTAACATTCAGTTTTATGAACACTTCAGCACAAAAATGAGTACTGAATAAATCCAAATGATTATGAAATCAGTACTACTCTGGTTCTAAGCATCATAAGAAATGAAAACTACCAACTAATTCTCTAATTATATGTACTTTCAAAATACAACTGAGTTTTAATACGATGTTAATATAAAATATAAAGTGACTGAGAAAGCTGTCTCAGTGAGTAAAGAATCATTGCTCCTTAGAGAAATACAGAGTTATATTCCCATGGTCTCAACATTTTCATCAGTTGATCAATACCTAACCTTGTTTTATGTTTCTCTGCTTAGAGCTTACTCAGGGTTGATTCATTAGCATTTAATTCATGGCCAACAGCTCTATAACTCATGTCTAAAGAAAGTTCACAAAACACAGGCATTTTCTATAAGAGCACACTGCCTAAAGAAGCATGATCTAGGTTTTCGGCAGTCATTGGGGGGACATTTCTTAATAGTAAAATCATTCAAATAAAATATGAAAATAGTAAACACAGGAGTAAATATTTGTTTATCATATGAATACTTTAAAAAGAAGGAATATCACTGTCTTATTAAACTTCAGCTGTAAATAATGAAATTGATCATATCTATAAGCAGATACGATCAACCAGAGCAATGAAGATTTATCTTTAGAATGCAAACTGATTTCACATACAAAAAAAAAAAAACCAGTTAATAACCATACCACATTTACAAGAAAATACAAAATCCAATAATCTTCCAACTACTTTCAAAAATGTATTTATTAAAACTCACTATCTATTCATGTGACAATAGTGAGTACTCTTAGAGCAGGAGAGAATATTTTCAACTTAATAAATAATATTTGTGAGCGGCTAGCCCTATACTTAGTGGTGCAAATGTGAACATTTTCTACTAAGATAAGAAGAAAGGTGTGTGCCCTTTATCACTTTTATTAAACATTGCATGAAGCTTGTAGCTATGCCAGTTAGGTTTAATAGCATAGAATAAATAAATATTAATTAGAAAAAAAGAGAAATTGTTTTATATATGATATGATCTTATATATGTGTTAAAATTGAGTAAATTAATGAAAATGATAAATGAAAGGATTATGTTTTCAGAGTTTGTCATAAAACATAAATCTATTAAATTTCTATGCACTAAAATAACAATTTAATGATGAAATCAATAAAGCAATTATAATGATAACCTAAGAATTAAGCAATACTTAGAAAATAATTTAACAAGGGTGAAACTACAAACATTGTTGAAAAAAATTAAATAATTCCTAAATAAAATCAAAGCATCAGAAAATCTCAGCAGAGTTCTTTCTGGAACTGACAGAGCTCATCACTCATATACAAATTCAAACTATGCAAAATAAGTAAAAGCATGAGACTGAGATAGTACAGAAAAGTTGAAAATTTATGCTTGTGTAGACTGGATAAAGATAGATATAAGATCACTGGGATAGAAATGAATTTCAAGAAATATAGTCCTATAGTATGCAGCTTATCTGTCCAGGTCCTTCTGGCTTTTATAGATCCCAATGGGAAGTCAGGTGTGATTCTAATTGGTATGCCTTTATACTATTTGATCTTTTTTTTGAAGCTTTTAATATTCTTCCTTTGTTCTCTATATTTTGTGTTTTGATTATGGTGAGCCGAGGAGAATGTCTTTACTACTGGACACATGTTTCCATTGTCCCAGAAGCTATATTCAACTGATAACCACTTGCAAATAAAATTTTATTTCCTAAAAGGGAGTCTGACTAAGGAAACAAACTATTTTCATGGGAAGGCCACATGCCCAGTAGTCAATTGCCAATAGACAACCCAGTCAACATCATTTTTGAAGGTTTTATATCTCGTAATGTCACGTCTGAGAGTTTTCTTTTTACAATCTTATCTTTTCTTTCTTATTTTTCTTTTTTTTTATATCATACAGGTGCTTTGTGTATATCTAAATAGCTTTTAGTTTTGTGTGGTTTTTGTTATTTTTTATAAAAAAAAATAATGTCATTTTTAACAATGTACACCCCTGCTCCCCCTCCCTTCCCTCCTCCCAATACATCCCAGTAGGCCTTCAGCCTTGCCCCTCCCCATCCACCCCCCAAAAAGAGCGAGAAGTCCCAAGGTGGGTCAGCTCAGCACAGAACTTCCACTTCAGGAAGTCCAATTTCCTCATCCCAAAGCCAATGCTGGGTTGGTTGTTCCTCTGCAGGGAATGGACTCCAAGGTGTCAGCTCATGAGCAGGAACACAGTCTGATTTCACCCCTTGTGTGCTCATGCCAGTCGAAAGTTGCCTACCCTTGTGGAGCCTAGCTCCTTTTCCTGATGGATCTCAGTGGCTATTCTTGGTTGAGGGAGCTCCCCAGAGCTCCAGACAGCCATCACTGCGGGAATTTTCCTTATAATCCCTATTCCCCCTGCTCATACAGACTCTCTGCTCCTGCTCTCTGCTGGACTAGTATCTCTGCCCAGTGCTCAGTCATGGATATTTGCCTCCATCTCTATTCTTTGTTGGATGTAGGTTCTGTGATCACACTTAGGTTGTTTACACATTTGATTATAGGGGAAGGCCTGTTTAGGCACCCCCTCCACTATTGTTTTTCATAAGTTCCTTTAGCATGTCTATTATATTGTCTTTGTTCTGTTCTTTGTTTGTTGTAGATTTCTGGGGGGGGGGGGGGGGGAACAGTCTCACAGGAGACTGTCTGATATTTCAGCTCTTACAATCTTCCCATCTCTCTTCTATGTGTTTCCATGAGCCATAAATGCAAGAGCTGTTAAGTATAAATATTTAGGAAGAAGCTTTATAAATGGCAGAATAATATTAGGTTTTCTCTTAGGACTAATAACTTAAAAAGTGTTATCAATTCCAGGTGCATACCAAATAAAATGAAATCATGTGTCCAAACAGAACTGCACATTAATATTTATAGTAGATAATTCATGATAACAAAATAATAGAAAATATCCCAATGTTTGTCTACTATATTTAATTTGAGAATAAATATGAACTGAAATAGTCTGTTACAAGATGAATGAAAATAAGGGCAATATAATAAATGAGGAAAAAATGAGACACACATTGTTTATTTTTATTTTTTTACATAGATGATCCAAGTTAAAGAAAACAGAACAAAACAAAACAAAAAAACCTGAGATAGAGAGTAGACCAATATATGCTTTAGAACTGGGTTAATAGAAACCTTTAAGAGTTAATGCCAAGGACTATAATTTTTAGAGGTTATAAAAAATGTTGTAAAATTCATTTGTTTTATAGTTGAAGACCTACAAATATGTTTAACTGTATATATTAAATATGGATGTATATAGAATATAAAATTAAAAAAATTTCTCCCAATATGAAGTCACATTTTCTATCTGCCTATGTCAAAGTGTAGCAATATCAAGTAGTAATTTATATTTCAATGCACTTCCCTAGTTCATATGCTAATTACACTCTAGATAGATTACTACTACAGAAACAGTTTTTGGTTGAGATGAGCTGTCGAGTGTAATACTAATTTTATTAAAATGCTGCTTCATTAAAATCACTCTCTTGTTCAATGTCCCTAATCTTTTCAGTTTCCCCCATTAAAGCTCATATTCAGCATGAAGCTCAACCTTCATGTTAGGCAGAATAATCTAGCAAAGATGCCCATGTCCTAATTCTGAAGAATATTAAATATGTTACTTTAGATGCCAGTAGAGACAGCAGATGTGGTTAAACGCTGTTCTTGAGATGGAGAGATTATCCTGGATTATCCACTAGGCTCACTGAGAGCCCAGGAAAGTTTCATTCCCCTCTGTTAGGGTGAATGGGTAGTAAAAGAAAGCCAGGGACTGAAAATGCAAAAAGAAGTAGAGTTTTGATCCTGAAAACCACAACCGAGTAATGTAGGAGGCCTCTAGAATAAAGAGTCTAGATCCTGGAATATACAGAGAAATGGATTCTACTATGCATAGAATGTAACCTCTGTGACCTGTATGTTATTTCTGATATTTACAGTTATAAAATACTTGATCTAGATAGTTGTAAATCATTAAGTTTGAAGCAATGTGTTACAAGAAAAGCAGAGAGCTACTGTCTCATGTTTGTGCCTTCATTTACATCCTTGAGTTGAACAGTCCTTCTCCAGACATCTCCATTTTCTTTTTTTTTTTAATTCATTTTGTTTTATATACATTGTTATTTTACTTCAATGTATTTCATATGAGGGTGTTAGGTACCCTAGAACTGGAGTTACAGACAGCTGTAAATGCCATGTGGGTGCTGGGAATCGAACCTGGATACACTGGAAGAGCAGCCAGCGGTGCTCTTAACCACTGGGCCATATCCACAGCTCCATCTCGTTTTTAATGTAACCAGGTCTTCCTGAATACAAATACCCTCATGAAGTGTTCCTACACAAAATGCGTCACTATGATATCTTATATTTTAACTAGGTATGTTGTCAAAATGCACGAATCACTACTATGAGCGTGTCTGTGGAAGGCCATCAATTACAAGTACATATGAAAGTGGAATCTACATAACATTGATATGTGTAATTAAATTGGATATTTATTTATTTGGGGGGGAGGAAACAAAGCACAATATGGAATGCCAGAAACATTTTGGCAGTTATTAAAAGTAAGACTAATCACTCCTTATAGATAAACACACTTATCATTTCTCTGGAACGTGTACATTAGTTCTGAATACAGACAATAAAATAAATGGTAGAGGGATAAGGTGTAGGCGGTGCTGTTGGTCAGAAAGAATGTATGCATTTGCCCTGAGAAGGAAAGATGACATGAGGCATCTTGCAAGAGCTAAGGAGCATCTCAGTATGATAGGATGGTGGAATTAGTGTCAGGGCAATTGACATGATGTGAGAGTGGGATACAGATCAGGTCAAGGCTATAGAAAGCAAATTTTAGATGTCACGAGAAGCTAATCTGCCTTGACAGTAATTATAAACATGGCAGTTTTGTATATGAGAACTTACCCTAAAGAGATAATGAGAAAAATATTAGTAACAACTCACGGACCGGTACATTTACTAAAATATATTTACCCACTTAAATCCCACAGCTTCTTTTGTGGAAGGAAAAAAAAAAAAAAAGAAGCAAACTCGTGTTCATCAAAAGGGATTAGATTAAAAATAGTTCATAGGTTTGGTCCTCTTTAACATGATGGCTTGGATACATCCTATTTATTCACATAAAATAACCATTTGAAGAATCAGAACATGAAAACATTGAGAAAGAAGGAAGTAGAATTTCCCCAGGGACTTACTTTCCAATGAGAAGACATCCACAATTTCTCCTACTTATTTCTAATTCGAGTTATAAAACACAAGGGAAAAGAGGAGGAGAGAAGGCAGGGGAGAGGGAAAGGAAACTACAGAAGATGCATTGATTATGAAGACTTCTTCTTGTCACTAGTTCTCACTGAGTTACATAACATTAGGTAATGTTTTCTTCCTTTCACTTCCTTTCAGTGAGCTTAAGCTTTTAGAGATATACATCTTGCCTTCCTTGTTTCTAGATAATATGCTTATATTAAATTTCAGTTTTATGAATACAAAAATGGGCATGAAGTGTAGAAAGACATGTTTAACTTGAACACCTCTTCTTCACTCACACAAATACCCCTGATATTACTCTTGTGGTGCACTTACTATAATTGATGAGATAGTATTCATTCATTATTTTTACTCAAATTTTAGGGTTTACAGTAGTTTACTCTTTCTGAATTATATTAATGGACTTTATGAATGAGTAGTAATGACACATTTTTAGCACTACTATATGATATAGAAAATGTCACTAGTCTAAAATAGGTAAAAAAAAAAATTGAAAGCTAAAAATTCATTATGTGAAGAATACCATAGAAAAACAATAGACAATTAAATTCCAAATTTCTAGATCTAGTTTAATGCTTTATGTGGGATTAGTGTTTTATTTTATCCAAGAATAACTATGTAGTACATGTAAGTTATTTAAATTAAAGGCTTAGATAGAATCATTCAGTCTGTTGCTCCTGGACTTTGTAGCAGTGTCTGTCTGTGGATTATGGCTACTTGTGAGCTTAGAGAGTTGTCGTCTTTGTTACAAACTAATCAGGCAAATAAGGGCAAAGTTGTTTGGTACCAAGGTCCTCTTAGTGGTGATGGCCATCCAAGTCAACAGGCTTTCTGCAAGCCTTGCAGAAAATTAAAACCCAGTGAATTTATCATTTTCAGCGCAGTTACATTACTGCTTGAATAATATTTTGACTCATAACTAAACATAGGCTAACAGTGTGGTTATTAGGTAAATTTTAATGTCAAATAATTTTTAGTGCTCACTGTTATATGTTATATGCCTTTTACAACTTATATTTGGATATTATTTTGTTCTGTTATTTATGTCTCTATATTTCTTAAAATTTTAGAAAATCTATTAAAGTTTTGATTACTTTTAGGAAAATATTCATTCCTCTAGTCTTTTTAATGTAAGCTGTATTCAAATTTTGACCTAGATGTTGATGCATAGTTATTGCTCCAATTAATTTTGGAGTAATATGTCAGAATGTTTCTCTGTGCACATTGTAGATGATTTGGGGCAAAACTTAGAGCAAAATGTTTGACATACTTGTGGAATTAACTAAAATCTCACTATTTTCCGTGGTAAACATCAAGGGTTTTTAAAATGAATAAATGTATAGACCATAAACTAAAAAAATCAGTTCAGACATACTATCCATTGTGTGTGTGTGTGTGTGTGTGTGTGTGTGTGTGTGTGTGTGTGTGTGTGTGTGTGTGTGTGTGTGTATCCCAGAAGGACAAATAATGGTTGCCTGTGCTCCAGGAAATGGTTCCACCCATGCACATGCAGACAACACTAAATGGACTCACAAAGTATTGTAAAACAGAGAAAGGGAGAAAGTAACTGAAGTTTAGAGATAAAGTGGAGAGGACATGAATTAGAGACAGAAGAACAGATAGTGGATTTAATCCAAATGCACTACACACATGTGAATATTAAATTAAATATTTTAAAATAGGCCATAGCCACACATAAATATCTCAAAGGACGTACAAATGGCTAGTAAATGCTTTAAAATGTGTTTGATAAGCTTAACTATCAGTGAAGTGTGGTTTGAATCCACTTTCACCCCAGTCAGAATGCCCAACATCAGGAATATGAAGAATCACAGAACACTGAGGTACAAATGAAAAAGAGTTACGCAGTGTTTGTTGAATTCTAAACTAATAGAGAGATTTTAGAAATAAGAATAGAATTTCCTTCAAAAACTAGGAGCGGAACTACAATATTACCGTGCTATAGTATTCTGGAGCGTATAGCCAAGGAAATGTATATACTACTAACAAGATGCTTGTTTATTTAAGTTCACTGCTACTCTGTTCATAATAGATAGGAAATGTACACAGGATACCCTTCATGATATTGGAATAAGCAAGAACTTTTTAAATAGAATACCGGCAGCATGGAACTACGTAAAACAGTTTTTACACAGCAAAAGACACAATCAGTGGGGTTAACAGACAGCCCACAGATTGGGTGAGAATCCTTACCAGTGAGATTTCAGACAGAGGCTTATATACAGAATTCATACTGAATTTTAGAAATTAAATACCACAAGAATAAAACAACCATTCAACAAATGGGCAAATGAACTGAGTAGACAGTTTCAAAGCAAGAAATACAAATAGTCAATAACTATTGTTAAAAGTGATCAATATTCCTGGCCATCAAGGAAATTCAGATGAAAACTTTTGAGAAATCATCTTACCCAAGTCAGAATGGCTGTCATCAACAAACTTCACAAAAATGTTGTGAAAGATATGGAGATAATGGAACCATTATCTGTTGTTAGTAGGGGTGTAAATTAATACACATATATGAATATTAGTTTAGAGATTTCTCAAAAGATAAATAGAGAATTACCATCTAAATCAGCTATCTCACACTGAGAATTCATATCTTACCACATAAATTTTGAACCTCACACTGCTTTACTCAGTATAGCAAAGAAAGAGAATCAATCTAGTTGTTCAAATATAAAAAATGATGGTGAAAATTTGATGTGTGTGAAGAAATACTATTCAGCAATAAAGAAAAATAAAATTATACTTTTTTAAGAAAATGGTTCTAGAATGCACATAGTCTTGGAAAGAAATAAATTGCATATTTTTTCTCATATACAGAATCTACTCAATTCTATGTGTATACATGTAAGCATATACATGTGGAGACAGTATAACAAAAGAAAACAATAACAAATCAAAAGGGAATGAAGGAAGCCTGCATATAGATGTTGAATGCAGGTAATGTGAACTGATATAAAGCTAGTATGTCTCTAGTTCTAATTCCACTGTGGAGTTTTTTTTTTTTTTTTTTTTGGCATGTGAGTTAGTGAATAAAATATATTCAATACATAAACTGTAAATTTTAACATGAAGGTTCATAGGTCCCATATTAAATATTGTTAACCATAAATAAGTTTATTAGGTTGTATTGTTTTTGGATCTGGTTAATTTGAGGGTGTGATGTTTTATTTACTTGCAAATACTTTTATAAGATGTTTCTCAAATGAGACAAAGAAAATCAATATAGACAGAGAGATCCAATAAAAGCAATCAAATATGAAAAAAGTTTAGAGAAAAATGAAAATGTAGACTATGAGAATCTTCAAGAATCAGTCAAGGTAGTCCTGAGAGGAAAGTTTGATAGCTGTTGGTACTCACATTTTAAAAAAAAAATCTGAGAGATATCAAAAAATAACCTAATGATACAGCTCAAACCTCTCAGAAAACATCAGATAACTTCCAACATGATAAAAGGCAGGAAGTAGAAAAATCATGAAATAAATCAACGGCATTGAGAGTAAAGGGACAGCACAGAAAACATCAGCCAGAATTACTTTTTTGAAAAATTAATTCTATATATAATTAATAAAATTATTAATTTTATTAATATTATTAATAAAAATTAATTATATATACTGTAGGGAGATTATGTTGTTTCATTGTAAATAACTGTCCCCATCTATGAGTTTAATAAAAAGCGCTGATTGGCCAAAGGCAGACAGGAAGTGTGAGCAGGGCTACCAGACTAAGAAGACTCTAGGAACAGTTAGAACAGAGCAGAAAGACAGAGAAAAGCCAGAAGAAGCAGAGGACAACTATGCTGCTCTGAGAAAAGGTACCAAGACGCATGGCAGAACAGGATAAGAGTCATGGGTTAGATTAAGGTGAAGAGTTAGCAAATTATATACCTGGGCCTTAGACGGATCAGCTTAAAACTACTGTAAGCACCTGTGTGTCTCTGTGGGTCTGCGGGTTTAAACCTTGAGGCTAGGCCTGAAAGGCCAGGCCAGAAACCTCATACTACAATATACCTCTTAAGTAATCTAACAAAAAGAAATGGGAAGATGAAATTTTGATCTGTATCATTAATAAAGCTACAGATCAAAAGGGTGTTACTGCAACTGACTGCCAAGAAATTTAGGACATCAGAAACTACTGAGAAGAAGGTACATGGCAATCTACAACAACACAATCCAGGTAGCAAATGGTAGAAAGTAAAGCACATGCGAGGTGAACAAATAGTGTGGGGGGGGTACTGAGGATAGAGTTTTAAGAAGGGATTGGGAGAGGGGATGGGGAAAAGGGGAAAGGAAGGGCTCACTTACCCAAACCTAAGGATGTATAAAGATGCTCTGTGCAACCACAAGCTTATAAAGTGTATTATAAAGGTACACTGCATGGTTAAACAATTCAGCTCCAAGAAGATATGAGTTATTAAATGAAAACTTTAGTGCAAGGTATGGGTTGCCTCCCTATGAGATATCAGCTAAAGAGGTTGCAGAGCCACCCAAACAATACTAAGTACCATCACTGCTCTTGGTTACCCATGAAAACAAGATGGCAAGAAGTTATTAATGACGATTCCATATACTTTGGCTGCAGAACATAGAGAAATCAGTTTTGAACTGATCCAAAACTTTCTCGTTTGTATTTAGCTTTCACAGTGCAAGAAGTTAGTGTGCAAACTGTTGGAGAAAGGGAAAACATAAAAGGTCTTTCCCATTGTGGGACTCTGATTGTTACTATACTGAGATACCAGAAAATATGTACCTCCTAGTATTGTCCAAACCATTTGTGGGGTGACAAAATATTCTTTTGATTGGATCTGAGGCCTGGTCCATAAGAAGAAATTTAGCCTAACATTGTAATCATACTGAAAATTCACGAGTGGTAAAGTCATAGACCTGTAGATCAACCTATTGATATTTTCCTAAATGGTCATATAGTCAAGCTGACTTTTAAATACTTATGCTTTTATCCAAAGATTGTACTAATTTTATAACCTTGGATGGAGAAATTTCTTATTGCACTGGATAATAGTATATACATATTCATAAATGATCAAAGTGCTGAGCATAGCAAGTGTGAGTTCTCAGCTAGAGATAGGCTATCTTTATTAACCTACCCAACCAAAGCTTGGGAATCACCACAGAAAGGGGGTATGAAAAGGATGCAAGACTTGGAAGGTAGGGAAGAGTGATGTGAAATGCAGGGCTCTGGACATGACATGACTGATGCACACATGAACTCCGCAGCTCACTTCACCTGCATAAGGCAGACCGAAGACCAAACCAGCTGAAAATTCTATATTTAAAATTTCCAAGTAACTCAGCCTCATGAGCTCCTCCCTTACCTGAGAAGTTATGGGTAGCTGATGGCTATTGGGGGGCCATTTTTCTTTGGAAGATGACAACTGGGATGTTGACCATATCCTAGCAATTGATTCTACACCCATGTACATGTTTACAGGCTCACCTCTGTATGGATGTTTGGAAGCCAAAGGTTGACTTTGAGTGTCTTCTTTTATAGCTTTCTGCCTGATTTTTGGGGGGATGGGAGAAAATTAGTTTCTCTCAGTGAAACTGTAGCTCAGCTAGTGGCTGGGCATGAGCCCTGAGGGATCCACTTCTCTTGCCCCTATCTCTGGCACTGAGGTTTTCAACAGGTGCTGTGGCTGTTTTTATGTGGGTGCTGGGTCAGGCCTTCATGCTTACAAAACTATTGCTTTACCCACTGCTGTCTCCCCAAGCACTATATGAATATATTTTCACCTAAAATCTACAAACTTTACTGATGCATTATAGAATAGCAGCAATATATTTGTAGGAAAATGTCTATCATAAAGAAAATGTGAGCAAATTCACTGAGCTTTTATAAGAGTAGAAAAGAAAATTAGGAATAAAAATGGGTACTAAATTTGTTTAGAAATCTGAATCCAAAAAAAAAAAACAAAAAACTGTCTTGAAGAAAAGCTTTTTAAACATATGAATGATGTGGGAATGTCTTTTTGTATGTTGTGAATATCAATCTTTAAATAAAGGAGCTCTTTTGGCCAAGGATAGGCACCATAGAAAAAGTAGGAGGAGAAATCAGGAGCATAGGTAGGAGAAGTAGGATGCAGTCAGACAGACTAAGCCAGAAACCCAAAGGAGCAACATGTAAGGAACACAGGTGAGCCATGGGCCACATGGCAGACAGATTAATGAGAATGGGTTGAGTTAATATTTAAGAGCTAGCTAGCAATGTGCCTGAGCCATAGGCCAAACAACATAAAGTTAATATAAGCATCTGAGTCATTTATGGGGCCTGAGCAGCAGTGGGCAGCTAAGCCACTTTTTTTTTCTTTTCTCTTTATTTAATTAAAAAAAAATGTCATTTTTATCTATGTATCACCCTGCTCCCCCTCCCTTCACTCTTCCCAATCCCTTCCAGTCAGCCTCCAGCTCTGCCCCCTCCCCATCCACCCATTCCTTCTCCCAAAAGGGCAAGAAGTTCCAAGGTGGGTCAGCTCAGCGCAGCACATCCACTACAGGCAAGTCCGATCCACTCATCCTAAAGCCAATGCTAGGCTGGGTGTTCCTCTGCAGGGAATTGGCTCCAAGGTACCAACCCATGCACAGGAACTCATTCTGATCCCACCCTTCAAGGCTCTACACACTGCTCATGGCAACGGACAGTCGCCTACCCTTAGAGGGCCCAGCTCCCTTTCGCGATGGATCTCCAGGGGCCACATCTGATTCAGTAAGTCACTTTTTTTAAAAAGATACAGTGACTTTCTGTTTTGCCCAAGCTGATCTTTAACTATGTGTTTTTAATGGGATACTTCTGTCTCTGTCTTCCATGTAGTTAACCAACAATTAGGCTATGAGCAACTCAGGATCCTACAGAGCTAGCAAAACATTAAATGCTGGTTTATGCCAACAATTGATCATATAACTAAGCTCTGGATTCTCTCCCGGTGATGGACATTTATAGTCATGGTTCACTTAGTTATGATATATGTTTTGAGAATTGTGTGCCTCAGGCACTTCATCTGTAAGCTTCATACATCACTTACAAAAACTGAGATAGCAGAACATAGAAGATGACAATTGTACCCAGGGAACATGACTGTAAATACAACTCTCTGTGGGCAGAAATTCACCATCAGATCCCCAGTGAGGTATTAGAGAAATATGATGCAAATCAACCTTTCCTTCATCTAACATACATGGATACAGATTTTCTTTCTTCTCCACCTCACGCCTTTGTATCATTCACACCATTGACCCATTTGTCCATATGGGGACAGAGTTCATATTATATTCCTTCTTCCTCATTCTTTTAGGAATTGTGTCATAAAATGGCATTTTTATTTGACTGAATCTTGGTATGACACCCTGCCTTCGGATCCCTCTGGCCACTGCTCTGCCATATCCTCATTCTGAATTGTTTCCTCATTCTGTCTTCTACTGTAATACAGGCTATCTCTCAGACAACCTCTTGGAACCTTCTAGCAATAACTGGAGGTTTCTCTCAGTAGAGACTATCAGTACACAGAAAAGGTCCTAGATCCCATCACAAGCACTGTCTAGGAAAACAAAGAAAATAATAGGAAAAGCCACTGTTAGTGCTTCTTCCTGTGGATTGATAACAGGACTTGGACCTTTAAACAGAGATCTTTGTGCAGCCAACATCAAAGTTCTCTCTCTCTCCAAGACTTCTCACATTTCTCATGACTATGGTGTGAACATGCCTGCTTCTCTGTTGTTACAACTTTAATTCGATGAGACATTAAATAAGTCATTTGTCCTTTTCCATAAGACTTCTTTTTGTTCCAATTCTGGAAGGAAGTCAACCCTAACTCTTCCAGCTGCATTTACATATCAGTGTGGAGTGCTGCCCATGAGGCTGTAGTTGCCTGCACTGTGAGCTATATGAAGGTGGGAGTTAGGTTTTTCTATATCTTCTGCTGTGCCAGGGATCCCAGTACAGCCATGCTATGCCAGGGATCCCAGTACAGCCATGCTGAGCCAGGGATCCCAGAACAGGGCAAGTTTTGAGTAATTTGGAGACAAAAGTATTAAGCCTTAATTTGAATAGCTCTAAATTCTGTGTAAAGAGATTTTATTCTATTGATATCTTGGAGAACAAGAGAGGCGTAACTAAATGTTTGTGTTTGCGAGAAAACAGTAACTCATAGACTAAAAGGTTTAGATTTGTTGTAAAAGTGGAGAACTGTATATGGAGAAAGCTATAGGTTTACTGGATAGGCTGAAAAATGGGGATATAACTCGTAATATTTTATGACTGTGATATGTTCATTCTGAATAGACACTGAAAATAGTCTTTATTCTTTTCTGTAACCTATCATATATCATGACTACAACTCTGAATCAGGTATGAAGCATACTGCTATACTAATATTAATTTTGCAAATAAAAAGTGTAGGTATTTATCCTAATTAAACCTATCTTCTCAGTATCTCCTGTACTAAACAGATTGATCATAAATTTGTAGTAACCAAGTTGTACTTCTTAATATCTAATCTATTAGGGAAATAAAACATCCAGATTGTTTGACACAGCTTTTGAAAATTTTCAAAATTCTGAAATCTTATATTTATGCAGTGTTCTTAGAATTGGAGGAACCATCTGTGAAAATGAAGAATACATGTTGCGAAGTACTGTTTGGTAAATTAGTGAAAAACTGAGCTAAATTTTAAGGTGGACTTAGCTAGGTAATGTTACGTATGAAATTTGCTTGGAGTTGAGTTGTAAGAATTAGGCTAGGAAAGTCTGCTTTAATAAATTTTAAGATGGTAGCATGGATATTTTCAGTTCATTATACAATGAAATTGAAAGTTCTGTACTGTTTCACAGAGTTGGAATATATATACAATCATGAGTCTACATTGGGGTAATACTTTCAGATTCAATTTCTTTGAAAAATGAGTATATACACGACAAAAGTGGAACATAGATAATAACTTTTTTCAGTTCACAAGACCTAAGTTATCTGGTTGTACATGTTTAAACAAGATGTTGGCCTGAAGAACATCAATAAACGTTTTAAAAATTTGTTTCATTTCAATCAAGTGTCTGTGTGTGGGAATGTGCTCATGTGTTCAGGGGCTGACCCAGAAAAGAAGCAACAGGAGTTACAGGAAATTGGAGCTGCCCAATATAGGCAATGAGGAAAAAAAATGCCCTAGTCTCTGAGCTGTCTCCAGCCTCCAATAAGAATGTTTTGTCTATGCCATATATTTTGTATAAAATAATGATAGATGTTCCCAAAATTCTAACCTTTAATGTAGATTTCTTATCCTCATCATATACATTTAAGAGAAACGTATTGTAAGAGGAAAGGCTATGATAACACATTAAAATGAAAAGGGGCCAGAAATAAGGAAATGATTCTCTTTAAACTGAACCCTGAGTAGATACATCAGAAATAAGGTAGCTGTATTTCAAGGGTCAGCACTGAATCTTTAACTCCTTGAAGGGTTGTTTATGACAATCAATATAGCCACTCATTTTTGATGATCTTTTGTGTCCTCTGCCTCACATTAAATACATCAACATGTTTGATTTTTAATTTAGCCTTGTTAAGGCCATTTAGCTCAGTCTTCACTGAGGAAATGGTGTTATTTGCAATGACAGTAGATGCTCGTCAGTGTCCAAGGACAAATGAATGGTCAGATTCCGTGTGGAGCATGCAGCTGACATAGTAAGGAAGCTCCAGAAGGCTGAGAAAGATGGTCCCAGCTTTTCTGACATAGGGGGATGTATTGCCTTTTGTTATTTTGCTTACTTTGTCTTCTGTATATTTTGCTAATTTTTCACACCTAAAAACTGATAGTGTTATTATTTCCCCCTCACCAACTCCTCTCAGTTCCTTACCAGTTCCCTACTCGTGAACTTCATGTTCTTCTATTTTTGATTCTCAGAAAGTGTCCATTTTACTTATGTTAGGTTTGAAATCACAGTCACATTTTAATTTTCTCCGTACCATACTAACTGAGCCTAAATCATATCAACCCACATTTCATGTGTAATCCAGACACTTGCATCCTATTTCACTAATGCCATTTGAAACCTGTGTGCATTCCAGTAACATTCAATTACTTCCTTTCCCTCCCAAATCTCAGGAAACGTGGCTCTCCATCATCTCTGTCAGAGTAAGTTGCCTTCATGCAGCACCGACTTTGTTATAAGAGAGGAAACAATCAGGCTTGAAATTCAGAGAACAGAGGAGTTAGAGGAACATCTTATACAATCTGTGGGACTGACTAGCAAGTTAAATACATTTTTGTATGAAATGTAGAATAAAAGTCCTACCAAAGGTCCTAGCCAACAAAGTCTGTAACTTCCTCTGAGGTCTGTCAATTGACCTGTTGTGGTGCTTTTGATGTGAGGCCTTATTCATGCTACATGGGAATAAGTGTCTTAAAACTACAGAGCATCATAGAGCACATAGGCACCTCACCTGAAATCAGCATGTTCTGCTGTTCAGAGCCCTTCCTGCTAATCACCTAACAGAT